>JARKIP010000187.1:1800000-2168601 GCA_029990175.1 Petunia secreta | reverse complement strand
AGAATTTAAAATTCATGTTTTGCACCAAAAAAAAATAAAATTTATGTTGATCTACAGTATTACTGTAAGTAGAGTTTTGCACTCTACAAATTTAGCATTGCTATTGCTTTGGAAATATTACAGTGACGTTTTCCGTAGATAGTGATTCCATTATTATTAAGTAAACAAGTATATTTGCAAACATTATACTAATTCGATTTACAAGTGGTTTTTGTTCAATATAATTTCAAATCCTACAGGTGAAACCTAATCCTTGTTATCAACTGCCCAACCATGCTTTTCAATGATCAAAAAGGCCCGAAAGAAAGTGAAGAAAACTCTTTAATTCAAGTTACAGAACTGCACCGTAGTGCAGTGACTATTGTATTTCTTATCAATACAGCCAACGTAGACAAGAACGGGCACCACATTCTTGGAAAATTTCAGCAACAAAAGGGAAAGAATTCTCAGCAAATACAAAAGCAGATTACGGGTGATAGTGGTGGGGTGGTGGTGATGGCGTTAGGGTAAGGGTTATGGCGTTGGAGTGGTGGTGGGGGGGGGGGGTGGGGTGATGGGAGAAAGAGAGAGTAAGTGAGAGAATTTTTAATTTGGGAAAAATGGAAGGTGAAAGTGAAATGTATTAGATTATTGTTAAATGTGTTAGAAAAATAATGCTATACATTGTAATTAGAGAAATATTGCTAATTTTTTTGTAATTAAAGGCGAAAATTTGTATATTTGTATAAAAAACCCTATTTACAAGCCTACATCCGAACCCACATCTCCCTTTATAGGCTTGTAAATATAACTTTGGTTCAAAATCTGTAAATATGTTAAGAAAGTATAAAGTATATCGAAAACCTAACAGAAAAATTAAATTTGGAATCCAGTTACTAGCTCGCTATCTTAGAATCAAGAATCTATAAGGTTTAAATCCTAGACCCGTCTCTGCTGCCAGGATTCCAATTAATGATGTTGGAGATGGTCCTAGAAAACATCCAACTTAGGTTTGCGACTCTTGAAAATAATTTCTTTTGTCTATTGGAGAGTGCAAGTTTATTTTTAATGACTCAAGTTTGTGGTTAGACATTGATTTGCGACAACCTAAAACTTAAATAATAGGATTCTCTATATCTCTTCATTATTTTTTGTCATTCTTCACTAATATCTTATAAATAAGTTATACTCATGAGTTATTAATAGAGTAGAATTTGAATTGTAAGTAGTAGCACATTATCAAGAACAGATAAATACATGAAATAAAATTCTTTTAGAAGCATATATAGATCGGGACTTCTTAGCATAAAGATGGTCAAGTCCTTAAGTGCAATTCAAAATGGTGAGCTTTCAAGTCTCATTTCATCTATTTGTGGTACTTCTACTCATATAAACATGACAGATAAAATCTTTCGATATGTAAACTCTGTCACTTGTAGATCAGCCTTTGAAAAACCTTACAAAAATCGTTTTGAGTTCATAATAATGTTGAAGGAGGTGATGTTATTACTTGAGGATTTGATGAGCTGATGTATTCCCTTCTTGGAAATTATTTCACAAATTATTGGTGTGAATTCTACATTGATGGCTGCTCACGAGAAGGTTGATGCAGTTATGCAGGACATATTAAATGTGCATATTGAAAAAAGCAGCTGAGATCAAGGGTGGTGAGTTTGGAGATGAAGATTTGGTTGATCTCTTCCTAAGAATTAAGGATAATGCTGAACTTTAGTTCCCAATCACAAATGATCACATAAATTCTTTGTAAGTTTGCTCATATTCTTTGCTCACCTACCTTAAGAAGGGGGGGATTCATGTTAAGATTGCAATGTCGTTCGGATTTAAGAATGCTGGAGCCACTTACCAATGGCCGATAAACTTGATCTTGAAAGATCAAATCGGGAAGACTATGGACGCGTACATCATAACATGTTGGTAAAGTCAGAGTTCGCAGCAGACCACACTAAGCATTTAGAGATAACATTTGATATACTAGATAAATTCGCTATTAAACTTAACTCGGAGAAGTGTGCCTTCAGAGTATATTTAGGCATATTCCCTGGATTCATCGTTTCGAACCAAGGGATCAAAGCTAACCCTGTCAAGATAAAAGTTATTGAAGCCATACCAAAGGTACTAAAGAGTGAGGCAGAGGTTAAAGGCTCAACGACCGTATAGCCGTATTAAGCGGGTTCATCTCTCGATCCTCGGAGCGATGTGATCAGGTTTTCAATGTCTTGAAGAAAAACAAAGGTTTTGAGTGGACATATCAATGTCGACAAGTACTCCGAGATCTGAAGGAGCCAAGCCACGCAAAGTGAAACAACATTTATTATACCAAGAGGTCTTGGAGGTTGACGTAAATGCCGTCCTCGTGCGGGAAGAAAAAGGAGCAATCTCCCATATACTACGTCAGTAAGTCCCTGCTAGACGTGGAGACTTGTTATCAACATTTGGAGAAGCTCACGTTCCCCCAGGTTATAGCTGCTCGCAAGTTGCCGCCTTATTTTTAAAGTCATATGACTGTTGTCGTCTCGTCCTTACCACTGAGAGCCATTCTGTACAAACCCAAACTCTTAGGACGCTTGAAAAAAATGGGATGTGGATCTAGGAGAGTACGATATCATCTACCTGCCTTAGACGACTATAAAATCACTAGTTCTGACAGATCTCATCGCAGAGTTAAGTACTGATATGCTACCTAAAGTCGAAGATGTATTAAAAGATGAGGCAGGAATCACTCCCGGATATTAGATGGTTTACACAGACGGAGCATCAAATGTCAAAGGAGCTGGGCTCCGTCTAGTTTTGAAGACCCCGTTCGAAAAGGTGTTTCGAAAGGTTGTTGGCTGCCCATTGATCACGAATAATGAGGCAGAATATAAAGTTTTCATTCAAGGTCTTGAGTTTGCTTACACAGTAGTGGCTAGGGAGATCAACCTTAAGCGGGATTCGCATCGGTGGTCGATAAAGTAAATGGAGTATTTGTAGCCAAATATGCTCTTATGCAGGAGTAACTTGATAGAGTAGAAGCCATCATAAAAAACTTCCATACGTGGAAAATTGCTCAGATACCAAGAGAGGAAAATACAGAGGCTGATGCACTGGCTAGTCTAGCAGCAGCTGCAGACATGATTCACGAAAGCCTAGAAGTGGTTATAAAGTTGACTCATTCAGACCTGAAGCATCTAAAAGTCAATACGGCTATTCTTATTTTGGGATTGGCACAAAGCGCTAATAGAGTATTTAGATAAAAGAATACTCCCCGGCGACAAGAAAATGAGTAAGCGACTGATGGTGCAGGCAGCTCGATAGTGCATGATTCAAGGCGAATTATATCAGAGGATGTTCAGCGGCCGTTGGCCAAATGCCTAGGCCCGACATAGGCTGATAATGTGTTGAGAGAAATCCACGAGGGCCATTGCGGAAATCATTCTGGAGGAAGAGCTTTGGTGTGGAAAGTGATTAGGGCAGGCTACTATTGGCCCTGAATGGAGAGCGACACAAAGAAACTTGTCAAAACATGCTACAAAATATCGGCGTTTCCTACTGCATTACATAAACTGGACGATCAACTACACTCAGTAATAGCCCCTTGGCCATTCATGAAATGAGGGATGGATATCGTAGGGGCGTTGCCCAAAGCAGCCAGAGGCTTCAAGTTTCTACTCATAATGATCGACTCCTTCACCAAGTGGGTAGAGGCTGCATTATATGCAAAAGTCCAAGAACAAGAGCTAATATAATTCATATGAAGGAACATCATGTGTCGATTCTACGTCCCTACTGAAATCGCCTGTGACAATAGACCTTAGTTTGTGGGGGCAAGGGTTACGAGATTCCTGAAGAAGTGGAAGTTAAAAAGGATAACCTCGATACCTTATCACCGGGCAGCAAACGGGTAAGCAGAGTCTTCGAAATAAGACCATCGTGGATTGTTTGAAGAAACAAATCGAGGAGGCTAAAGACAAGTGGCAAGAGGAGCTACCAGAAGTTCTATGGGCGTATCGAACCACATCAAAGGCAAGTACAGGGGAAACCCCCTTTTCATTAGCGTCTAGATCAGATGTCATGATTCATGACGAAATAGGAGAGCCAAGCCTGCACATAATATTTGCCGAGGAAGGCCAAACAACGAGGCCCTTGCAGTCGAACCCGACCTATTAGACGAATACTGGAACTCGAGGTAGTACACCTAGAGACTCAAGAGCTGTGAGTGGATCAATATTACAACATAAAGCCAACTTATGTTCCTTTAACGTGGGAGAATTAGTCCTTAGAAAAGTGTCTTAGAGTAGTAAGAAAGCCAATGCAGGCAAGTTAGCCCCGAATTGGGAAGGGCCTTACAGAATTAGAGGGATCGCCGAAAAAGGAACTTACACCCTTGAAGATATGGAAGGAATTGCCATTCCAAGCAACTGGAATGTGGCTTGGCTCAAGAAATATTATCCCGTAGATCCCGCGGCTAAGTAAGCCTAGGTATCTATAAGATATGTTTTTTCCTTTTTAATTATCCAAAAATTTCATGTGATAGGGTATCTAGCCCCAGCTGACACTTGTTATAGTCTGTTAGACTTTTGTTATTTGGCCCTCGAGCCTTCATAATTAATGAAAGATTCTTTCTCAATTTTAGTCATCTTTACGATCATTTAGATCCTCTTTTCAATCCTTGGCCATATTTTGAGTTGAAATCATCAACTTAATCGACTAGATCAACTCTAGCTAAGCCACCAAGTAACTACGTACGTTAAAATCGTCAATTCAACACTTGTATCTAAATGGGATGAGACACTCACCCGCATAGTGGCGAGAAAGACTTACGCACTCGAGTTGACAATCACAATCGTCCTCAATAGGCGCAAAAGTGTCCTGTTATCAACAACGGACTAAAGACGTCCCTTTGTAGGTGCGGGCCATGCCCTATTTAAAGACATCATCTACTATATTAGCTTCAATGCTGCCCTTTACAGGCGCAGATAAGTCTTCAGCTTACCAATATAAATGGCTGTTAGGCGCAAAAGCACATTACGATATGTTATATTTCGATAATAAGTGTCAAAACATGAAATAGAAATAAATTTACAACAAGTCTGGTAAAAGATAGTTTACTTTATTAGTATAAAGGCATGAGGCTACAATTTACAAACTTACTTCCAGTACAAGAAAAGCTACATGAGTTATCTCAAACTAACTAGAAGGTCTTGGATGACTCTTTCTAAAAATTGTCTTGAGCCGTTCATGGCTGCAAGCTCTGTTCCGAGCCTCTACCTCTGTCTGAACGATAAGAAGATTTGAGCAATCCCTTGGCATAGAGTTTTTGCCAAAACCGAGGCCTATGCTTCCGAGATGTTTACTTTTTAATGGAAACATGTTACTTATGTAGCTCCTATAGTTTAAGTTTGTTGATATAGGTTTTGATGATTGACAAAGGACCCAGTGTTGAGTTGAATATAGAAAAGGGTCACAGTTGGAGTGATGTTGATGCTGCTCGAGGTTAAGTTTGAGTCCGAGTTCATGAAAGAAAAGTTGACTGCTGAAATCAATGTGGTCTCAATTCGAGTTAAAGTTGGAGAAGCAGTTGGGCGGCAATGGGAAGAGGCTTCCTAGGCAACTTAGGTTTGAAGACTTAGGTTCGAACAAGGAAAATATCTGTGACTTGATAGGCGAAGGATTCCAAATTGGTAAAGGAGTTCTAAACTAAAGAGAAGAAGGCTTATGTGAACTCTATAAATACAAGTTGTTTTGGCCTAGAATATTTATGCATTCAAGAAGTCTCATACAAGCAAATAGAGAGAAATTATTTGAGAGATTAATTTGAGTGCAAGAAAGAATCAAGGCAGCAGAACCAGGCGGAGATCGAGTTTCACACTTAGTTTTGTTTTGTCTAGAGTTCTGTATTAGGTACAAAATTGTAATTCTATCTATTTATTTAGAAGCATTGAAGTAGAATACTTGTGGAAGAAAGTTTCAACCTTGTAAGCTAGAGTTTAGCTTGGAGGTCTAGGTACTAAAAGTTTTACTTCCTTGATTATAGAGTTGTAACGTAAAACTTCCTCAGTTTTTCATAGTGGAAGAGTTTAAAATCCTAGAGTTTGGGTTGTGGTTTTATATCCATTGAACATGGATTTTTCACGTAGAAATCTCTGTCTATTTACATTCCACATTACTTTACGTTACAGAGATAAGTATAACTCATTGAGAACCTGGTTCTATGTGAGTAACTCAACTTTACAAAAGGCAAGTTTTAGGTGGTCAAAAATTAGGTACGGATACTATTCACCATCCCTCTAGTTTCTTATGAGGTACACCAAGTACAACAAGTGGTATCAGAGTAGGTTCTTTCTATTAAGATTTACATATTGAGAAGGATCTAAATGATGAGTGCACCACCGATCACAACTGAAGGACAATCCATTTACAGGCCTTCTCAGTTTGACGGCCAGTACTATGGATGGTGGAAAGGTAGAATGGAAGACCACATTCAAGATGAAGACTATCTGAAGGACCTCTTATCCCCACCAAGATGGTTGGTCAAGGAGCAGCTCAAGAAAAGGTTCCTAAGGAAAGATCTTAACATACTGATGCTGACTTTAGGATGATTGAGAAAAATGCTAAAGCTAAGAGGCTTCCCATATGTGGACTTGGTTATGATGAATACAATCGAGTTTCTTCATACAAGAATGTCAAAGAAATTTGGGACGCGCTTCAAGTTGCTCATGAAGGAACTACTCAGGTTAAGAAATCAAGGATCCAGATGTTGAAAAGAAAGCTCGAGTTGTTTGCTCTGGGAGAGACAAAATCTATTCAAGACATGATAAATAGTTTCATGATTATCACCAATGAGATGAATTCATTTGGTATGGTCCTTACTAATGAAGACTAGCGAAAATATCATTAGGATTCTCTCTGATTCTTGGAATCAACAACTATCATCGAGTCGAAGGACCTAGACAAGATTCAACTAGATGAACTCGTTGGTAGTTTGAAGACTCATGAAGCAGTCAAGGATTAAGGTGGAATATAAGAAGGAAAAGAACATGGCACTGGAAGCCACTGGAGGTTCAAAGTCTGAGTACTTTGAGCAAGAGATGGCCTTAGTAAGTGCTTTTAGAAAGTCAATGAATCTTGAAAAGAAAAATACTAAAAGAACCACTAAGGAAACTCTTGCCAAAAAGAATATTGTTGATAATCCAGACTACTCTGGTTGTTTTAAGTGTCGCAAGATGGATCATGATGTGAAAGACTATCCTATGTGGAAATTGTGTGGAAAAAGAATAGTGCTACTATGGAGAATGAACTAAAGAAAACTAAACAAAAAGGCATTGTGGGAATCATTCCGGAAGAAGGGCCCTCGCCAGGAAGGTAATCAAAGTAGGCCATTACTAGCCCTGAATAGAGAGTGATGTAAGTAAACCCGTCAAAGCATGTGACAGTTGTCAATATTTCTCCCATCCACTTCATTAGCCAGCAGAGCCGGTATACTAAGTAATCGCGCCTTGGCCTTTCATGAAATGGGGTATGGACATTGTAGGGCCGAAGCCCAAAGCACCAAAAGGTGTCATATTCTTGCTCATGATGACCGACTTCATCACCAAGTCGGTCGAGGCAGCACCCTAAGCCCAAATTCGAGAGCAAGAGGTGATACAGTTCATCTGGAAGATCGTCATGTGCCATTTCAGAGTTCCTGCCGAGATCACTTGTGATAACAAACCTCAGTTCAGAGGAGCTAAGGACACAAAATTCCTAAAGAAGTGGAATATCAAAAGAATAACCTCGAAACCTTACCACCCTGCATCGAATGGCCAGCTGAATCATTAAACAAGGTCGTCATAAACAACCTGAAGAAAACAACCCGAAGAAAATGGCTCGAAGGCAAATGGCTGGAGGAGCTGCCAGGAGTCTTGTGGCCGTACTGCACTATATCGAAAGCAAGCATAGGAGAATTTCCATCACATATAGAGCAGTGGCCATGATCCATGTCGAGCTAGGCGAGTCCAGTCTGTGCTGATCAATTTTTGAAGAAGGGCCCAGCAACGAGGCCCTAACAGTCGCACTAGACTTGCTGGACAAGCGTTGGGAATTAGCAGTTCGCTTAGTGGCCCAAAAGCAACGAGTAGAGAAATGTTACAATGCAAAGACTAATTTTAGTTCCTTCAACATAGGGGAACTAGTCCTTAGGAAAGTGTCTCATAGCACCCAGTAAGACTACGCAGGCAAGCTAGTCCCGAATTGGGATAGGCCATACAAAATTCGAGGGATCACTGGAAATGAGCGTACACCCTCGAAGACATGGAAGGAACAACTATCCCAAACAATTGGAATGCCACATGGCTTAAAAAGTATATTTCTTGATAGGCCTGGAGGCCCATATAATCAGAATATTTGCTTTCTTTCTTATTAATTTTTGGAAGGATATCTAGCCCCGAGCAATGTTATCGAATTTTATTACACTTTTATTCGACCCTCGAGCCCTCGTTATTTAATAAGACTACGATTCATTCAGTTTTATTTTTGATCATCCAGATCCACCTACTCTTAGCCCTCGACCATATTTTAAGCTGCAGTTACACACTCACTCAAACTAGATCAATTTTAGCTCAGCCATCAGGCAGTTACGTATGCTGAAATCGTCAATTCAACAATTGAACCTATGTGGAGTGGGGACACTTGTTGACACCCAATTTTATCCCTCCTTTATCTGAAATTGGCTATAATTCAACTTAAGGGTGCAATGTGACTATTTGTGCAAAATGTACATTAGAAATCATGCATTTACATGCGTTATCCTCTATTTATATATTATATACTTAAGTGTGGCTGTATTACGTAACTTTTGCATCATTTAGGCTAATTGTCAAAACTGTGATGAAAACTAGTATACTTATAATATTAGTGGCTATATTATATAATTGCGTCATTTATGTTACATGTCAAGTTTGTTTAAATTTATGATTATTTGTGCAAATTAGTAATTATTTGTGATTATATATATTTAGATAATTTTATTTGAGTTCATTTAATGATTATCTGTGCATTTTATACAATATATATATATATACACACACACACACACACACACACACACACACACACATTAAGTTTGAATATGGGCCAATTTAAAAGAAAACGTCCTTTCCTATTTGCTTATTTTCCTTCTCCTTTTGGTAAAAATCCCCTACGAACCTGGACAAGAGTCCGTCTAGGTACGCCCGTGCTATTAGGATTAATTGCTATTTTCTTCCAATTATTTTAAATCAAATCCAAAATTATTTTCCTTTTCCCAATTTCTACCAAATTCATTATTTATTTTATTTATTGTTTCATTGAATTTATACCAAAATACATCCAAATACATTTTTATTTTGAATTTTGAATAGTTTCCATAATCGCTCCCTAAAATCTCTCCTTAAATCTTCTCCCTTCCTAATTCCCTATCCCTAAAATCATTTCCCTAAATCAATTCCCTAATTCCCCAATCTCCAACTATCCCCCAAAATCACTTTCCATATCACCTTCCTTAATCCTATATCTACACTTAGTAAAAAATCAGCATAGGGACATACACAGTACCGGATTTCCTCGTACACAGTACACAGACCCCACGTCTCCACACCCCTTACCTTCTTCTTCCTCAGCACATACCCACTCCTTCTTCATAACAATATACAAGAACACCCACAGAAATCAGAAAATGAGCAAACCCCTCCCCCTGGCTTCTCTTCCGATTCTAACATAATAGAGAATACCCACCATTAACACCACTAATTCCAAACATTATACAGTCCACTATCTACGCACAAAATCCAACAGTGGCCATCACACATGCACACCAACACTAATCAGCAATCAACACAAAAAGGGCCTCACACACACCATCACATACACAGTGATATACACACAAAGAGGAAGTAGGGAAAGGGAGATATCATCTCCACCACGCATGATATACAGATACAAACGCACACCTCACCCTCGCCTTCTTCCTCTACATCGCAAAGATCAGAAACGTACACACATACCAATGACACATATCTCCACCAGCGTTGGTGGAAACCACCACTGTCTACACCTTCACACACCCACGAATTCCATCAACACACAAAACCATACACTACACCATTTTATCCGATCCCCCACCATCTTCTCCTACATACAACACATACCTACAACACCAAATGCATACCAATACACAGAGCAGAAGCAAAAACAAATCGAAAATAGAGAGTAGCACGAACAGGGATTCAGATCGGGAACACCCATCATTAAATCCTTATTTTTGATTTCATTTGTTGTACTGACTTCTTTGTTATTTAGCATCGTTGCCAGGGGAAATACAGATCATAGATGGGGGGGGGGGGAGAAAACCCCATTAACACCGGTGGAAAGATTAGAAACAGGGATACCCAAGTATCAGTGGTAAACAGCGACGCCGGAGTCGAAGAGTTGCCACTGGTTTCTTCTGATGGTGTCGTTCCTCCGCCTCAGTTCGACAGCGACTCCGATTGGTCGTCATTGCATCACCCCGTTCAGCTCCGTCAACGGTGGGAGTCGTCGGTGTAATGGTCTTTGGTCACTGTTGGGTTTTGTTTCCTTTGCTATTCTGCTGTGTGCTCTGATTGTGGGGGGGGGGGGGGGGGGTATTCTAGGTCCTACGGTCCTCTTGTGGATTTTGATTAATTGCTTTCCTGCTCAATTATTATGTTAAACGATGTTACTGCTAACTTTTTTTTCAAGTTTGGTGCAGAGTTGGTACCTCCCGGTTAAAATAAAGCCAATGAAAATAATTCAACAATTAATTTGAATTTGAGGCTTATTTGGACTGATTTGAACATGATACTACACTTAGGCCAATGACGTTTGGAGACGTAAAATCAGTCCCGTTAAACTCCCCGCGTCCCTAAAAATAAAAAGGCTATGATGACGTGTATAAGCCGTGACTACAAACGAGCCGGTGATGGAGTGATGAGACTGGTACTTGGCATGGCAACACGACCGGCCGGCGTGTTCGCAGCCGTATCGACGTCCCTAACCTCCACCTAGTTCCTACACACCTGAGCCGACACTTTTACAAAATCCCTTTCCCATTTTATTCTATCTTATTATCATTATTATTATATTTTTACCTTGTTATTTTTTGTTATCATTATTATACTAATCTTATTTTCTCTATATTTTGTGCAAGGTAAAATTGGATGCGAGATGATGAAAAAAAAAACCACTAGAAGAAAAATCCTTTTACTTACATTACTTTTCGTTATTATTATTATTATTATTATTGTTATTATTATTATTATTATTATTATTATTATTATTATTATTATTATTATTATTATTATTATTATTATTATCTACTAATCTTATTATTATCATTATTACTTTTATTATTATTAATATTATTATTCACTAGCTACTTTTTATTTTTATTGCGAGGTACCTTTGGGAAAAGTCGATTAGTGAATTTAAATATTTTTCATCATTATATGCACATAAATGATTATTTAATTATTCTCCTATTTGTAGCTAGTCATTTATTCTTTTATAATTCTTAGAATTCCGATTATTTAGTCCGGTCGTAACCACATTTGTGGAGCTCGAGAGGTGCCTAACCCCTTCCTCTCGAGTTAACTTGAACCTCTGGTGCAATGCAATTCCCGAAGGGGTTGCTAGCACAAACGCGGAAGAACAAACAAGAAGGATAAAGATAGAAGCAAGACAAAACTTGCTTCTTTCGAAAGAACAGTGAGGAACCTGTCTCAAAGCTCAATCGAAAGGGATACAAGGATCACCTATACTATGCAACAATCCTCAAGAGAACATTGCCTCTTGCAAACTGAATGATCAAGAGGAATGTTCAATCGGACTAACCGAAAGCCACAAGTCCTTAAAAGCCCTCACCGGGGTTTTGCTCACGACGGAGACAGGAAGAAATGTGCTCGGCACTTTCATTCAATTCATCAATATTCAAAACTAGTTCTCTACAATGAAAGGCAACAAGGTTTATATAGGAAATACTAAGGGTAAACTAGTAAAAGGGTCACAGGCGACCAATAGAAATAAGCCACGCAGGGCTGAATTAAATTGTGTTCGGCAGACTTTGACTTCGGTAAGCCTTGGCTTCGGTTCTCGATTGTCTGCTCGAACACACTTGTTGCCTTCGGACGCTCAATTGTCTTCGAGCTCATTGTCCTCGGTCACTTTGCCTTCGGGCTCAAATTTGAAGATTATGCCTTCGATTCTTGAGCTCGGCCACTCAGCTTCGGAGCAATTGTTTTCCTTCGGCCAGGCTAAGTGAACGTGCACATCGTGCAGCAGCTTGGCTTGGCTTCTTGTCATCGGTCTCCTCGGTGGGTCGAACACTTGATCAGCACGTGTTCGGACTGCATCATCCTCCCCTTCTTGAGAAGATTTCGTCCTCGAAATCAAGCCCTCCTCGTCCTCCGAAGTCGGACCTACAACACAAGGAACTAAGTCAGCAACATTAAAGGTGTTGGACACGTTATACTCACCAGGGAGGTCGATCACGTAGGCATTGTTGTTGATCTTGGTCAACACTTGAAATGGACCATCCCCTCGAGGAGCCAACTTTCCTTTCCTTTGGTTCGGGAAGCGTTCCTTTCGGAAGTGAACCCAAACCCAATCTCCCTTCTTTAATTCCAACTTTTTACGCCCCTTGTTTTTCTTTAAGGCAACCTTTGCATAGGCCTCCTCGAGGTTCTTCTTCACCTTTGCATGCAATTCGATCAAGGCAGCTGCTCATCGAGTACCTTCAAAATCAAGAACAGAATCTCGAGGCAATGGGGTTAAATCAAGTGGAATCAAAGGATTAAAGCCATGCACACATTCAAACGGGGTCATGTTGATCATTCTATGCACCGTTCGATTGTATGCGAACTCCATCATGGGCAAACGATCAGCCCAGTTTCCAACCTTCCCTTTGGTCATTGCCCGAAGCAAAGATCCCAAGGTTCGGTTAACTACTTCGGTCTGTCCATCAGTCTGAGGATGGTGAGACGTCGAAAATAGTAGCTTGGTGCCGAGGGCACCCCACAAACACTTCCAAAAATGACTCAAGAACTTCGAGTCTCGATCACTTACAATAGTACGAGGTACACCATGCAATTTTAACACGTTAGAAACAAACAATGTAGCTACATGCTGTGCATCATCACACTTTTTGCAAGGAATAAAGTGAGCCATTTTTGAAAAACGGTCAACCACAACGAAGATGCTATCATGTCCTCCCCCCGACCTCGGTAACCCCAAGACAAAGTCCATGGATATATCAACCCAAGGTCGATCAGGCACTGGCAACGGGGTGTACAAACCATGAGGGTTGGACTTCGATTTTGCCTTCTTGCAAACGAGACAAGCGTTGCAAAGCTTTTCCACATCTCGTCGCATTTTGGGCCAATGGAACTGCTCGGTCAAGATACCAAGAGTTTTATCGACACCGAAGTGTCCCATCAGTCCACCGGAATGAGCTTCTCGAACTAAGAGCTCTCTCCACGATGACACTGGCACACAAACCCTCCCATTCTTGAAGAGGTAGCCATCATGCCATTGATATTTCTCAACCCTTCGGCCACTCAAGATTGCGTCTCGAACACATTTCAGCTTGGGATCGTTCTCGTACATCGACTTGATGCTTTCGAATCCCATGAGCCTAGAGGCGAGAGTGGTCGCTAAGGCAAATTTCCTTGATAGCGCATCGGCCACAACATTATCTTTTCCCTTTTTGTAATGAATTACATAGGGGAAGCTTTCAATAAATTCAACCCACTTGGCATGTCTTCGATTCAATTTCTCCTGACCTCGGAGATGCTTCAAGGACTCATGATCGCTTTTGATCACAAATTCTCGAGGCCACAAATAATGCTGCCAATGGGCGAGTGCTCGAACGAGGGCATATAATTCCTTGTCGTACGTAGAGTAGTTCAAGGTTGCACCCTTAAGCTTTTCGCTAAAGTAAGCGATCGGCTTCGATTCTTGCATCAGCACTCCTCCGATCCCAACTCCAGATGCATCACACTCGACTTCGAATGCTTTGCCGAAGTCAGGGAGTTGCAACAACGGGGCAGAACAAAGCCTCCGCTTCAACTCTTGGAAAGCCCTCTCTTGGGACTCTCCCCACACAAATGGATTGTCTTTCTTCACCAGCTCGGTTAAAGGAGCTGCCACGGTGCTAAAGTCACGAACAAACCTTCGGTAAAAGCTAGCTAAGCCATGGAAGCTACGGACTTGTGATACCGAGGTTGGAGTTGGCCAGTCTTTGATGGCTTCGACTTTTGATTCGTCGACTTCGACACCATTAGCACTGACAACAAATCCAAGAAAGACTACACGATCGACACCAAAGGCGCATTTCTTGAAGTTGGCATACAACTTCTCTTCTCGAAGCTTTTCAAGTACTTGCCTTAGGTGGTCGACATGTTCATCCACGGTTCTGCTATAAACAAGTATGTCATCGAAATAAACGACAAAAAACTTATTTATGAACGGTTTGAGCACATGGTTCATCAGTCGCATGAATGTGCTCGGTGCATTGGATAAGCCAAAAGGCATCACCAACCATTCATAGAGACCGAACTTGGTCTTGAATGCGGTTTTCCATTCGTCTCCGGGTTTCATTCGGATCTGGTGGTAACCGGACCTGAGGTCTATCTTCGAAAAGCATGAAGAACCGCTTAACTCATCTAGCATGTCATCTAATCGAGGGATAGGATGACGATACTTTACCGTTATTTTGTTGACTGCTCGACAGTCAACACACATTCACCATGTTCCATCCTTCTTCGGGACAAGGATAACAGGAACGGCGCAAGGACTCAAGCTCTCACGAACGAGGCCCTTGTTCAGCAATTCATCAACCTGCAGTTGGAGCTCTTTGGTGTCTTCGGGATTACACCGGTATGCAGGTTTGTTAGGGATTTGAGACCCTGGCACGAAGTCAATTTGGTGCTCGATTCCTCTCAAAGGAGGTAATCCACCTGGCATTTCCTCGGGAAACATGTCCTCGAAGTCCTGCAAAACTTTACGAACAAACAAAGGCAAAGGGTTATCATTAGAAAAATCATCATTAGAGTTTAGAAGGATACCCTTGTGCACGAGGCAAATCATCATCTGACCGTGGTCGTTGCCTCGTAAGATCTCACCGGGTTGCATGATTGCACAAATTCCTTTCACTTCGATCGGTGAGTTTGTCTCTTCGGGCCCCAATTTTGCTCCTATCGGAAGCTTAGCTTTGGCCGCTTCTTTCAATTCTTTCATTCGTTTATAGTCCTCGGTGACTTGTTTTGGAGATAAGGGTTTGAGTACAAAACTCTTCCCATCAAGCTTCACAGTGTAAGTGTTGGATCTGCCATTGTGAACAGCTGTTCGATCATACTGCCATGGTCGACCCAATAGCAAATGAAAAGCTTGCATCGGAACCACATCGAATATCATTTCATCTTGATACTCTCCGATTTTGAACTTGATCCACACTTGTTTGACAACTCTCAATTCTCCACACTCATTCAGCCATTGTAACTTGTAAGGGTGGGGATGCTTCATCGTAGGTAATCCCATTTGTGAAACCAAAGTTTGGCTCACTACATTGGCACAACTACCGGAATCAATGATCATCGAACACACCTTTCCCCTCACTCGACATCGGGCATGAAAGAGGTTTTCTCTTTGGTTGTCCTCTTCTTCAAGAGTCATACAGCTCAAATTCCTTCGAACCACAAGAAACATTTCGGGATGATCAGCTTCGGCAGCCTCATGATCATCATCAACTTCAGCTCGATCAGTCTCCTCGATAAATTCCTCCTCGGTGTCACTCGCTTGCTCATGGACGGTTCCATCTTCGAGCAGAAGCATAACCTTGCGAGTTGGACACTCTTTTGCCATGTGACCATAACCTCTGCATTTGTGACACTGAATATTTGAAGCACTAGGAGAGTTGAGTTGAACTTTACCTCCCACTTCTCTCGACTAGTTAACGGTCACACCTCTTTCGAAGGGTCTCTTCGAATCTCGAACAGTGTTAGCACTTGCTTGGTTTGGACTCTTCCATTCTTTACTTCGGTTCAAAGGAGTAGAAGTAGTGACTCCGCGATACCGGTTTGCCTTATCGTCCTTCACCAATTTTTCAGCTTCGGTGGCAGCATCAAACAAATCTCCCAACGTGTGGTACACGTGGAGTCTCAACTGAGATGACACATCCCTAGCCAAGCCATTTTTGAATCTGATTATGGCTTGCTCTTCGTCTTCGACCAGATCAAGATTCAATCGAACCTTTTCGAACTCATCGTGGTACTCTTGGACAGACTTGGACCCTTGCTTTAACTCATAGAGCTTTTGCATTTGAGTCTGCCTGTATTTGGCACTCAAATACTTAGCATCCATTGCTCTTCTCAATTGTGGCCAAGTATTGACTTCGGGATAGTCATTCCTTCGTCTATGCCTCTTGTCAGATTCCCACCACGTTAATGCATAAGCTTCGAACGAAGCAATGGCATGGACAGCTTTTCTCTCATCGGTCATCTCATTGGTTTCAAAGATGCGCTCCATTCTAAGCTTCCATTCAAGATACTCATCGGGATCACTAGTTCCTTTAAAGGGTGGAATAGTGATCTTGACACTGTTCAAGTTTGAGTCTCGAACACCACGAACCTGTTCGACATACTCATCATTTCGATCATCAGCCTCACGCTCAATATTTCTTTCAACATTTGCGCCTCGGCCTCGACCTCGGAAATTTCCACGTCCTCGGTGAGCTTGCCTTCGTTGGGCGAATGGCGGCTCACGCTCATATTCGTCCTCGGGAAATTCCTCTTCATCAACCTCTTCGGTTACAGCACCAAGGTCTCTTCGGACCCTTGGAAGTGGTAACCTCTCTCCTCGGGGAATGCCCAAGTTTTGATTTCCAGCTTGGGGATTGCCAAAGTTTTGTCGTGCTTGGGGATTGCCCAAGTTAAGCTCTCTTCGAATTGCTTCACTCGTCAACTGATGTTGTCGAAGAAGCTCAGCATACAGCTCAGGTTTCATCGGAGTGGATTCGCTCGTTCCAGCGCCGGACCCATTCATGGCCACGGACGCACTTCCTTGTTCGAGTTTAGCTACTCGAGCACTCACTCCTCTTACATCGGCACTGATGCCTTGTATCGCAGCCATGAGATCGGCTAACGACAACTCGGGCTTCTCAATACTTTTGCCATCGTTTCCAGCCATTGTACCTGCACAAGTCAAAGATCAAACAAATGTTAGGGTTAGAAATCACCTCACACACTCCCTCACCTTTGATGGGTGGCACTCGGGTCCACTCAATTTATGGGTTCGGTTTTTGATCACTCAAGGACTTGTTAACAGTGGCTCGTCTGATTGATCGGTCCTCTAAGATCCTTCAAGTTCGACAATAGTCACTGCCTCTTCGGGAAGAGTGAAGTGATGTTCGACTCGATGGAACAGACGCTTTTTTTAACTGAGCTCGGGGAGTCAAAAGAATTTCTACGAAAGTTTGGACTTCGGTCACCCCTTCGCACGAATTCCTATCAGCTTAAAAGAGTTAGTACGACCTCGAGTAGGATGATTACTCAAAAGATCCACCAACTAGAATTTTGACACGAAAGAAAGTGAGAACCTAGGAGAATCTACCCTTTGATTCCCTTTTGGAATCTTTTTCGATCACACCCACTCCTGTCCGTACAAGAGTGGTCCCTCCTTGGTACGGATAGGGTTTTACCTTATCCACTTTCCTTTTTCAGCCGACAATTTCACCTGGGGTTTTGATGTTTTAAAATTTTAACCCCTTTCTTCTTCAATGGAACAGTGACCTTGCGCCGGCGTACGGACACAACAACTTCGGTTCACTGACCACGGAATTCAACAAATCTGGGTTGCTTTATCGACTCCGGTTCAACAGCATCGGAGGAATTCAGTTCAAGTTCTTCGAGCTAAGAACCAGCTCGTTCGAGTCGTACACTGTTACGATTTTGTAACAAGTTTCCGGCGTACGGACTTCGATTTAAACTCAGAACTTCGATTTTTAAGCAACAAACAAACCCAAATCACTCAAGAACCACCATTCTTCACCGGTTTCTTCCAAACACAGTGGGATTCGAGTTCAGTCACCATTAAAGCTCAAAACAGTCCAAAAATTCACCAAGAAACCCTAGTCACGAAATTGGTACGTCGGGTACTCATTGGATTCAGAACTCGATGGTGAACAAGAATCAATGGTTGTTTTTCCCAAACAACCAACAATCAAACACAATTTTTGAATTTTCTTTTTAACACTTTTTTTTTTTTTTTTGTAAAATAACAACAGCAGCAGTAACAAAATTCAAGAACACGAAAAGGAAACAAAGACACAAAAACGCACGAAGATAATGAACAGGATTGAGGTTGTAAGAACAAACTCAAGCCGTGATCTGATACCAAGATGGTGCAATGCAATTCCCGAAGGGGTTGCTAGCACAAACGCGGAAGAACAAACAAGAAGGATAAAGATAGAAGCAAGACAAAACTTGCTGTCTTGCTTCTTTCGAAAGAACAGTGAGGAACCTGTCTCAAAGCTCAATCGAAAGGGATACAAGGATCACCTATACTATGCAACAATCCTCAAGAGAACATTGCCTCTTGCAAACTGAATGATCAAGAGGAATGTTCAATCGGACTAACCGAAAGCCACAAGTCCTTAAAAGCCCTCACCGGGGTTTTGCTCACGACGGAGACAGGAAGAAATGTGCTCGGCACTTTCATTCAATTCATCAATATTCAAAACTAGTTCTCTACAATGAAAGGCAACAAGGTTTATATAGGAAATACTAAGGGTAAACTAGTAAAAGGGTCACAGGCGACCAATAGAAATAAGCCACGCAGGGCTGAATTAAATTGTGTTCGGCAGACTTTGACTTCGGTAAGCCTTGGCTTCGGTTCTCGATTATCTGCTCGAACACACTTGTTGCCTTCGGACGCTCAATTGTCTTCGAGCTCATTGTCCTCGGTCACTTTGCCTTCGGGCTCAAATCTGAAGATTATGCCTTCGATTCTTGAGCTCGGCCACTCAGCTTCGGAGCAATTGTTTTCCTTCGGCCAGGCTAAGTGAACGTGCACATCGTGCAGCAGCTTGGCTTGGCTTCTTGTCATCGGTCTCCTCGGTGGGTCGAACACTTGATCAGCACGTGTTCGGGCTGCATCAACCTCTTACCTGAATCTCTGACTCGTAGACCAACCCGGAGTTAATTATTTGAATGTAATTAGAAATTAATAGGTGACCTAATACGCCTAGGAAATTTATTAGGTAGCGACTCCAACATCTAAACTCAAATGAGTTACCCAGTCAAATCCGAAACCCGACTCGCCTCGAGTTGAGTCCAAAATCGGGTACGACAGAATGGCGACTCCGCTAGGGATATCAAGGTTCAAACTATAACAGGCTTTAAATTGGGATTCTTTACTTGCTTTATTTTCATTTATTTCGATACTAACTTTTTTCTTTTGCAGGATTAAAGTTTAGTTTTTATTTTTTATTTATGTGTTTTATTCTTTGAATTGTGTGATTATATTATATTATTTGTTCATGTCACTCACGCTTTTTCAACTCCTGGGAAACAACACTTTGCACACACATAGAAGATTACGTAGACCCCACGACCGCTTCACCACAAAAAACTTTTTAGTAGGGACATTTTGGAATATAGTTGGTCCGTGGTACATCCAACAGTTTCAAATGATCCCACTCCTTGGCCGTCCGCCTTGGGGAACCGTGTCTAGAATTACCCAACTCTTAGTGGAGACTGTTGCCTAGGAAACATGCATCATGTCATGTTTAGGAAAATTTTGACTTCGGCTCATGTCTAAGTCTATTAGTTCGCCATATTTGAATGAACCGAACGGGTTTCGACCCTAAGGGACATTTAAATATGATATGTGTGCATTTATTTAAAGTTGAACGTGTCTAATGTAGACCATTTATTCACATAAAAGTGGGTTCTCATAACAAAATCAATTATTTATTCAAAGGAACCCAATTATTTTATAAAATTATTTTTGGTTATGAATGAAATTAATTTTTTCTACTTGCATGAAAACAAAATCATAGATGTTAAATTAATTTCTTCTATCTTTAATGTAGCAAGATCAATTATTATTTCTATTTTCCTAAAGCAAAATTTTATTTCTACATTTATGTAATAAAATTAATTATTTTATAAAATTATTTTCTGTTAATTTTGGGTTATGAGAACAATTGGGATGATACAAAATATACGTTCAATTTTAAATACCATAATCAAATTAGGAAGGCTTAACATCCTCGGTATGTTAGAGTCCATTAGCCAACCTCATCCAAAAGCGTCATCATATGATGCCTATCATGCATATTATGTGTATTAATCTGCTTTGCATATGAAATTATTATTTCAAACTTGCTGTTTCATGTGTTAGTTTTACTCCCACTCCCGAGGTTGACTTGTGCATTTATTTCAAGACTTGTGCATTTTTGAACTTGTGCATATCATGCATACCCTCCGCCACTCCTGGCAACTTTTTAAATCGTGCGTGAATACGGTTGTTACAACCACCCCTTCCCTCACGTAAAAAATTCGTTTAGGAGGAACGACTTGGAATCTATTTGGTCTGAGACGTTCCGAGTCGTCCGCTTGGGAGCATAATAAAACCCGGTCTAGCCAACTCCATTCCTCAGTAGCGGTGCTAGGAATCATGCATGTCATTGGTTGACTTGTTCTGGAGTCCGATATGCCAACTTGTTCAAACAATTCGAACGGATTTTTAACCCCCAAAGAGCTTTGAACATGATTTATTTGCATTTACTTAAAGGATTAAACGTGCAAATGTAGACCGTTTATTAACATTGTTCTGCATTCAGTGCCATCAAAGGCACAAAGGTTACCTAAGAGGCTTTAAAAGCCCAAAGTGAATCAAAAATGATTGTTTATTCTTACACGGTCGGAATTACTCTGTATTCAATGCCATTCAAAGGCACAAAGGTTACCTAAGAGGCGTCCAAAGCCCGAATTGAATCAGAAATGATTGCTTAAACAATCAGAGGTACTCTGTATTCAATACCATTCAAAGGCACAAAGGTTACCCAAGAGGCGTCAAAAGCCCGAATTGAATCAGAAATGATTGCTTAAACAATCAGAGTTATTCTGTATTCAATGCCATTCAAAGGCATGAAGGTAACCAATGAGGCGTCAAAAGCCCAAATTGAATCAGAAATGATCGTTTATTTCTAAATAATTGGAATCATTATGTATTCAATGCTATTCAAAGGCATTAAAAGGTAACCAAAGAGGCATTAAAGACCCAATTTGAAGCAGAAATAACTGCTTGATAGACGGAATGGCGCATAATGCACATTTATCCTTTAAGCATTATATAAAAACTTGACATCCTTAGCATGTCACAAGTCCATTAGCAATTTCCTTCTAAAGTGTCTAAAGGGTTCTCAACTCAAAATGACACATCTCCTCATATCCTCTGTCGCATTGTTTTCAAAAACTTGCGCCGCACGTTGATCATTTTGCTCACAGTGAAGCGAGTGTGAGTCTTTTTTCTTCTCCCTTTTCCTATCATCCTTCACCTTTTCCAAAAGATCATGGCCACTAGAACATTTGACATGGTAGTTGAAACCCCTCAGTTGCTTAGAGATTGGTGGGGAAACCTAAGCATAGATCAACAAGACCGAGTCAAAATGGTGATGGGTAATATGATTTCATTAATGGAGCACAGTGCAGTGGGAGGGATGATAGAAGCAACAGTACATTATTGGGATGCAGACCGAGCAGTCTTTCGCTTTGGGAATGTATAGTTAACACCATTACTGGAGGAAACAGGTGGGTTAACTAAATTACCATTTGAAAGTGAAGAAGTATTGATGCCTAAGAACATTACACCCGAGGAGTTCTTCGAAATGGTAGGGTTTAAGCTTGAGTTGTGCACAGACAGTATATGGCAATCGGGAATTTCTCTAACTTCCCTCTACATCAAATTTGGGTATGGAGAGGCATTTCAAGAATCCGAAGACTATTTCAGCATTAACCAGGTAGATTGGCAAGAGCGAAGGGTACTTGCTTTTGTCACCAGCTTTTTTGGGATTGTCGTCTTTCCACAACATAATGGACGAGTTGATATTTGCATGGTCTCGATTGCTGATGCCTTACTCAAAGACAGTAACAAGACATACACTTTGGTACCGATAATTGTTGCAGAGATGTACCAAGCTTTAGAAAGATGTAAGAGGGGCGCTGGTTTCTTTGAAGGTTGCAATCTGTTTTTACAAATCTGGCTGATGGAGCATTTGCAAAGGATGGATAACAAAAACCAAGCTTTCCATTCCATACCGAAAGAAAACTACATCTTGACTCATACCGCCTGCATGGACAATGCTTTTGGGAAATGGGACCAGCCAACAACTACCAATGGTTGGCACCACATGTTCTGTCAACTGACACCTGAAAACATTCAATGGATGTTTGATTACTTTTCCAGCGCAACAGTAATCACACGGTCCGAAAAAGACTCATTTCTCATCTTAGTGGGCTTTAGAGGAGTTTATCCATACACTCCTTTAAAGACACTTAGACAAGCAGGGAGAAAACAGACAGTACCCCAAATTGCAGACATCAGAAGTTTCAAAGCGAATAGTGATCCCGTTTAAAGACAAGATAATGGAACTTTGGAGAGAATGACAACGAATGGGAATCGAGACTATTGGACGAGACAGGTTCGACGCTGGCTATGATGAAGATTACCCAGACTGACTTAGGAAAGACATAGCAAGGGCAATTCAACCAAGTGCAACAAAAAAAAAAGGAAAAGGAATGTTGATGAGTTAGAATCTGAGTACAAAAGGTTACGCAAACAACTGGCAAAGGCACAAGGGAAAATAGCAAAGAAGCAAAGTTTGGTCGAAGCAAAGAACGAAGAAAAAGGCAAATGGCGCAGTAAGGCAGAACTCCTGACAAAACGCATAGAGTCTATCGGCGTATGGGCTAGTGAGGGGATGAACTCTGTGGCAAATAAAGGAATAGAGGAGAAAGGAAGAAAGGCTTGGGAAATGTTGAAGAACTTCACATTTGACATATCCCGGCTCTTAACTGATGTAGACAATATCATCTTCCAAGGATATTCATCAGAAGCAAGCTTGTCGGAGGAAGACTCGACCGAGGAAGAAGAAGAAGGATCTTCTGGAGATGGATCAGCATGAAAGACGTTCATCTGGCCATATTCTAACCTTCTAGCAATATTTCCACCTTTTGTACTATTTCAATATCAGCCAATAAAACAAAAGTCCAATAAATGCAATATTATCTTTAGACTTCGCATTTTGTTAGCAAATGAAATGATACATGTGGCACAAAGCACTTTTCAAATCATCGTGCGTAAAACTGTCCTTAGCATTATAGGATGCATTCCTTATTTGATATATGTGCATTGCATGGATTTGTCTGTTGCGCTAGGTTTCTAAAGAAATATTTTCTCCAAATTCAATCTCCTACCGAGGTACCTCATCTCCCCACTCTATGCCCAAATCCTGGTATCTAAAATCTTTTGCATATCCAAACCGTCTTTAATGCATTCAAAAGTTTGTTAACAAAAGGTTGGCTCGAGTTGAATACCAAGGCAAAGGACATAGTTAAGCGAGTGCACTTGTCAGGGATTTTTCGAACTAAGGAGTTCTTCACAGCAATTCCCACTAGCCCTCTCCTATCTCTACATTACCTCCGCTGTACTACAAACTACCAATAAGGCTAGCCAGTCTGAAAATACGATCCTTTTCGAAAGAAGAAAGATGAAGTCTCTTTCGTCGCAACCATTCAAGACCCTATCTTCAACCACTATTATCAAACAGCGCCACCGTTTTATCCCAACCTTCATATACTACCTAAATATCCTATTTACAACACTCAGCCCACTTGACCTATATTCCACATCCCAACATCAAATCATCCACCATACCAGCAAAACACCCAATCCAATTACCGAAAATACACTACCATATCCTCCTAAGGCCTCGCCCTGATGCAAACCAAAGACCGAAAAGAAAAGAAACTACGCTCCACCAGCCAAATCCCACACTCAATTGTTCGAGAAATGAGAAACTATTGGGCTTATTGCCCCAAGCATCTCAATTGTTCCATCGAGCAACATGAAAATTGACAAGGCAAGAAAAATGTTGGTCAAACTCAAAGGAACCTTGAGACCTTTTGACCCCAACATCCAAGGATCATTTTGTTGCACCTGTCCACACAGTCACACCAGCTACAATACATGGCTGTGACCCAAAGCACTTTCCAACTTATTCCCATCATGATCAAAATAGCAGTTAAAGGGCCAGTGAAATACAATATTGAAAAACAGAGGTGTAGCAAATACTTGTGCATAACAACCAAAACAAGCAAGTCGATTCAACTTGCAAAGGGGATACAAAATGCAATGACAAAGCCATCATTATATGACAAACCTAGAGACCCCTGGATCATTGGGAAGCATATCTCTATCACTAGCAAAGATAAAGCAAGATGATGAGGTTATTCGAATACACTCATCATAGCAAGGGTTGAGTTGATATAAAAAGGCACAGGCGAATATACTTCTTGGAGCAATCTTGGTCGAAGGCTTTATTGGGGTGATATGAAGTCTCATAAAGACCATTTCAAAAGGACGTAGCAATCTAAGAGTACACATGATACGTAGCCAACCTACATCAAGTTCAACGGCTCAACAATAAGATATTACCCAACATGGAAAGTTGGTGTAAGGACTATATTGTAGCAATTGGTTGACAAGTATGAAAGACGTTAAGTATCTCTTCAAGGACACACAACCATCATGACAAGACAAATTTGGAAAGAAAGGATGACAAATGCACTCAGGGTCCTGGTATTCGACAAAAGCTAACATCCTTTTCTGTCACACAACACAATCTATTCCTTACACAATGTCTTTATCACTTTTCATTGACATTCAACTCCTCCTCTCCCGCTTAAACAAGCATTGGTCGTTTGGCCAAAATCCTCGCCTTGACTGCTACATAAGGCACTTATCGATCTCTTGTGACATCTATATGATCTATCACAACCTCCAAGTTCAAGTGCTAATCCGTCATCCCTGATCTAGGCATTCTTTTAAGCTCATGTATCATTTTTGCTTCAAGTCTTTGCTAACATGCCCACACTCTTTTGTGCATTTCACCACTCTGTTATGGTTGCCTTGCACTTGAACACCGAAATCGGTCATGAATCTGCATTCGAAAAGGCCTTAATTGCAATCCGAACCAAAAATATTTTTCTCCTAAAACAAAGTCCTTTGAACCATCAGCATATGACATCAAGAGTATTCAGACCATCCCAATACCGTACAACCTGCACTATACTCACACGAGGGTTACAACAAAGAAGTCCAATCACTATACGACCAAAGTTGGCAAAACTCGCAGCCTCACACTGCACCCAACTTACACAATAACAACCTCTCCTCCATCAAGACTTCCAACTACAACCTTATCAGACCCAACCCAATCATGGATGTACAAAAGAGAAACACCTCACGCCTTCAATAAAATGACATTGCAACCAGCAGACAAACTACTCCTTAGATACCCATTCCTAAAATTTTATCCAACAAGACCTACACTCATCACTTAAGCATTCCATGCCATGACACCGCAAGACATCCAGCACCGAAACACAAAGTTCAGAGCCTGATTAACCCAAAGCAAAACGGTGGTACAATAAAGACCGATAAAGGGAAACTGCAACTCCCGAACTACAAACACACTTTCCACACAGGCTTATCCATCAAGTTAACTCCATCATTTTCGAAAGCATAGCCTTAGACAAATACCATTTTTGAAAACCTTCAAAATTCGGTAAAATCCAAATATCAAACCCCAGTCGGAGTATGCAAGATATCCGCATACTCATAGTCATCAATACATCTGTTCATCACACTAGAGGACGAATGCAGACTCTAGCCAATACCTTGGTGTTCAGTGCAATGCAACCACTCCCTCCCGGTGATCTGTCATAAACAATAAACTAGGCAGAATTTTTGAGGATCCCCTCAAAAATTCCCAAAAGACGCAAATTTGAAACTGGGGCAGAAATTTTTGAGGTAAGTCCTTACAAGAGAAACATGATAGCCTCCTTAGTACATCGCATGACATACAATAGCATTCTACTTGTTGCACATTACTCTTGATGCACCGACTGAGGGTACATAGCCCGATGTCAAATTTTACACTTTAAATTAGCTGAGGGCATACAACCCGAGGCATCGGTTGAGGGTACACAGCCCGATATCGATTTGCATTTAAATTAGCTGAGGGCATACAACCCGAGGAGTCGATAGAGGGTACACAGCCCGATATCGATTTACATTTTAAATTAGCTGAGGGCATACAACTCGAAGCGTCGGTTGAAGGTACACAACCCGATATCGATTTGCATTTTAAATTAGCCTAGGGCATACAATCCAAAGCGTCGGTTGAGGGTACAAAGCCCGATATCGATTTGTCATTTACATTAGTTGAGGGCATACAAACCGAGGCGTCGATTGAGGATACACAATCCGATATTGATTTGCATTTTAAATTAGCTGAGGGTACACAGCCCGAAGCGTCGGTTGAGGGTACACAACCCGATATCGATTTGCATTAAATTAGCTGAGGACATACAACCCGAGGCATCGGTTGAGGGTACACAGCCCGGTATCGATTTGCATTGTAAATTAGCTGAGGGCATACAACCCGAAGCGTCGATTGAGGGTACATAATTCGATATCGATTTGCATTTTAAATTAGCCTAGGGCATACAATCCGAAGCGTCGGTTGAGGGTTCACAACCCGATAACGATTTGCATTTTAAATTAGCTGAGGGTACACAGCCCGATATCGATTTGTATTTTAAATTAGCCGAGAGCATACAACCCAAAGCGTCGGTTGAGGGTACACAGCCCGATCTCGATTTGCATTTTAAATTAGGTGAGGGTACACAGCCCGAAGCGTCGATTGAGGGTACACAGCCCAATATCGATTTGCATTTTAAATTAGCCGAGGGCATACAACCCGAGGCGTTGGTTGAGGGTATACTGCCCGATATCGATTTGCATTTTAAATTAGCTGAGGGCATACAACCCGAGGTGTCGGTTGAGAGTACACAGCTCGATATCGATTTGAATTTTAAATTAGCTGAGGGCATACAACCCGAAGCGTCGGTTGAGGGTGCACAACCAAATATCGATTTGAATTTACATTTCTTGCGGAGGGTACACAGCCCGAAGCACCAACGGAGGGTACACAACCCGATATCGAAACTGACACCGCGGAGGGTACACAGCCTGATGCAAATTTTGACATTGTAACAGGAAGATAGCCTGGAGGGTAGATAACCCGTTGAAAGGACAACAATAAAAAAGGAATACACAAGCCGACGTGACAAGCCCACATTTAAAGGACGAAAAGCAATGGACATACAATCCGGCGTCACACTGGCAAGATGATCCAACAATAGCTCAGCATGACAAAACAACTTCCTCCTGACGAGAAGCACTTAACGAATGAATATCCCCCAGAGGAGAGGCACACATTCCCTAGCACTGAGCACCTGAAAGCGGACCAGACAAAGGAGAGCTCAACTCAACAGGGAAGTTTACTTTATCTTTATTTTTATCTCAATTTGAATTTTGTCTTGATTTTTCTATAGGAACTCTCTGATCCCTCAACAAACCCCTGCGTCCCACTCTCATACCTGTTCCCAAAATCACCACCAATTGTGCAATCAAAAATCCTCAAACACATACAAAACATCATCCCAAAACCCAATTCAAAAGGCCTGATCCTACAGACAATGCTTCTGCTACACCCGCAAGCTACCTATTTTGCCGAGTTCCAAAACGTTCAAAGCCACAATCCTACACTCGCACCAGTGATCTACCTAATTCTTCCTTGCCGATTGGGTACCAGCTCCGTATTCCTTCCTATTCGTGCCCATCTTTTTGAATCGTGCATATTCATCGTACTTTACTCCTCGATGTTCTTCCGTTCATTCAAGACAACGCCGAGGCCAAGATGACTTCTCTATAGAGTTATAGTGGAAAATGTGCCCATGTAAACCCTTCTTTATGGGTGTGTCGTGCACCGCATCTTCATAACTGGGACGTTTACAAGCTTATTTCACCACACTCGATATATCGATGTTATCTCGACTTCCACAACGTCTTTGACCTACTTGCAAAATACCTATTCTGTCGAATTCTGACATGCCCAAAAGCCGATCATTTCATGCCGTCACAAGCAATCTGCCCACTGCGAATTAGGAGGTCATTTTGCATTTCCTTCCAAATAATGCCTACTTCGTCTATTTAAGCCTGTTTGCGTCAATCGTGCGTGTTTTCGTACCTAATCGTGCCCATCTATTCAAATCGCGCGCATCTATAAAACTCGCTCCTCAAATCCTTCCCAGCTCAGTCAAGGCAATATCGAGGGAGATATTACTCATTTATCGAGACGAAGTGGAAAGTATGTACCTATAAACTCCTCTTTATGGGTGTGTAGCGTGCCACCTTTCCATAACTAGGACGATTATAAGCCTCTTTTCTCACGCTCAGTTTATTGATGTTATCTCATCTTCGCTAGCACCTTTTCCCCATTCATTATTTATCTCGCCAAAAGGCAAATCATACACAAATCTAAACTTTACATACTTGGATAAGTTTAGTCTTTACATCCAAAATCGTGCATCATAAACATCTCACACAGGCAAAATGCCATTCTAGAACTACACACGGCCGATTCTCGTGAAATCCGAGATATGTAGGCAACTCAGAGACCGGGGTTCGGCCAAAAACACTGCAAAACTCCCATTCTCCCCTTTCAATCCTTCTGCCCACCAGTTGTGACAAAATTGGCTACTCCGTCAACTATCTTTGCCCGAAGACTCTTTCATCATCTCCGGGCAAAGAGGGGCAGCTGTTGACACCCAATTTTGTCCCTCTTTTTTCTAAAATTGGCTATAATTCAACTTAAGGGTACAATATGACTATTTGTGCAAAATGTGCATTAGAAATCATGCATTTACGTGCGTTATCCTCTATTTATATATTATATACTTAAGTAAGGCTATATTATGTAATTTTTGCATCATTTAGGCTATTTGTCAAAACTGTGACTATTTGTGAAAATTAGTACATTTATAATAGGAAAAATTACGCCACATAACCGTTGGGAAAGAATAATTACTATTTTCCACCTTTTGTTGTTTCTTTCTTTCCATAACCATAAATATAAATTAAATATTTTGGATATATATATATTTAATATTATGTATTTCAGATATATATATATATATATATATATTTAATAAATATTTAATATATATTTCGGATATATATTTAATATATTTTAAATATTTGGGATATATATTTATGTATTAAGTTTTTTGATAGAAAAAGTTATGCACAACTAAAAGTAAATATTTGTTGATGGGCAGATATTTATGTAAACTTCCCTTTATAATATTAGTGGCTATATTATATAATTGCACCATTTAGGCTACATGTCAAATTTGTTTCAATTTATCATTATTTGTGCAAATTAGTAATTATTTGTGATTATATATATATATATATATATATATATATATATATATATATATATATATATATATATATATATATATATATCATTTTATTTTGTACCTTTAAGTTTGAATATTGGCCAAGTTAAAAGAAAACGTCCATCCCCTACGAACCTGGACAAGTGTACGTCTAGGTACGCCCGTGCTATTAGGATTAATTGCTATTTTCTTCCAATTATTTTAAATCAAATCCAAAACTATTTCCTTTTTCCAATTTCTACCAAATTCTTTATTTATTTTATTTATTGTTTCATTGAATTTAGACCAAAATACATCCAAATACATTTTTATTTTGAATTTTTAATAGTTTCCATAATCGCTCCCTAAAATCCCTCCTTAAATCTTCTCCCTTCCTAATTCCGTATCTCTAAAATCATTCCCTTAAATCAATTCCCTAATTCTCCAATCTCCAATTATTCCCCAAAATCACTCTCCATATCACCTTCCTTAATCCTATATCTACACTTATTAAAAAATCAGCATAGGGACATACACAGTACCGGATTCCATCGTACACAGTACACAGACCCTACATCTCCACCTCCCTTACTTTCTTCTTCCTCAGCACATACCCACTCCTTCTTCATAACAATACACAAGAACACCCACAGAAATCAGAAAACGAGCAAACCCCTCCTTCTGGCTTCTCTTCCGATTCTAACACAATAGACAATACCCACCATTAACACCACTAAGTCCAAAAATTATACAGTCCACTATCTACGCACAAAATCCAACAGTGGCCATCACACATGCACACCAACACTAATCAGCAATCAACACAAAAAGGGCCTCACACACACCATCACATACACAGTGATATACACACAAAGAGGAAGTAGGGAAAATGAGATATCATCACCACCACGCATGATATACAGATACAAACGCACACCTCACCCTCACCTTCTTTCTCTACATCACAAAGATCAGAAACGTACACACATACCCGCGACACACATCTCCACCAGCATTGGTGGAAACCATCACTGTCTACACCTTCACACACCCACGAATTCCATCAACACACAAAACCATACACTACACCATTTTATCCGACCCCCCACCATCTTTCCTACTTACAACACACACCTACAACACCAAACACATACCAATACACAGAGCAGAAGCAAAAACAAATCGAAAATAGGGAGTAGCACGAACAGGAGTTCAGATCGGGAACACCCATCATTAAATCCTTATTTTTTTGATTTCATTTGTTGTACTGACTTCTTTGTTATTTAGCATCGTTGGCAGGGGAAATACAGATCAGAGACGGGGGAGGGGGGAGGGGAGAAAACCCCATTAACACCGGTGGAAAGATAAAAAACAAGGGTACCCAAGTATCAGTGGTAAACAGCGACGCTGGAGTCGAAGCGATACCACCGGTTTCTTCTGATGGTGTCGTTCCTCCGCCTCAGTTCGACGACGACTCCGATTGGTCGTCATCGCTTCTCCCCGTTTGTTATTTGTTCCACTCGTTGTTTTGACTGTTCCGCTTAGTCAACGGTGGGAGTCGTTGGTGTAATAGTCTTTGGTCACTGTTGGGTTTTGTTTCCTTTGCTATTTTGCTGTGTGCTCTGATTGTGTGGGGGGGGGGGGGGGTATTCTGGGTCCTACGGTCCTCTTGTGGATTTTGATTAATTGCTTTCCTGCTCAATTATTATGTTAAACGATGTTACTGCTAACTTTTTTTCAAGTTTGTTGCAGAGTTGGTACCTCCCGGTTAAAATAAAGCCAATGAAAATAATTCAAATTAATTTGAATTTGAGGCTTATTTGGACTTATTTGAACATGATACTACACTTAGGCCAATGACGTTTGGAGGCCTAAAATCAGTCCTGTTAAACTCCCCGCATCCCTAAAAACAAAAAAGCTATGATGACGTGTATAAGCCATGACTACAAACGAGCCGTTGATGGAGTGATGAGACCAGTACTTGGCATGGCAACACGACCGGCCGGCGTGTTCGCAGCCGTATCGACGTCCCTAACCTCCACCTAGTTCCTACACACCTGAGCCAACACTTTTACAAAATCCCTTTCCCCTTTTATTCTATCTTATTATCATTATTATTATATTTTTACCTTATTATTATTTATTTATTATTATTATTATTATTATACTAATCTTATTTTCTCTATATTTTGTGCGAGGTAAAATTGGATGCGAGATGAGGGAAAAAGACCACTAGAAGAAAAATCCTTTTACTTACTACTTTTTGTTATTATTATTATTATTATTAGTATTATTATTATTATTATTATTATTATTATTATTATTATTATTATTATTATCTACTAATCTTATTATTATCATTATTACTTTCATTATTATTAATATTATTATTCACTAACTACTTTTTATTTTTATTGCGAGATACCTTTGGGAAAAGTCGATTAGTGAATTTAAATATTTTTCATCATTATATGCACATAAATGATTATTTAATTATTCTCCTATTTGTAGCTAGTCATTTATTCTTTTATAATTCTTAGAATTCCGATTATTTAGTCCGGCCGGTAACCACATTTGTGGAGCTCGAGAGGTGCCTAACCCCTTCCTCTCGAGTTAACTTGAACCTCTTACCTGAATCTCTGACTCGTAGACCAACCCGGAGTTAATTATTTAAATGGAATTAGAAATTAATAGGTGACCTAATATGCCTAGGAAATTTATTAGGTGGCGACTCCAACATATAAATTTAACCGAGTTACCCAGTCAAATCCGAAACCCAACTCGCCTCGAGTTGAGTCCAAAATCGGGTACGGCAACACTCACCCGTACAGTACCGTGATAGACTTAAGAACTCGAGTGCACAAGCACAACCGTCATCCATGGACGCAAAAGTGTCTTTTTATTCACAACGGACTAAAGTCGTTCACTTGCGGGGGTTGGTCATGCCATATTTTAAGACGTCTACTACAGACGTACGTAAGCCGCCATCCATTAGTGCAACTTAAAAGACGCTTTCTGCAAGATCACGTTTATCTTCAATAGACAACTCAAACGCTCAATTAGACGTACAATACTGCTTGATTGCATTCAAGTAAAAGCATAAAGAGGAGCAAATATGTAGAGGAAAAAAGTATTAATGAACATCCGTTATCATTAATATCAAAGGCCCGAAGGCTACAATGTAAAATTAAATTTCAGGTACAAGTTTTTTTACAACAACTTTTTCTAGCTATTACAAGGTCCGGAGGACTTCATCTGAAAAGCGCATCGAGGGCTATCTACGAACTCTAGCTCCGTTTCGATCCCCCTCTTATCCCCAATTGGGAAACTCCAGAGGCGTATATTTTTCATCACTTCCAGTGCCCGAGGAGCAACATCAATATGGTACTATTGCGCGGACGCCAGGAAAATCAGCTCAACCGTGAAGGCCCCTGGCAGGCAAGAGACAGGAGTAGAAACATCCCTTGATGTTTTGGGTGGTGCTGGATGCTCTGCATGCTGAGTAGACTTCTATGTGGCATGAAGAGAGGCTCGTCGTCGATGGAGCATTATGCTATCCGTCCATCCTTGATGGATAAGAGAAGGGATGACCTCCAAGCTGCAAACGAGCATAGAGGTGCAAACCCGTCCCCATACAGCAGTAGCTCTGATGAGAACAGAGTGACCACAAGTAGAGAGAAGGAGAAGGTAGTAAGCCTTATTAATCAACACACCCCCGAAGAAAGTGGAGAGTATACAGATACAGAGGCCTTGCTCGAGCTCATCATGGCAAGAAAAATCACATAGCAATCACTGCATTAGAAAACAAGCCCACCGTAATTTGTCACATTCCATAATGAAGAAATCCTGAAGAACACCATTAGGATCCTATTCAAGTCTCATAACATGGGAGACTTCGTCCTTTTCAACAAGAGTAAAAGAATGAAGAAAGAAGAAGACAACTGTCATCATAGTTTCAGTTTTCTCACACAACATCCACTGGAGATGGTAATGTTCCTGGATTGAAAGTGAACATTTAGAGAGAAGAAAGAACAGTTTATATTGCAAAAAGAAACAACTTTTGAAGGAACAAAGTATTCAGAAAGGAACTTGTGAAAATAAACTAGGGATAAGACCCTTTATATAGGCATGAGGAGATATGGAAGAGCACGAAATGGACAAGGAGTAATTATGGGAAATGATACAAAACAATTTGGCGCAGTAAATGGTAGGCACTGGAAAGGTGCGGAAGATCAACTGAGCCAATCAAGCGAAGACACCTGGAGTTCTGGAAGGAATGAAGCGTCTACTCTAGCCAAAGCAATTGCAAAATTCAGGGAGTCAATGTGATATCCTTTCACATATCTCTTTCGCAAATCTCTTTCACTTCTTGACCATTTACGGCAGCACTAAGAGAGTGAGGGAACTGACTGTATGGGTAAAAATACACCACCTATAATTACGGAGATACGAGTCCAATTGGTAGAGGCTAGACTTACTCTACAAGTTACCAGGCACTGAGGATATACACTTTGCCCTAAAGTCACCACCGCTTATTAGCCACGGGCCCAGGGCCAAAAGGCACGCAACCAGCCGCCTTAAGATTAACAATCTCTTAGTTAGAATTTATTTAGTATCACCGCCTTATATAAATAGGCCAACGACCTATAAACACATTATTTTACTATAATTAGGATTGGGGTAAACCTAATACTATATATATCCATCTCCTTCATTGTATTCAACATCAAGCGATTCACTATGAATCCACCTATTATCATGGAATAATAAATCTCTTTTACTGCTTTCATATTATTTCCTTTTTATTTACTTTATTTCGTGACCCCTCTTTAGATTTATCTTTTTAACCTATTTGACAAGTTTTAGGCCTAAACATAAGGTAGATAAATTTGATTGAATATTTTGATCTTATCTATCTTACTCTTTAATTAAATGAATATATTTAGATTGTTCTGTAAACCTGGATCTGATACCAATTTGTCATGACCCAAAAATCCGAATAAGTCCTGAGGGCACCCAACTAACCAAGTTGGGCGAACCCACTTGATTTGTGAATAATTAGAATAAACTCTACTATGAAATGTATAAATATTTCAATAACACCCCATAAAAGAAATAAGGAAGTTGAAATATCCCGACAATAAAAGGTTTAAGTACTCCCCAAATCATGAACATCTAAGAGTGTCGAATAAGTGATACAACTTCAAAAATTACGGAAATACATCATAGGGAAATATAAACTATATAGGTGGCCACCACAGACGAAGGGTTGGCTAACCGCTAATAGAAGGATGCTCCACCTCTGTCAACCCCGATGCTCACTAGTAGATGGCGTCGAATCTGTAAGACATAAATAAACCAAAAAAAAAAAAAGAAAGGGGTGAGTCGAGTGACTCAATAAGCGGGGACGGGGCTCCAAGTAAAGTAGCAAGTTACTCATATATGGAAAGCAAAACAACTCAAAGGTATGGGAAGTAAAGATAAACTATTTAAGTAATAATCAAGTAATATTCATACTCCGTCATCAAAGTACCACGAACACTTTCATTGTAACTCGGGGGGTAAATACGTAACCACACCATACTACGATAACATGCCCGAAAGTACATCGTGCTATGATAATATGTTCGGATATACATCGTACCTCAATAATATGTACGGAACTACATCGTACCACAATAATATGCACGGAACTACATCGTGCCACAATTACTTGTACAAAAGGATATATTATACATAGGGTGTGGAGCAAGTCCACCAAGAAAATAAAATACAGTTACCTCGGTCCGAAGCTCACTAGCTACTCAACAATGGTTTTTCCCTTTTCGAATCTCTTCCAAACGTTTTTGCTTTGAAAGTTTGAACCAACTTGAGAGTTCAGCTGCAATTCCACTGCCGCCTACTCATTTGATTTTTTTCCTAAAGTTGTTTCTTTTCTTAATGATTTGTTTCTAACCCTAAAAGTCAAGGTATTGGTTTTTTATATGCTATAAAGATGGACTAAAAATTAGCTATGGGCCTAATAAACTATTTCCACTTAATCAAAATAATTCAAGGCCCATAACAAATTGTCTATTTGGCCTAATGGTCATTTAGTAAATTCTCCATATATACACGATTTCTACCTCATAAATAATGAGTAAATATTCTCACTAACTCATTAGGTAGCTAGACTATAGGTAGAAATTATTGGGTCGTCACATTCTCCTCTACTTAAACACCTCAAACTTGTTTCTTCCAATACCAACAATCGATCTATACACAGAAACACAACACCAAACCTTTTACCACTCATAACCAAACTTCATAAGAACTCCAAAATTTGGCTAAGTCCCAAGATTTACAAAAATTTTGCCAGAGTTTCCTTTGTAAATTGTTCTATCCAAAAATAATCCTGTCTCAAATACCAACAATCACTATATACAATATAACTAGCCATTCATAGGCACTAATTATAACTCTAAATAATCAATACCGCTCCGACAAGGAGGTAAATATGAAGTAAACTACAATTAACAAGAGAAATTTAAAAGCAAGAACCTTAAAATTCACATACCTGATACCTCAAACAAGTGAGGATATCTATCACCCATGCTCGTATTCGAGCTCCCAAGTATCCTCGTTATGCGGACGGTTGTGCCAATGCACTTTTACTAAGGGAATCTCTTTGGACCTCAACTTCCGAGTGTCTCTTCCTACAATGGCAACTGAAACCTTTTCATAAGCTAAGTTGACATCCAATTGGACTGGATCCACCTCTATGACATGAGTAGGATCTTTTACACACTTTTGGAGCATAGAAACATAGAAAACGGGATGAACGGGCATAGACTCTGTCAATGTAAGTCGATAAGCAACCTCACCAATACGCTTCACAATCTTAAAAGGACCAATGAACCTAGGACTCAACTTACCCTTCTTCCCAAATCTCATCACTCCTCGCATAGGTGACACCTTCAAGAAAACCATGTCGCCCTCCTCAAATTCCAATTTTCGACTCCTCTTATTCGAGTATGATATCTGCCTACTCTGAGCGGTCCGAAGGCGATCCTGGATAATTCTAACGATATCAAAAGTCTGTCATACCATATTTGGACCCAATACCTCTACATCTCGAGATTCGAACTAACCAACTGGAGATCGACTACGATGACTATATAATGCCTCGAACGGCGCCATCAGAATGGAAGACTGATAACTGTTATTATAAGCAAATTCTGCAAGAGCCAAATGATCATCCCAATGACCGCCAAAATCCAAGGCACATGCTCTCAACATATCCTCCAAGATCTGAATAGTCCGCTCAGACTGTCCATCAGTCTGCGGATGCGGTATTAAGTTGGACTTGGGTACCCAACTCTCGCTGAAAAGTCTGCCAAAACTGAGAGCCTCGATAAGAGATAATAGACAATGGAGTACCATGCAACCGAACAATCAGCTCAATAAAGATTCGAGCCAACTTCTTTGCTGTGTCAGTTGTCTTCACTGGAATGAAATGGGCTGACTTGGTAAATCTACAATAATGACCCAAACTAAATCATGATGCCTCAATGTCTTCGGCAAGCCAACTAGTAAATCCATGGTAATCCTCTCCCACTTCCACTCGGGCATGGGTGGTGCCTGGGCTAAACCTGCAGGTCTCCTATGCTCGTACTTGACTTGCTGACAGTTCAAGCACCGAGATACATGATCAAAGACATCTTTCTTCATCCCCTTCCACCAATACAACTCCCGAAGGTCCTGGTACTTCTTGGTAATACCAGGATGAATGGAATATCGCGAACTATGAGCCTCATCAAGAATCAACCGCTTCAAATCACCAATATTAGGAACACAAAGACGACTACCAACCCGAAGAATACCATAACTATCCAACTCAAAATGATGGGCTCCTCCACTTTGAATATGCCCACGCAACTCAAGAAAATAAGGATCCTCGAACTGTCTTTCCTTAGTCTGGCTAACTAAGGAAGACTGAGCCACCATACAAGAAAATACCCGATTCGAATCTGAACAATCAAATCTCACCCTCGAGCTATATAGAGTCTGCAACTCTTGAGCTAAAGGTCTCATCTCAACATCAAGAAATGCAAGACTACCCATAGACTTCCTACTCAATGCATCAGCCACCACATTGGCTTTCCCCGAATGATAATGAATAGTAAGATCATAATCTTTTATAAGCTCGAGCCATCTACATTGCCTGCCATTCAAGTCCTTCTGAGTAAGCAAGTAATGCAAGCTCTTGTGATCGGTGAAGATCTCACAAGGCTCGCCATACACGTAATGTCTCCAAATCATTAAAGCAAATACCACAGCGACTAACTCTAAATCATGGGTCGAATAGTTCTTCTCATTCACTTTCAACTGCCTAGAAACATAAGCAATGACTTTACCATGCTGCATCAAGACACATCCCAACCCAACCCAACACGAGAAGCATCACAATAAACGACAAATCCTCCAGCTCTAGAAGGAAGAGATAACACTGTAGCGCTAGTCAACAATGACTTGAGCTTCTGAAAGCTCGCCTCACACTCTTCAGACCAATGATATTGAAGCGCTTTCTGAGTCAGGCGGGTCAATGGAGCAGCAGTAGATGAAAACTTCTCCATAAATCGCCGATAATATCCAGCTAGACTAAGAAAACTACGAATCTCTGTCGGAGAAGTAGGTCGTGGCCAATTCTGAATGGCCTCAATTTTCTTAGGATGAACTTTAATACCATCACTGGACACAACATGACCCAAGAAAGCCACAGAGTCCAACCAAAACTCACACTTTGAGAACTTAGCATAAAGCTTACGTTTCCGAAGTGTCTGAAGAACCAATCTCAAATGATGCTCATGCTCCTCACGGTTATGTGAATAAACTAAGATGTCATCAATGAAGACAATAAAAAATGCGCATAAATAGGGCTTGAACACACGGTTTAAATTCGTTTTGTTATTAATAGACTAGGAAGGGGGAAAAGAATAACTGAAAGAAAGGCAATCGATTAGTTATTCGTCAAAGTTTCATTTATTCAATGACCAGAATTAAACGGGGATATATAGCTCGGAGACGTAGAACAAAAATTCGTTTATTTGCATCAAGCTTTCGAGGGGCTCATTCAAGGCTTACTCGAACTATTACTCAACAGAAAATAAGAGCTTTAGTTTCGGCTCATCGGGATAGGGATAGGAAAAAGAGAGATTTTCGTCGTTTGTGGATCACTCTCATCAAATCCACAAAAGCTGCTGGAGCATTGGTAAGCCCAAAAGACATAACCAAGAATTCATAATGATCATAACGGGTCCTGAATGCTGTCTTTGGGATATCAGACTCCCGAATCTTCAATTGATGATACCCAGACCTCAAATCAATCTTGGAAAAGAACTTGGCTCCTTGAAACTGATCGAACAAGTCATCTATACGAGGCAAGGGATACTTATTCTTGATAGTGACCTTGTTCAACTGCCTATAATCAATGCACATACGCATCGAGCCATCTTTCTTCTTAAAGAACAATACTGGAGCTCCCCAAGGCGACACACTAGGTCGAATGAACCCCTTATCCAATAAGTCTTGCAATTGCTCCTTTAATTCCTTCAACTCGGCTGGAGCCATACGATATGGAGGAATAGATATAGGTTGAGTTTCGGGCACCAAATCAATACCAAACTCAATATCCCTATTCGGCGGAAGTCCAGGCATATCATCGGGAAACGCATCAGTTAACTCCCTCATAACGGGAACAGAATCAAGAGACTGAACCTCCATATTGGTGTCCCGAATCATGGCAAGATAAGCAGAACACCCCTTGCTCACCATACGCCTTGCTTTCAAAAATGAGATAACACGTCCCGTATGTGGCAAACAAGAACCGTGCCACACTACTGGTACTGAGCTAGGAAAAGAAAGCCGAATAATCTTGGCATGACAATCGAGAGTAGCATAACATGATGCCAACCAATCCATATGATAATCACATCAAAATCTACCATGTCCAGAACTAATAAATCAACTATGGTCTCACGCCCCCAAAGGATATAGTACAACCAGGATACACCCGCTCCACCACAATAGACTCTCCAAAAGGAGTAGAAACATAAAATGGATCACGAATACACATATAATCAACATTAAAATTCGAAGAAAAAATAAGGTGACACATAAAAATACGTGGAACCTGGATCAATCAAGGAATATGCATCATGTCCACAAATAGAAAGTGAATCCTGTAACCACTGCATTGGGTGCCACATCATCCTGTTTGGCTGGCAAAGCATAAAACTACCTCTGAGGATGAGCTGAACTACTACTCTGATGACCACCCCTCGAAGGGCCACTACCACAACGTCCACGGCCTCTTCCTGGTGGTAGTGCACTCCTAGCTGGCTGAGAACCTGATGTAGTACCATAAGTCTACACAGATGCCTGGGGTCGAGGAAAAGACTGACTGCCTCCCTAAAGTAGTCTAGGACAATCCTTTATATGATGACCAGGCTCACGACAATGATAGCACCCCGGGTTGGGTCTGCGCGGTTAGTGCTGCTAAGGTCGTGAAACAGACTGGCCTGGCTGAGAAGGCTGAGAGAATCGAGTCTGCTCATGATGGGGTACAAATGTGTTCCTCGAGCTGTGAGCCATAGACTGAGCTAGCTTTTCAGAAGAACTCCACTGAAACCCCTTGCCTCCAGATGAGATAATAAGAAGTCCACCATATCCACGAGATCTCTTACTCTCTCTCTCAAACTCTTCTTGCTCCAAAGCTCTATAAGACTCATATCGGCGAGCAATATCCACCGCTACATCAAATGAAGTACCAGCCTCTATCTCACGAGCCATACTAGATCTCAAAGAAGCAGAAAGACCATCAATGAAACTCCTAACCTTCTCTGACTCCGGACGAACAAAATCAAAAGCATCACGAGACATGTCTAAGAATCGAATCTCATACTCAAATACAGTCATATGGCCCTATCTCAACCTCTCGAACTGCCTGCATTTCTCATCCCGCTGGCTACGCAGGAGGAACTTATCCATAAACCTTTGAGAAAACTCACTCCAAGACTGCTTCGGCAAGCCCTGCCAAGCTAGAGTAAGGGTAGTCCACCAAGTCAAAGCAGGAACGTCAAGCTGGAAAACTGTATAATCCACTCCATGCTCTTCGAGATATCCCAAAGCACTTAATATCCGCTGGAAACGATCTAGAAAGTCCCGTGGATCCTCGGATGAAAGTCCCCTAAATATTGGGGGCAGGAACCTAGTGAAGTTATGAAGTCTGACTTGGTTCGCATGCGAAACCACAATCTTCCCTGGCTGACCTACCTGAACAACCTGGGGTACACTACCCATGGCTACTACCTCTGGAGTCTGCATAGAAGGAGCAACAAACTGAACCGGGGTCTGCATACCTCGCATCTGAGGACTCGCTGGTGGGACAACATGAGAAGCTGCCCGAGTCGCGGGAGATCCCTGTGGTGCAAGAGTCTGTAGGATTCCCAAAACCCTCAACATAGTATCCTGAAGCATCGCTATGTAGCAAAAAATCCCTGATCAACCTGAACATCTGGCTGATCCTCAATCTCTGGATCATCATCATGGTCTATAACTCTCGTGGCCCTAGCGGCTCTAGCCCTAGGCTGGGCGACTGCATAAGTCTGAACTCCATGTCTGCCTCGGCCACATCCTCTACCTCAACCTCTCCCACGGCCGACGCCTCTACCTCCAGCTCCACCTCCGCCTCCTGAGCTGAAGAACGAGTCCTCACCATCTGTGCGTTACACAGTGGAAAATATTAGTCTTGATATGGAAATACTACGCACGATAAAGAAAGAAAGAAGGGAAGTTTCCTAAATGTCACCATAGCCTCTCGTAGATAGGTACGGACATCTCCGTTCAATCAGCAAGACTCTATTAGACACTGTTCATGATTCGTGAGCACTGTAAACCTGGCTTTGGTACCAATTTGTCACGATCCAAAAATCCGAATAGGTCGTAAGGGCACCCAACCAACCAAGTTGGGCGAACCCACTTGGTTTGTGAATATTTAGAATAAACTATACTACGAAATGTATAAATATTTCAATAATACCCCATAAAAGAAATAAGAAAATTGAAATATCTCGACAATAAAAGGTTTAAGTACTCCCTGAATCATGAACATCTAAGAGTGTCGAATAAGTTATACAACTTCAAAATCACGGGAATACATCATAGGGAAATATAAACTATATAGGTGGCCACCACAGACGAAGGGTTGGCTCACTGCTAATAGAAGGATGCTCCACCTCTGTCAACCCCGATGCTCACTAGTAGATGGCGTCGAATTTGTAAGACATAAATAAACCAACAAAGAAAAAAAAGAAAGGGGTGAGTCGAGCGATTCAATAAGCGGGGATGGGGCTCCAAGTAAAGTAGAAAGTTGCTCATATATGGAAAGCAAAACAATTAAAAGTTATGGGAAATAAAGAGAAACCATTTAAGTAATAATCAAGTAATATTCATACTCTGTCATCAAAGTACCACGAACACTTTCATTGTAACTCGGGGGGTAAATACATAACCACGCCATACTACGATAATATGCACGGAACTACATCGTGCTATGATAATATGTACGGAACTACATCATACCTCAATAATATGTACGGAACTACATCGTACCACAATAATATGCACGGAACTTCATCGTGCCACAATTACTTGTACAGAGAATATATTACACATAAGGTGTGGAGCAAGTCCACCAAGAAAGTGAAATATACTTACCTCGGTCCGAAGCTCACTAGCTACTCAATAATAGTTTTTTCCTTTTCGAATCTCTTCCAAACGTTCTTGCTTTGAAAGTTTGAACCAACTTGAGAGTTCAGCTGCAATTCCACTGCCGCCTACTCATTTGATTTTTTTTCCTAAAGTTGTTTCTTTTCTTAATGATTTGTTTCTAACCCTAAAAGTCAAGGTATGGTTTTTTTATATGCTATAAAGTTGGACTAAAAATTAGTTATGGGCCTAATCAATTATTTTCACTTAGTCAAAATAATTCAAGGCCCATAACAAATTTTCTATTTGGCCTAATAGTCATTAAGTAAAGTCTCCATATATACAAAATTTCTATCTCATGAATAATGAGTAAATATTCTCACTAACTCATTAGGTAACTAGACTATAGGTAGAAATTATCGGGTCGTAACAAACATCTACAATTTTCATAATTTTTTTGGTTTTTGAGAAACTTGGTCAAATCACTAAAATTAGAAACATTATCTTTTAGCTAGGTAAGTAGTGGTAGAGTCAGCTATGTATTAATGATTAGTTTGAAGTTTTAATTTGTTAGCTAGCATGCTGTTTATAGACCTTGGTGATTAATCAACCATATTTATTGTCCCTTAAATGTAAAAAAATCCAAACATAAAAACTTTTCTCAAAATTATTTTTGATTGCTATTTTTTGGTGCGCATAGAAACGTGTAATTAAGGGGTTTGCAGATGGCAGATTCTCTAAAAATATCCAAAATAGTACTCCCTCCGTTCTATTTTAATTGTCACTTTAAAAAAATTTTGTGTCCTAAGTTAATTGTCTCATTAGGATTTCAAGACTATTTTTACCAATTCTTTTCAACTATACCCTTATTTATTAAGTGAATACTCAAAAAGAATTTAATAGTCATATATTAAATTGGGATAACATAGTAAAATGAATACTCTATTGATTGATTTTCTTAATGGGCGTGAAAAAGCTGAAGGAGACAACTAAAATGGAACGGAGGGAGTAATTTTTAGATATTCCTTTAGCTCAAAAATTTTGTCCAAAAGTAATTTTTATTTTAGAAATTCAAGACAAATATTGTTGTTTTCAATCATACCCTTAATAATTAAAGAACTACTAGCATTTTTAAATAGCATGCAATTCTAAAAAAATATTAAATGGGGTTAACTTAATAAACAATACATTGTCACTTGGCAATGACAGCATGATAGATTGCCTACTAGATCTTACCTCCACAACATTGGTATTAACATTAACCCTATGTGCCCTATCTGTAAAGATGAGGTAGAAACGCCTCAACATATTTTCTTGGAATGTGCTATTGCAAAGAGTTTTTGGAGAGAAGGCTCTATTAGTCATCATCTAAATCAGGATAGGCATTGGCTTTCTTGCTTAAGGGATACTTTACTCTATCCTAAAAATTGCAATTATAATTGGGAGGAATTTCTTCTATTTGCATTATGGAATTTATGGATTAATAGAAATCATAATAATGTGAACAATTTGGAATCTCCTTTAGTTTTTAGACAGGTGCATACTAAAATATTAGAATTTAAGCTCCTGACATCTGATAATTCTAGAAAATCCATAATTAGGAGAATCAATGTCTCTTGGTTCCCAACGAGTCAAAATACAATTAAACTAAATATAGATGGCTCGTTCAAAACAAATGATCATTCTGCTAGCATAGGGGGAGTGTTTAGAAATTTCAAAGGGCAATGGATTTTAGGCTATCATCGGCGAGTGCATGCGCACAATCATACTCATGCAGAGTTATTAAGCTTGCACGAAGGGCTTGTCCTAGCTTTGAACAAAATTACAATCCATTAGAAATTGCAACAGACTCAACTGAAGTCATTTTGCTTATGGATAAGCCATCACCTACTTATGCTTCTATTATTCTAAACTGCAGGTTATTAATGCACAAGCTGGGAATGCCAATAATCAGGCATAGCTTCCGTCAAGGGAATGGAGTTGCTCATCTCTTGGCAAAAGGAGCTCCTACAAGGTCCAAGTCTTTTAATTCCAATCACTATGCAGTGCCTCCTGATTTTGTTCAGCAAGCTCTGATGAAGGATCAAGATGGCACAAATTTTTTGATAACTACTTCGAATAGTAATTGTTTAATGTTGTCTAAATTAGGAAAGTTATGTACTCTTTATGCTATTCCTAGGTTTTCTACGTACTCTAATGCACATACGCTTGATCCTAGTGGAATCCGTATGGGAATACTATGTAACCCCCCGTGATTTTATATTAATATAAGTCGTGTTTTAACCAAAAAAATAAAATAAAAAATACATTGTACTCCCTACGGTCTATAATATAAATTTTTTTGGCATTTTTCACACAGATTATGAAATCCACCTTTTAGTATTAATTAATAATATTTTTTTTTGTAAGTAAATATTTTATTCATTACTACCAAAGAGCATTACAAAACTTCCTTCCAAACTATCTTAACCACCATTGTCCTATAAGACCAATGCGGCTTCTCTACATTCATCTAGCTTACTACAGTACTCGCCAAACACCTAACAAGCTATAACTCAGGGTAGTAATTCAATAATTTTAATTGTTAATAAAATTGATCATATTAACCTTTTCAATCTCTTTAATTTGTTCATTGGAAAAATAAAAACAGATACTCTAAGTCTTTTTACTCCAAGGGCAACTTTTAAAAAAAAAAATGTTAATTCCTTCTTGATATGTAGAAAAATCAAATATTGTGGACCACAAAAAAAAAAGACAAAAGAATCTTATATTGTGGACCAGAGGGAGTATTAATTAATTTCTTAATGGGTATGAAAATGATGCAGGGCAAATTGAGCCAACGCGCCAACCATCAAAACCCGAACTTGAAGGAAAAAAGGGATACGAGATCAAGAGCTTCAAGAAGGAAGATGATGCAATCCAAGTTGCCTCAAGATCATTTGCTCGGAGTCAATCTAAGGAGATCCAAAATGCTCACCCACGCTTGGTTTGGAAGAGCTTTGAAGATGGAGGCTTCGGGGAAGACTAGAAGAGCTTTCACTTGAGCGCTTGGAACACCACAGAAACAGGCGGACCGCCCACACTACTAGGCGGACCGCCTATACAATGTTGCACTCTCAGGATCTCCTTTGAGGCGGACCGCCTCTGCATAAGGGCAGACCGCCCACTCTCTGCATCTCCTGTTTGGGTGGACCGCCTACTATTCTAGGCAGGGTGCCTACTCCTGTATTGTTAAGACGAGATTTCTATTAGTTTTTGTGTGTATTTCCTACATTAGCTCTATGCGGCCTTTAGTGTTTTAACCCCTCTTGAGGGCCTTTTAGATATCTCATTTAGAAATGTGGTAAACCTATAAATACCACACTTAGTCATTTCATTCGAAAGTTTGTCTTGAACATAGAATTGGGAAGAAAGAACATTGAGAGGCTTGGCTTTCTTGTTTGGAGCTTGAAGCTCATATATCCCCTTAAGACTTGGGAACCCATGGATTTCATCCTAGTATGAATCCGAGATTTGGTTCAAGTTTCTCTTTCTCCCATTGAATTCAATCCACGTATGTGAGTTTGATTCATTTCTTTCTTCTTATTTCTTACCTCCCCAATCTTTATTTCTTGTAATCTCGATAATTGCTTCCGCTTGTATCGGTTATTTGCTTTCGCTAGTTTACATCGTATCTTTTTGGTATCAGAGCAAGGCTCGGGATTTGATCTTACAAACCCTCGTTCCTTGTTCATCCTGTTAGTTTAGTGTTTTTATTGTTGTTCTTGTTCTTGAAGAAAAGAAGAAAACAAAAAAATTGAAAAAGTTAAAAAAAAACTTCAAAAAATTCATAGATCGGGGTTGGACTTGATTCCCCAAGTGTTAAAAGTTATTGGGGATTGGTCTATATTGTATTCCCATTTTTTTGGTACCCTCATATCACAATTTGGTGTTACGGGTTGAAAATTCGAAAATCAAAATCTCAAAATTTTGAAAAACCTTGAAATCGCTTCAAACTTAAATCGAAGCTTGTTGTTGTTTGTTTGGGTGTAAAACCATTGGGGATTGTTTAGATTCATTGAAAACACCTTTGGATTGGAAAAACAAGTTGAAACAGTTTGGAATTTGGGTACAAAACGAGCCAAAAACCCATAGTTGAAAAGCTGCAGATTTAGCTTTAGGCTGACCGCCTCAAGATTTAGGCGGACCGCCTCGGCAAAAGTCCTTCTTTGGAATTTTTTAGGCGGAGCGCCTGTCCCTGTTAGAGGTTCCGGGTAGTTTTTCTTTTAGATTTTCGCTTGTTCTTTGCCTCTGCGCTTCTTGGTTAGTGTTTCTTGGATAATTGTCTTACTCCATTGAAACTAACTCTTGAGCGTATTAGGACATTCGTGCGTAGAGGAGATTAGAATTCAAAGAAGAGTCGTAGAAATTTCTTTGGCCTCAAGTGCGCACTAAAAATAGTCGTTCGTCCATAGAGTCCCATTAACTCCATTCCGAACCAATACTTGGACATACTAGTTGTGAACACCGTGGTTTCTAAGAGATTAAGGCCTTGCCCTTGAGTGTTCATATTGAGTGATACACGTGAGGGAGTGAATTTGTTCGGATGATGATTGTGGAGATTATGGTTCATGTGGGAATGATGCGAGTTGCTATGACTCGTATGGAGATGATGGAGACTATGGTTCCTACAATGATGTTGAAGGGGATTACTATGACGATTCGGGAAACCTTGGCTCCTATGATGATGAAGCGGTTCACTATGATGATCATGAGGTTGATGAAGAATATGAAGCTTACAATGATGAATGTGTTGATCCTTATGCTTCTAGACAAGAATACGAAGATGGTGACGCTTCAAGGTACAATGTTCCTACTTACTCTTCTTGTGATGAATTTGAAATTGTTGATAGTGACATAGAAAGAGTTGATGATGAAGTTGATTATAGAGATTATTCATGTGCATCCTTATCTCTTAATGTTGCATGTGAACAAGGGATTAGTAGAGGGCCTTCCATTAGTTTGGGAGGAGGTGGTGGTTGTTCCATGGGAAAGGGGAAGCTTGCCTATCCTACTTGTGCTAAACGGCTTAAAGCTCCTAATTCCCATGTGAAGGCATTGTTCTATCAATGCCGTGACGGTTAATAGTAGTAGGAGTAGTGCTAGTGGCTATGGAACCAAGGCGAGAGGCACTTGTGGTTTCCATGGTGAGACTCCTTCCTCAACTTTCAAAAACACATCTAATGTTGGAAGAGTGACGAGAAGTGGAAGTTACTCTAGCTATGTTGCTAGTAGAGGAGGGATAAGGGAGACCCAAGTTGTTGGTGTTGATACTCGTAGGCATTCAAGTTCTCTCTTGGATGCATCTCTACGAAACTTGGGTAGACGTAGGTTCATTGTTGAGATGAATGGTTATGGAGGAAACTTGCTCAAAATTGAAGAGACCGATGCAAATTATATTAGCACCTCTTTGCTTGGTAGGCTAAGGATACCATGCCGTGAGCTAGAGAATCCTTATGAGTATGATGGAGTATGGGTTTCCAAGGAAGCTCGAGTACTCATATCTCATAGGAATTTCAAAGGTTATGTGTGGTGTGATGTGTATCCCATGCGACATGTTGATGTGTGGTTAGGTGAGCCATGGTTGGAAGACAAGAGGTTGCAATGTAGTGCTATGAAAGATGTGATTCTTGTGGGCATGGGTCGAAGTGTTTATGATTTTGAACCTTACCGAGCAAGGGACAAGTTGCCTACTAGTGCACCTTCTTGGGCTAGTCAAAGGAGCAAGGAGCGAGAACTTCATCCCATGGTTGAAAGGGAGCAATAAAGAAGTCCTACAATCACAAGAAATGGTGGGACAAGTGCAAGACAAGAGTTGACAAATGACAACACGTGAGCCCCAAGCCACAAGATCCAAAGCCAAGTGGTTCACCAACAAAGAAGAAGGAGACATCAAGTGATGAGTCTCCAAGTCCTAGATTATGGATTGATGTAAAGAGTCCACCTACTCCGGCTATGGGCATTCTTGGGCCTCTTCCCAACTCGCCCGAATATGAAAGACAAAAGATTAAGAGGAGTAAGGGAGTGACCGGTGACATTCTTCTAGTGGAAAAAGGAGAGGATATGATGAGTGATGTGAGTGGGATGTCACCACCCGAATCTACACCCGACCTTGAAAATAAAATGAGGGAGAAGAGAGAGGGAAAAAGAATCATTGAGAGTGAGGGCACCCCTTATTCTAACATTAACTCTTTATCTTCTTCTTCTTCTACTTGTTTGAGTTCTTGTGTAGGTATTCTTGGAGGCAAACCGATGGAGCCTCAACTATGTTACAAGATGGAAAGACAAGGTGAGGATGATTCCAAATGTAAGCTACAAAGTGGAGGAACTAGCCATGATACTTCAAGTGCATTGAGTGAGCAAGATGGCAACTCAAATGTAAGTGTTGGATCTTTTTTTCATGAGCATGTTACTTCCTTGTCTTACGATAGTGTTTGTGAAAACTCTATGCTAGTTGATGATTTGTATGATTACAATGTATTTGCAACTGGTGAAGAGTTGGTTGGTCAACTTGTGTGTGAATGTGAACCACTAGTTGAGAGGGTTGATAAGCCACATCATGATGTAAGCTCGGTGTTCATTGAACCTCTCTTTAGTGAAGATGTTAAAGTTGACCTTGTTTGTGAACCTTGTTATGACACACCACCTAAATTTGATGAGGGGGAAGATGAGTTGTTTGATCATGCCCTTGTTGATATAATTGCCTATGGTGGAATTATGTGTTGTATTGAGAGTAGTAGTGACCTTGAGGAGTCTCTAGTGAATAAGATGGATAGGCTTGTATTTGACGGCTCCTCAAGTGTGGATGATGACTCTAGTTTGGATACCTCACCTTTAATGGGTAGTGGATTTGTTTTCACTAACCTTTTGTTTGAAGGATATTTTAATAGAGGTGGTGATGTGTATCAAACTAGAGTAGAGTGTGAGTTTAAACCTCCATGGTTTGAAAAGCTTAACTCTATAGATAACCCATTGTTTGAGACCTTCCTTGGGAGTTTGTCTAGTGAGGAGGATTGTCTTGGAGGTAAAAGTGGAGATGAGAAGGTACCTCTTGGTGTGTGTAAGAGTGCTCTTAAGAAGGGGAGTGAAGTATTTGATGTTAGTTGTCGATTGAACTATTTTGCCTACTCCATCCCATATGTTGATAACAACTTGAGTGTTGAGCATGCCAAAGCCATTGTGTTACCTTGTGATAAAAATGAATTGAAGGCTTGGTATGTTGATCATGAGCTTAGGGATCGTAGGGAATTTGATTGCTACATCTTGCATGTCCCATATCCTATTGATCTCTTTGCTTGTTTTTGTGATGAGTGCACTTTCTTGTTGAGTCAAGTACTTGTTGTTTCCTTAGGAGACATAAGCTTTTTACTTGTTATTGATGCTTGGCTCTATCATAAGAGTGTGTTTTCCACACTTTTAGCACTAACCTACTATTGTAGAAGGAAGTTTGGATTGTGTTTGCCTTTGCTTGTAGGTTTTGATGGTTTGATTTTGTAGGACGAAATCTTTTCAAGAAGGGGAGGATGATACGGGGCAAATTGAGCCAAAGCGCCAACCATCAAAAGCCGAACTTGAATGACAAAGGAGATACGAGATCAAGAGCTTTAAGAAGGAAGATGATGCAATACAAGTTGCCTCAAGATCATTTGCTCGAAGTCAATCTAAAGAGATCCAAAATGCTCACCAATGCTTAGTTCTGAAGAGCTTTGATGATGGAGGCTTTGAAGAAGACTTGAAGAGCTTTCACTTGAGCGCTTGGAACACCACGGAAACAGGCGGACCGCCCACACTACTAGGCAGACCGCCTACACAATGTTGCACTCTCAGGATCTTCTTTGAGGCGGACTGCCTCTGCAGAAGGGTGGACCACCACTCTCTGCATCTCCTGTTCAGGCGGACCGCCTATTATTCTAGGCGGGGCGCCTACTCCTGTATTGTCAAGACGAGATTTCTATTAGTTTTTGTGTGTATTTCCTACATTAGCCCTATGTGGCCTTTAGTGTTTTGACCCCTCTTGAAGGGCCTTTTAGATATTTCATTTAGAATTGTGGTAAACCTATAAATACCACACTTAGTCATTTCATAAGTCTTGAACATAGAATTGAGAAGAAAGAATATTGAGAGGCTTGACATTCTTGTTTGGAGCTTGAAGCTCATGTATCCCCTTAAGACTTGGGAACCCGTGGATTTCATCCTAGTATGAATTCGAGATTTGGTTCAAGGTTCTCTTTCTCTCATTGAATTTAATCCATGTATGTGAGTTTGATTCGTTTCTTTCTTCTTATTTCTTGCCTCCCCAATCTTTATTTCTTGTTATCTCGATATTTGCTTCTGCTTGTATCGTTTATTTGCTTCCGCTAGTTTACCCCGTATCAGAAAAAGCTTAAAGGCAATTATAATGGGTCCCTCTATCTTATTTTATTTTTCATGTTTTTCTTTTACATGCCCCTAAAGAAACCATTAATAAGGAGGGATTTTGACTATTTAACCCTTATTGGTATTGCACCATCATAATATCATCCATAGTGTAGTGGTTTGTAGTCTTCTAACAACAATTATTACTAGGACAAATGGAGAAGAAGTACATATTTGGCTTTGAACTTTTAAAATAACAAATAATTTGAGAAAAATATTTGCAGAAATCAAGACAAATAAAATGAGACGGATGAAGTAATTATTTTTTCATTAATAGACAAGGAATTGGAGTGTGCCAAACAAACAGTACTTCCCAAAAATAGCTCAAGGTAAATTTTTCAAAAGTATTTTTCAAAATAAGCTATTTTTGACAGCTTGACTAAACCGGCTCTAAAATGAAAAGCTAAGATTGAAGTTAAATTGATTCTAAATCTAGAAATATGATAATCTCTTTTGTACGAATTAATAACGAAATTACAATAAATAAAAGAGAAAAAAAAAACATATCTAGCCAAAATCAACCTTGATCCTACATTCAAATAAACAAAATGACTCTTGAACAAAGGCGAGCCAAAAATTATACTATATTAATATGTTTACAAAGCTTTTTTTCCCTAAAATAGTGGTACAGGTAATAAGTTTAACTGATTTTTTTCTAAGCACGTTTTTTGCCTATACTTTTGGGATATCAACACTAATTGGTATCTTATTCACTACCACATATAGCAGCTATCACTCTTAAAGATATATGAACGTAATCTCTTTTTCTTGTTCTTTTATCTGGTTTAATATCATCAAAAGATCTTTGAATATCTTTTATTAATTTTTCCTCTTCGTTTATTATATCTAGTATAAAGAATGCATATTGCATGTGTATTTTTGCTATTCAATTTATATATTTGGAATATTAGATGCATATTTATAGTACTTGTATTATATTTATGCGCATGAATTTGTAATATAAAAATAATAACCAATATATTTAGTGAATATTGGGAACAATGAGTGCATATTGATATATATCGTATGAGATTATATTCATGTGATGATGTGCATATACCATGCATAATACTCGTATATGTATAAAATATCATTGGGTAATGATCAAGTTGTCATGGATATATGGCAGACATGAAATATAACTAATGTATGTACACAATGATATACATGAAATAAAGACAAGGTGCAAATAATTTAAAAATTATTTTGATAATATGCAGAAGATATACATTAAACTATAAAGTGAATATTCCAAAGTCTGTTTTGGTAGACCATGTCGGAAGAGGAGAGTAATAAGTTTGTGTGTATATGTGGAAAGTAATAAAGAATGTGAGTAATATTAATGGCTTTAAAAGCTCTAAAATCATTCAAATATCTTTACCATCAGTATTTTAGGATAATGGTTGGAAATAGCGTAAATAACGAAAGTTAAAATTTTGAATTAGATTTGATTTGTTTTCACTTTTTAACGTGTGTTTATTTGCAGTAATTTAGGAGATAATTATGTGATTGGAATAATAGCATAATAGTTAATGTAGAAAGATAAGGAAAATGACCAACCATCTCCTAAAAAAATAGAATATCTCTAAAATTAATTAAAAAGATATACTCTAAAAATTCAGTCATGACCTATCATCTCCCCCAAATAAAGGCGTTTAATGTGGATGTATTAATTTAAAGTGAATGGCTATAAAAAGTAGGATACCTAAAGATAAATATCTAGAAATCATAATAAATAAAAAAAATATTTACTTTTTGTTTAACCCTTATGAATATCTATGTCAGGTAATTTTTCCTAAATAAAATGTAACAAACGGAGTAGTAGTTAGAAGGTTGTTATTAGTTAATAAGGCAACTGTAGGGTCAACTATGTATTAGTGATTAGATTTTGGAAAACTGAACAAAACATTTCGGTAATGAAAAATAAAAGCAGACTGAGTTGTTTTATGGATGGAATTGTCATAATAAAACTATTCATCTCGTTTTTGTTTTTCGAATTTTTTTCCGACTAACATTTCACTAAAGCAGGAGCACCTTGAGAAAATAAAAATGTTCAACCAATTATATGAATCTGCTGCCAATTAAGATTTTGTGAAGGTTTAAATAACCAGCATACTCAAACCGTGACCGGTGACACCCTAGCTGGGAAGTGAAAAAGTTATGGTACTCACAACCACTTATTTAAAAAGGATTATTTTGGTACTTTATGTTTTTTTGACTTGCACTTTGACTTGCACATAAACTTTTTATTTTATATTACTTAAAAACAGTGTAATGGAATAGAGGAGGTTGTTAGAGCCCGTTTGGATTAGCTGATTTAAAGTGGCTGATAAACATCAAGTGCTGAAAAATATTTTTAGGTGCTGGAGCTGATTTTATAAATAAACAGTTACGTGTTTGGATAGAAGTGTTGAAACTAGTAATAAACAGTTAGTGTATTTGGTAAAAAAGTACTGATTAGTATATTTTTTATTAAAATAACTAAATATCCCTTAAGTTCTATAAAAAAATATAAAATTAAAAGTTTTTTTACATTAAAAATAACAAAAATGAATATAGAACGAGTAGGAAGTTGGAAATTTTATTTTAGAAATGATATTTCATTGATTACAAAATATTTTAGGCATAAAATAATAAAATATTTGGTCAAACTAAAAGTGCTTATAATTTGAAAAATAATAAGTTAGGAATGACCAACTTATAGCTTATGGCTGATTTTGGCTAATAACGCTGACTTATAAGCACTTTTGATGGTTACCAAACACATAGATAAACCAAAAAGTCCTTATAAGCTTAGTCAAACATCCTCTTAGTCATTTGGGTATTGAGTAATTATAAAAACAGCTAAAACTAATGAAACTTGAAAGCAATATCGTTCATGAGCTTCCTTAATTTAATTTCCCCCTAACTGGTTCAATGGAGATTAACTCCTCTCTTTCAAACTATATAGTTTCATTTCTTGTCTTTTTATCCTCCATCGTTATTCTAGTAATTGGACAATGGAGAAAATCAAAATCAAGAAACCAACAGCAAAGACTACCTCCTGGTCCATGGAGACTTCCGTTTATTGGAAGTCTGCATCACTTAACAGGTGGAACTGGACTTGCACATCACACCCTTAGAAGTTTAGCACAGAGGTATGGTCCTCTTATGTACTCACTACTAAAAAAAACTGAATCTGCGACTACCAAATCGGTCGCCGATCGGTCGCCAGGTCGACCGATCGGCGACCGATACGGGTAGTCAGAAAATTCATGGTAGCAAATAGCCCTGCGACCGAAAAACGGTCGCTACTTCGACCACCATGCGACCGAATTTCGGTCGCACAATAGCTCACATACAGTGACCAAGTATGCGACCGAAAATCGGTCGCACATCCTAGTGCGACCGATTTTCGGTCGCATAGTTGGTCTCATTTGTGGTAATTAATGGTGACCAATTATGCGACCGAAATTCGGTCGCACAGAATGTGCGACTGAAAATCAGTCGCATACGTGGTCTCAGTTGTGACCACTATGCGACCGAAAATCGGTCGCCAAACCTGTAAAAACCTGCAATAAAAATCCTGCAATCAGGCACATCGCAACAGCAAAAACCAGCACCTGGGCAGCAATAAAACAGCAATCCAAACATTTCAAAAACATCCAATCATTTCAAAAACATCCATACACCATTAGTTATATTCTAAAATTGTTAACAATACAACTTCACAAACATTTAAAAGACTACTGGGGCTCGGGAGAGGCTGAGCTAGACCCGGACTCGGAAGAGGAAGAGGAAGAGGAGCTGCGGCGATGCTTGCTCTTATGCTTTCTTCTCGATTTCTTCTTCTCCTTTTTGGCAAGGAGCTTTCTGATCATGTCATGCGTTTCTTGGTTTTCCCTCGACAGCTGTGCGATCTGCTCTCTCATTTGAGCCATCTCAGCTGGATCAACGGAGCCCGCCGGAGAAGAAGTAGCTGAAGAGCCCAAAAAGCGAGAATGATGCTTATCCGGAGCATATAGCGATCCAAGACCATAAGCATACCCCTTCTTAACCCCTCCAACAGTATCGACCCATATTTGCTTTTCTTTCTCGAACGTCAATGGAGCCGGGGTGCTGCTTCCTGCGTCCGATGCTTGGGTCGATGTCCAGTCTTCCACGGCCTTTGTAGTCTTTTCCTGAATAACATAATATAGTAATGATGTTAATAGAAAGACTAAACTTTGAAGGATTGAGGCGACTAAAGATCGAATTTTACAAACTTACCCATGCCTCTTTTGCGCGGGGCTCGACCCACTCTCCACCGCCCTTCTTGCCCCCCTTCGTATGCCTTATCTTGTGCAGCTCGAGCACAGGAATAGTGCGCTTTTCTTTCTTTTCCTACAAATTATAAAACATAATATGTTAGACAAAAAGCAACTGTTCAAGTAAATAATCAAACAATTAAATATACTGTACCAAGCGCATCTTTTGTGTAGCCGCGCTAATTGAGCCACCGGTATGGAGCGATCCACCCTTATCCGACGCTCGCGCAGCCTTTCCTTTCTCGCTCTTAGCCTCGAACTCGGGCGTGTGCCAATATTCATCCAGCTCCGCCCACTGAGGGCCTTGGAGGAAGCCGGGCCTTATACCTCTATGCCGCGCATTGTAAAGGGTTTGCTTGAATAGCGCAGCACATTTCTTTGGGAAAATGCTGCGAATGTTATAATCCAGCCCCTGATGCCAGATACATTTGCCCTGAAAGAGTATCAAAATAATTTCTTTAAACATGTTCATGGTTTAAAAAACTAAAATTAGTTTTAAACCAAATGCATATGTGTTACCTCAAAATCAACCAATATCTGCTTCTTTACTTGCTGGGGCACATCGCTCCATGTTCGCCAAGGCTGGTTCCAGTGCGCTCTCATGCACGCAGTCAGTACTTTGGTGGACTCATCGCTTGGGCAAAAGCTACAAAAAAAAATTTACCAAGAGTTATTCATAATACTAGCAAATAAAATAGGAACTAATCATTTAATCGACAAGAACTTAAGAAATTAGGTAGCTTACCCTTTATCCGCCTCGGGGTAAATAATCATTCTGCCTTCTAGCCGAGCGCCAGGCTCACCAATGTAATAAGGCGAATGGGGATGATACAGCATGAGCTCCTGCTGACTCGGTGGGTCGTCACAACTATCTAGGGGGAATTCAGGGGGCTGAGTCTCACTGTCATCAGCCTGGGAGGGATCGCCCTGTGTGGGAGGGACCTGTGTCTCAGTATAATCAACGGTAGGGAATGTCCATTGCCAATCATGAGGCAACTGAGACGGGGTAATAAGTGGTACCTGATATGGGCCAGGGGGCCTGAAAAAAGCTGGATCATAGCCAGGTGGGGCAGCAGTAGGCAGCGAATGCGGGACCTGTGATTGTTGACTGTCACCACCCGCAGAAGCTGAACTCTCACCCACAGGTCTCTTGCCAGGCCTTCTGCTAAAAACTTTAGGGCAAAACTTGTCCATACCTGTTGAAACATTCAAATGAGTTGGTACATATTTTTAATAATCCTAGCCTTTTTCTGAATATCCATTGATCCGTTTGAATTCCATATTATCTAGTAAGTTGAATGCAATTTATCCGTTTGATACAATTTATCCGGTTTAGTCACAAGATGTTGCAAACATGAACAATCAAAACAACAATACCTAAACCCTAACTTTAAATGCATAACAAGTATTCCAATTGCCACAACCCATGACAAGACATCAACACATTGCAAACAACTCTACCAAATAATTTCCAACATATTATACATCACATTATATAGAATAAAGTAATTATAACTAACAACTAACATGTTAACAACATATATAGGCTACCCATTATTTATAAATATATATATATAATTAAATTCGGATTATTAAACCAAAAAAAAAAAAAAATTACCTCTACTTTGTATTGGATCCAATGGCAAGAAAGTATGAGTTACCAATGTGCTATCCACCAAAAAACTACAAAAAAAGTGCATTAAAAAGTCATTATATGAGTTTTTAAAAAAATAACAAAAATTACTAAAAAATGAAATTTACCTTGAATTTGTAGGTTTAGATCGTGTTAAATGTTAATATGGAGGTAATAGAGTAGTAATTTAAAGTTATATGGGGTTTATAATGGTGGAAAGTTGATTATGGGGTTGGGGGGGTTCGGTTTTTAGGGATTGGGTGGGTTTTGGGAATTTTGAAATGGGGAAGAAAGGGGTTCTGCCCCGTTTTTAGTAACAGTTATGCGACCGACATGCGACCGATTGTCGGTCGCATAGCTGTGACTAATTTTTCAGAGACCGATGTGCGACCGATTTTCGGTCGCCACTTTTTTTCGTTGAGTGTGCGACCGATTTTGGAGACCGAAATTCGGTCGCATGATGGTGGTCTCAGATTCAGCTTTTTTTAGCAGTGACTTGAAACTTGGAGAAATTCCTGCAGTGGTCATATCGTCACCTAGTATGGCAGAAGAAGTTCTAAAAACTCATGATCTTGTCTTTGTAGATAGGCCAGAATTTACATCTACAAACATCATATTTTACAATTGTAAAGACATTGCATTTAGCCAATATGGTGATTACTGGAGACAAATGCGTAAAACTTGTATAATCGAGCTTCTTAGTTCGAAGATGGTCAAGTCCATTAGTGCTATTCGAAATGATGAGTTATCAAGTCTCATTTCATCTATGAAGGGTACTTCTACTCCTATAAACATGACAGGGAAAATCTTTCAGTTCTCAAACTCTGTCACTTGTAGATCAGCCTTTGGCAAAATTTGCAAAGATCGATACGAGTTTATAGCAATGTTGAGGGAAGTCCAATTATTAATTGGAGGATTTGATGTAACTGATATGTTCCCTTCTTTTAAGTTACTTCATAAAATGAGTGGTTTGAAATCTAGATTGGTGAGTGCACATAACAAGGTTGATTCATTAATGGAGGACATATTAAAGGAGCATATTGAAAATAAAGCAGCTGGGATCAAGGGAAATGGTGAGTTTGGAGATGAAGATTTGGTTGATGTTTTCCTAAGAATTAAGGAAAATGCAGAACTTCAATTTCCAATTGAAAATGATCACATAAAAGCAGTAATCTTTGTAAGTTTGCTCATATACCACTATCTGATCAATTTTATTTTGTAGTATGTTACAACTCATAGGTAATATGAAAAATCCCACTTTTTAACGAAAGGTTAACACAGGTGAATTGATAATGGAAAAACTCAACATTTAGTAGCCAATATTTTTTCCTTTTTTTTTCCCTTATGTAAGAGTTATCATACTATGAGATCCCCTTTACTTGTTATAACAGGTAATCATCGTCATAGTCAATAATCAATATTACAACACCTACTGACATATGGATATCTTTGGATGAATTGACAATGGAAATATTTTTTTAAACTCAACATTTAGTTACCAATTTCAATATTTTACCTAATGTAAGAATCAATTTAAACTTCTTTTTCTTATGCAGGATATCTTTGTTGGTGGAACCGATGGTTCATCTTCGGCTATTATTTGGGCATTCTCAGAAATGATGAAGAACCCAGGTATCATGGCCAAGGCCCAAAGTGAAGTGAGGCAAGTCTTTAAGGGAAAAAAACTTATGATGATGAAGATCTTGAAAAGTTGACATACCTAAAGTTAGTGATTAAGGAAACATTAAGACTACATACTCTACTTCCTCTTTTGATGCCTAGAGAATGTAGGGAACAAACAAATATTGATGGATACACGATACCTTGTAAGACTAGAGTTTTGGTCAATGCATGGTATTGAGAATATGCTTTAGAACCTACATGCAGTAACTTTTATTTTTACAGTACATATTTTATTAGGACTCCTAGTCAAATAACTAGTCCTATTATTTAGAAGTTTGTTAGTCAATTTTAAATTTTAAGATAGGATAAGGAGTGCTGAACTTTTTTTCTACTTCTTGTTATGTTTTAGCTCTTTAAATAGAGAGTTTACTAGTTGAATAAAATAGTTCCCTTCATTGTATCTCTCTGCAGTATTTTTCTTTCATTGTTTTTTGCTTTCTCTATTATTTTCCAGCAAGCTTTTCTTTCTTTAAAACCAACAATTGGTATCAAGAGCCATATTCTTAAGGGACCCGAGTGAGTAATATCTTGTGTGAGTAAGAGATGGATTCTGAAAATAGTTTTTCACGAATGGCTCCTCCTGTTTTTGATGGTGAAAACTATCAATTATGGGCGGTGAGAATGGAAACTTACTTGGAGGCTTTAGATCTTTGGGAAACCGTAGAAGAGGATTATGAAATAACTCCGCTGCCAAATAATCCCACGGTGGCCCAAATGAAGAGTCACAAGGAAAAGAAAACTAGGAAATCTAAAGCAAAAGCAACTTTGTTTGCTTCTGTTTCAACAACTATTTTCACAAGAATTATGTCTCTCACGTCAGCAAAAAAAATCTGGGATTATCTGAAAGAAGAATATGCTGGAGATGAAAGAATAAGAGGTATGCAAGTATTAATTTAATAAGGAAATTTGAGTTGCAGAAAATGAAAGAGTCTGAAACAGTTAAAGAGTATTATGACAGATTACTTGGTATTGTTAACAAGGTAAGATTGCTAGGCACCAAATTTAAAGATTCAAGAATTGTTGAAAAAATTCTTGTAACAGTGCCAGAAAGATATGAAGCATGTATAACTACCTTGGAAAACACAAAAGATCTGTCCAAAATTACTTTGGCAGAACTCTTAAGTACTTTGCAGTCACAAGAACAAAGGAGGCTTATGAGGCAAGATGGTATGGTTGAAGGAGCCTTGGCAGCCAATCACAAAACTCAAAGCAAGGGTAATAATTCAAAGAAAAATTAGCCACCTTGTCAGCACTGTGGTAAAAAAGGCCATCCTCCATTCAAATGTTGGAAGAGGCCAGATGCAAAGTGCAAGATCTGCAACCAGTTTGGTCATGAAGCTGTGATTTGCAACAACAAACCTCAGAAGCATGAAGTAGATGCTCAAGTTGCCAATGAAGATGAAGAAGACCACTTGTTTCTGGCAACATGTCTTTCAAACAAGAGATTTTCTAAATCTTGGCTGATTGATAGTGGTTGTACAAACCACATGACATATGACAAAGATCTTTTTAAAAAATTCAATTCTATTGAAAGTAAAAAGATCAAAATTGGGAATGGTGACAATATTCTTGCAAAAGGAAAAGGAACTGTTGCTATCAAAACAAGTTCAGGTATTAAGACAATTTCAAATGTTTTTTATGTACCTAATATTGATCAAAACTTGTTGAGTATTAGTCAGTTAGTAGAGAAAGGATTCAAGGTATCCTTTGAAGATAAACATTGTTTCATCTACAATGGTGCTGGAAAAGAAATTTTAAAAATTAAGAAGAGAGGTAAAAACTTCTTATTTGATCCTGAAGATGATGAACAATAGAGCCAAAAAAAGCTACAAAGTGAAGATGAATCTTCACAAGTTTTAGATGAAGATGTTCAAGCAAATGATGCAATGCAGGAAAATTTGGTAGTTGGTTCTCAAAGTGAGGCAATAAAAAAATCTGCTGATTATGAGAAAGTTATCAAAGGCACTGAATTTTTTATTGACAATTATGAGGTGAAACTAAATGAAAAAGTTGATTCAAGTTATTGCAAGTCTGAAGATCAGTTGGCAGATTTGTTTAAGAAGTCACTTCCCATTAAAAGCCTCAGATGCATAAATCCTGAATTTGCAGTTTCTAAAGCAAGGAGGACTGTTGAGAATATGCTTTAGAACCTACATGCAGTAACTTTTATTTTTATAGTAGATATTTTATTAGGACTCCTAGTCAAATAACTAGTCCTATTATTTAGAAGTTTGTTAGTCAATTTTAAATTTTAAGATAAGATAAGGAGTGATGAACTTTTTTTCTACTTGTTATGTTTTAGCTCTTTAAATAGAGAGTTTACTAGTTGAATAAAATAGTTCCCTTCATTGTATCTCTCTGCAGTATTTTTCTTTCATTGTTTTTTGCTTTCTTTATTATTTTCCAGCAAACTTTTCTTTCTTTAAAACCAACACATGGGCTCTTGGAAGAGATCCCAAAAGTTGGAATGATCCTGAATGTTTTGTACCAGAAAGATTTGAGAACTCTTTAATTGACTTTACGGGAAATCACTTGGAGTTTATTCCGTTTGGTGCAGGAAGAAGGAAATGTCCAGGACAACAATATGCTTTGGCTAACATTGAACTTCCTATGGCTCAATTACTCCACCACTTTGAATGGAAACTCCCATATGGAACTAATACAAAAGATTTGGATATGACTGAAATACAGGGAATAAATGCATCAAAAAGAAGAGATTTGTTTTTAGTTGCCACATATCATACTAATGATGAAGAGTTTTCATGTCATAATTAAATGACAGCAAGGGCTGCGATTTGTTAAGTGTATGCGTGTAAAATCAAATTGCAAATTTGAAAAACTCCTAATGAATAAGATCCGGATACAGTGGCACAGTCTTTAATCTATTACTCTTTTTTTTTTTTTTTGTTGGAATATGCATTTCGTTTATTGAAATCTAAACAAGAGTAGGACAAGTACAAGATGGAATTGAACGTGAAGTTGCAATTCCGTTAAGGTCCCTAGAAAGCGGTAAAGAGATAAAAGGCATAGGAAAATTGTAATAGGGTACATCTAGTTCGTTTTCCAAAGCAAGATGCTTCCTAAAAATTGAAAAGCGCGTCTACCAAAACATGGTGTGCTCCTAGCTTGTCAAGCATGCTCTGCAATTCGAAATAACATTTGAGTACAGTGGGTGAGAAGTTAAGCCTAGAACATAATGAGAGACAGTTTCGACTAATAGTTGATAAAGGTGATGAGTACGTGCAAACTGAAGGTCGTACATGAGAGCTAGCAGTCTGCATGTAACTGGGGTGATTGGCATGGCAGGTCTCCCCAAGTCTTTTTTGTGTGGAAAAAGGCTCAAGTTTTAAACATGAATTCTAGGGTCCTCATTTAATTAGTGTTATTAACTATGTAACATTCTCACCCCAAAGTTTTGTAAGTTGCACAATAGTCCATGTATATAAAGTAGTTTTTTGCCAAATTTGGCCATTCCCTAGCTGCTTTCCCTCTCTCCTCTCCCCCGTTTTCCCTCCATTTTTCCACATTCTATTCCCGCCCAAAGCTCCACCATAGCTGCTGAGCTTCCTTTCGTATTTCGAAATAATACCCATTCCACCATAGCTGCTGAGCTTATTATCTTGAATATCCTTTCCAGTTTTAGGCAATACAAGCTGAGATCCCCCACATTTGGGTTATACGGAATTTCGTTAAATCTGGTCGTCGTTTCTTATCCATTAAAGGAGAAATCTTGTTCCTCCAATTTTAATCGTATCAATCCAGTCATATCCGGTAAGTGTACTAAATTTTCGAACATGTTTTTTGTTGTTTTTGTTGATTCGGGGTTGTTACGGATTCAGTTCCTCCGAACAATCTGCGTGAAATTCCAAACATCATTTCGACTTTCCTATGGCCGTAATTGTAATTCCAAACATATCGCTGGCGTTTTACGCGGCGTATGTATATTATTGGAATTTTCACAGATAATGTTCGGAACATTCTTTAGGATGTTTGAGCGTTCTGTTGAAGTTTGGAACATCTTGCATTAAGCATCGAAAAAGTGTAAGGTGATGTTCAGAACGTCTTCATGAGATGTTCCAAACGAGCAATACTGAGGTTCGGAACATCTTGCATCGAGCAATGAAAAACTGTAATCTGATGTTCAGAACGTCAGGAAGATGTTCCAAACGAGAACATTGAGGTTTGGAAACAAACTGTATAAATATTAGTAATACTAATAGTTGGTCATTCCAATTTATTGCAGGTGACCATCGATGGGTGAGGTTATATTGGGAGTTAATTATCAAGGTGAATGGGTGGAGCGTTCTAAATGTTATGCTTGGGTTCCGAAGGTTAAAGAGTCAAGACCCATTCTTGTGCCTAGAGATGTTACGTATGATGTTCTACTTAACAAAATCATCGGAAGTTGGGGGATAAGAGACAATCCGAGGGATATTTACATTACTTACATGCTGAGTGTTGCCGCAAATCAAAAGACTCCTCCCGTTACAATAAGAAACGACGATGATGTACGCCTTTATATGGCTGACGTTGATCGTAATGGTGCTAGGCCCACACTAAGGGTAATTGTGGTTTCAACGACGGAGGAATGTGTTGGTTCTAATGACCAAGAAATGCCAAATATTGGAGGGCATGATTTTAGTCAGCGATTGGATGACTTACATGAAGAAGTAGCAGAAGAAGACAGAGGAGGAGGGGTAGAAGAAGACAGAGCAGGCGTAGATGTAGATGAAGAAAAAGAAGAAGAAGTAGAAGACAAATATGTAGAGGAACATCCTGCCATTTATGCCCCTGTGTTTCCAACACAAAGCAGCGAGCCGATATTTCACTTCGTTGATGGCACAGGTTTTGAAAAAGGTATGACTTTCCCCAATAAGAAAGAACTGGTCACCAAATTGAAGATTGCAGCAGTTAAACATCGTTTTAATTACAAACCATTGAAGAATACTGCAAAGATTTTTAATGCTAGATGTTTAGATGTGAAATGCAAATGGTGGTTAAGGGCAATGAGGTATAAAAGTAATGATAGGTTCTACATTAGCGTTTACAATAACATGCACACATGCGGTGTCCAACATCATTCCAGTCATAATTCACACGCCTCTGCCCGGATAATTGGTGAGTTCATGAAAGGTAAATATTTAATGGGAAAAGGTCCAACCACAAAAGCTGTCAGGGAGTCCCTTAACAACGATTTTGGTTGTAAGGTTAGCTACTGGAAGTGTCTTAGGGGCTGTCAATTTGCAAAATCTTTGACACGGGGAACACATGCGAAAGGTATTGAAATTATTGATGCTTATGCTTATATGGTTAGGAGCAAGAATCCAGGAACCAAGACAGATTTGAGGCTTTCTAGCACAGGGAAGTTCTTGTATTTTTTTCTCTCTTATGGAGCGTGGATCAGGGGATTTACTTACGTGAGAAAAGTCCTAGCCGTTGACGGTACACATTTGTCTGGCGAGTATGGAGGGGTCTTGCTGTCTGCTGTTGCTCAGGATGCAATGAGTCACGTATTCCCTGTTGCTTTTTGTGTTGTAGACAAAGAGTGCGACGACTCATATGAGTATTTTTTCGAACAATTACGCTGCATAGTTTCAGATAGTGAAGAGTTGTGCATAGTTTCGGATAGACATCCGAGCATCTCGAAAATGGTCGCCCAAGTGTTTCCTTCTGCACACTATGGAGTTTGCATGTGGCACCTTGGTGAAAGCATCCGAACAAAGTTTCAGTTTGGATTCAGTCTTCATAAATACTACACTGCAGCAAAGGCATACAGGGTAGAGGAATTCAATGATGCTATGAATGAGATCAGGGCTATTGATTGGAGGGTAGCGGATTATCTTGAAAATGTTGTTGGCTATCATAGATGGAGCAGATTATATTTCCCAGGAAACAGGTAATATTACTGTCTGCTTTCAATATGTTCCAAACGTCACATTGCGCTCTCCGAACATAACATATATGTTCAAAACATTATAGGAATATTTATTTTCCGATGATGTTCCGAACTCATTATCGGAGTTCTGAACGTGTGAGTCATGTTAGGAACATCACTAATGTTCCGCACTTCTTATTCCTATATCTTCACTTGTGCTTTATGCTAGGAACATGTTTTGACTATTATAATTTTTATTCTTTTTAATAGGTTTGAAGTTATGACATCAAACATAGCTGAGTCCATTAATTCCATGTTGAAAGAGCAAAGAGAATACCCCATTGCTGCCCTCTTGAAGGATATAGGTAGGAACTTTGCGGAAAAATTCCACACTAGGGCCATGAAGTTAATCAACCACCCAAATTTATGCGTCCCAGACGTTGAAATAAAAATAAGGAAGAATAAAGAAGCGGGAGACAAGCTAGTTGTCAACAGGAAGGGAACTTATGGTTTCGAAATCATTAGTCCAGGGCATGAGGCAGAAGTTGATCTATATGAGAGGACATGTACATGTAGGGAGTTCGATCTTGATCAGTTACCTTGTGTACATGCTATGGCAGCAATTAGGGGGTTGCATGGCGATGAATATGGAAGTAGAGTGTATGAATACACTTCTGGATATTACACAACACAAGCATACATCCTTGCCTATGCAGAGCCTGTCAATGCAGTACCTCCTGAAGAATCATGGGTCGTCCCTGCTGAAGAGATACTTTATCCAGTGCCTCCGCCCCCAAAGCCGAACAACCGTGGAAGGAGAAGGGTTAACCGGATTCGATCTATTGGGGAGCGTCTTCCAAAGAGGAGAAATAAATGTGGCAACTGCAAGAGATATGGGCACAAGAAAACTACATGCCCCGGTGTTCGTAGTGGAAATGAGGCTACAAGTCAGCCTACGAATTGAGTTTGTGAATTGGATATTTATATCGTCCTCGTTATAATTTCAATTATTTGGATTATTTGGATATTTATTGAATTGCATAATGGACTTTTCGTCCTACTTGTATTATTTATCTTGTGTAAATATTTGACCAAATTTGTTTCTTAACTTATGGTTTGCACAGATTTGCTTTACTGCATCTTTTGTGATTATGTTGTGCACATAATTGCATATTGTTCGCAACACATCCATTTTGTTTAGGATATTATATGTGATGTTCCGAACGATGTCAAGGCATGTGAAAGCTTGTGAGGTCTTTATTTCACAATTCACAGTCGTAGCGTTTACCAAGTGCTACCTTATAGGAAATGTTCGGAACCTCGTGTCGTTGATATTATATTATACTTTTATACGTGACGTTCCGAACAAGCTATTCAAAATTTAAAACACACAAACGGCTACAATGAACAGTTGGGAACGCAAATACCAATACACTAAACGGCTAAAATACAAGTTGGTTACTGCAACAGTCACGTCAAAAAACACATTGACACTTGTAAATATGCGTCCCTTCATTTGCTTCAAAACATCTATAAATACCTCCACTTTGATGAACACTCAATTCACAATTCATTTCGCATTAACCAAGTATTACGTTCAGTTTTCACTAGTTTCTATAGCAAAGAAGAACAAGTTGAGGTACTCAAGTTTTCCATATTTTCTGCCTTTTTTCTAAAACGATTTCTCCATCTAATCCGTTTATATTTCCTTAAACATAACTATCCACTTTGATTCTTTTCTAAATTTTAAACAACTTTTCATGCAGATGGCCAATAACGCATTAAACGATCCATGGAATAAGTACCACCGAGTCCGAGAGCCTCCAAACAAGTCGCTTCCCATAAGACTGCTAGACGTGCATTATGAAGTTGTTGACATCAAAGAGGTAGCAGATAATTGTGAGAGGTCCATTCAAACACTCGAGACAAAACTTGAGCAGATGCAATTGCAGATAGATCGGATTGAAAGGATTTTGCAAAATCAATTCGGTGGAGATCCAAACAATAACGAAGACGCTATTATATATTAGATGTTTAAGTAGTTCTACTGTTTATGAATATGCTTTTGTATCTCTGTTCAATTAATATTATTATGAAGGTCTTTAATTAGTACTGTTAAACTGTCTCCAAACCATCCTGTTTGCTTATAGTTCGCAACACATCAACTGTCGTTTAGGATATTATAGACGATGTTCCAAACGACAACTTGGCCTACTCCATTTCTGGAAAACTTAATAAAATCATACAGCACGTTCGGAACATAATATGTGTGTTCCATCATGAAAACAAATGTTCGGAACGTAACGGTTATGTTCCAGATACAACTGATGATCATTAACATTATCCACGTCCAAATATCAACGGGAAGAAAACAAATGTTCGGAACTCCAGTAATATGTTCGTCACATTAAACAGCCGTTCGGATCGCACAACTGTTAATGTTGTTATCTTCGGGAGAAATGATGATCCATACATATACCGATGTTTCGAACATCAACGGGAAGTTTGTCGCGTCCATCCGATGTTCCGAGCGCTCTCTTCTATTGTTGCTATCTTCATCACACTCTTCACATCTAGAGTGGTTAGAGTGACAAACAATGATCATTATATACCTACAAAGGACCCAATATACCTGTAAGAGCGATAAATTCATCCACTTTCATCACAAAGACCACTTAGAGTAGTTTGTGGGACAAATGGTGATCCTTATGAGTAGAAATGGACAAGTAGAGTCGTTAGAGTGGGAAATGATGATCATTATGACTAGGCAGGACCCAACAATACTTGTAAGAGTGGAAAATGATGATCAATATGATAATAAATGACCAACTATACTTGTAAGAGTGAAAAATGATGATCACTATCACTATAAATGACCAAATATACTTGGTATAGGGAGAAATGATGATCCATACACATAATAAATGACCAACTATACTTGTAAGAGTGATAAAGGATGATCATTATACCTAAAAATGATCCAAAATACCTGTAAGGGTGCATTATGATGACCATTATGTGTAGAAATGGCCAACTAGAGTTGTTCGACAGACAAATGATGATCCTTATAATCTAGAAATGACCCAACATACCTGTAAGAGTGTCAAATGATGGTCATTTTAACTAGAAATGACCCACTATACTTGATAGGGTGACAAATGACGATCACTATCACTATAAATAACAAACTATACTTGTTATAGGGAGAAATGATGCTCCATACATATAACGATGTTTCGAACATCAACGGGAAGTTTGTCGCGTCCATCCGATGTTCCGAGCGCTCTCTTCTATTGTTGCTATCTTCATCACACTCTTCACATCTAGAGTGGTTAGAGTGACAAACAATGATCATTATATACCTACAAAGGACCCAATATACCTGTAAGAGCGATAAATTCATCCACTTTCATCACAAAGACCACTTAGAGTAGTTTGTGGGACAAATGGTGATCCTTATGAGTAGAAATGGACAAGTAGAGTCATTAGAGTGGGAAATGATGATCATTATGACTAGGCAGGACCCAACAATACTTGTAAGAGTGGAAAATGATGATCAATATGATAATAAATGACCAACTATACTTGTAAGAGTGAAAAATGATGATCACTATCACTATAAATGACCAAATATACTTGGTATAGGGAGAAATGATGATCCATACACATAATAAATGACCAACTATACTTGTAAGAGTGATAAAGGATGATCATTATACCTAAAAATGATCCAAGATACCTGTAAGGGTGCATTATGATGACCATTATGTGTAGAAATGGCCAACTAGAGTTGTTCGACAGACAAATGATGATCCTTATAATCTAGAAATGACCCAACATACCTGTAAGAGTGTCAAATGATGGTCATTTTAACTAGAAATGACCCACTATACTTGATAGGGTGACAAATGACGATCACTATCACTATAAATAACAAACTATACTTGTTATAGGGAGAAATGATGCTCCATACATATAACGATGTTTCGAACATCAACGGGAAGTTTGTCGCGTTCATGCGATGTTCCGAGCGCGAACTTCTATTGTTGCTATCTTCATCACACTCTTCACATCTAGAGTGGTTCGAGTGACAAACAACCACTTAGAGTTGTTAGAGTGGCAAATGATGATCATTATGACTAGGTAATTAAAGTGAGATGATCAGTATCACCCTAAATTACCAAGCATACTTGTTAGAGTGACAAATGACTGCACATCCATCTTTGTGGTTTCGAACATGCTAAATATGTTTGTCACGTGAAGAACACGTTCGGAGCGGCATATTTCGATATTGCTATCTTCATCGTTCTGTTAACGGATTTGTTCAGATCAGATTGCGATATACTTGAAACATGAAGTGTGTCGTGCGGAACGATATAGGGTACATTTGTAAATTATAGGACAAAATAACAATTTCAAATGAAATTTCTTGATCATTACTGCAGAAAACATAACAATTGGAAATATAGAAACTAAACTATGAACCAACACTTGATCCAAGTACAGAATATGAGAACGATTAGCACCACGACTATTAGTACCCCAAAACCCAATTTTTTCCGCCATAAACGTGCCGCTTTCCTCTCTTCTTCAACAGCTTTCAACTTCTTAAGTAGACCCCATATTACTCTCTTTGCTTGATCTGACATCTCTTCATCATGCCATCTAAAGTAGTTGCAGCCATTTGCCTACATAAAAAAATAAAATAAAATAAATACAACAAACAAATAAATTCAAGAAAGAAAATAAACGCACCACCTAACCTGACCATATTTGCATCCGTAAAACCTCCTTCCTGGGTTTAGCTGCGTCCACGATGTTGTTAACTTCGCATAATCTCCACATCGACAAAATGGTACAACACTGCCGCTATTAACGGATCTACTAGACATTTTAATCTGGATGTTTGATGTAATTGTGTAAACTTGTTTTACAAATAATGAACGCATATATAATGTGTTGGGTGGTGTATTTTTATTACCGTTGGTAAATAAATGTTGTTCACGCGCCCAATGTAATAATCTATCACGACATTGGGCTAGATCGAAATGATGTTCGGAACATCGTGTAAAAGATATGTTACGCGAATTATACTTATGTACACTGCCGTTCCGAACAAGAGATTCAATATTTGAAATTCAAAAAAGGCTACAATACAATTTCCAAATACCAATACACCTATCATCTAGAGTAGTAGACTAGACTTGGTTTGCAGGTAGGCCGAAATGATGTGCGGAACATCATTTCGTAGACTAGACTAGGTGAACATCATTTCGTAAACTAGACTAGGTCTGCAGGTAGGTCGAAATGAGGTTCGGAACATCATTTCGTGGATACGTTACACCAATTACACTAATATAGGCTGACGTTCGGAACCTGTTCAAAATTTGAAATACAGAAACGGCTGCAATACAACCCGCTCAAATACCAATACACGAAACGGCTACAAACGTTTCGGTTGCCTCTCTCAACTTCTATAAAATACCCAACGGCTCAAAGCATTTCAATCCATATTCATCAACTTACAATTCAAGGAATCACAAACTATTCATCTTCAAAAATGGCACGTCAACCACGAACAAGAGGAGCAAGAGGATCCTCCACGGCCAGAGGAGCCTCCACGGCCAGAGGAGCCTCCACGGCTAGAGGTGCCTCCACGGCTAATATAGCCTCCACCTCTAGGGCATTATCATTTGCAGACGAATCACAAACTGAAAGGGCTATTGACATATTGGAACAACTAAGGGCAGAAGTGTGGGGTTGGAAGTTCCAGTTTGAGGGATTCCTACATGACTACAAAAAGGACGTCAGAAAGATGGCGAAGGAAAGGCGTAGGATCACAAGAATGCTCAAAGGGCTGCTTGCTGATAAGGGGATCCATTACCTTGACTTCTACTCCTCTCCTTCACGCTAGATTTGGATGTTCCTATTAATGTTATTATATATTTCTTTTTGAATCTTTATAATCTAGTATCTTTTGGTAGAATGCTAGTATAAGTAGCATTCCTTTTGTAAAGCACTGACAGTGATGTGCAGTTTCTCCATTTGAATGCTAATATAACTAGCATTCTTTTTTGTAAAGCTCTACAATGATTATCAATGGAAATTACTTTTATCTAGTTCAGAACTCCATGACGCCGTTCAGAAAGGTTTTGTGTCGTTCTGGAACATTATTAACCTTTGTACAATTAGAGTATCTCGTTTGGAACATCGTTATTCCACGCAAAACATATATATCTTGTTCCATATAATTGATGAGCACTTGATATGCTCTATTCTTTTTCTTAAAAAACTAATCTATCTATAATTAAAATAAGCACAGTATACCGGACGATATTTAATAATGTTCCGAACATCATGTTAAAATCTAAAAGGTACAGCAGTTACAATATTATCTGTTGCGCTCGTTTGAGTAGTACATAACGGTTACGAGTTTCATCAAAAGTCACTTTCGATAAAGCCCTTCCCAACAGACTCGTCGATGGCCCCTTTCTTCACATTCACAAGGGGAGCACCTATAAGTGGAGCATCGAGTTCACATTCACATTCCAGGGTAAACTTAATTAAATGTTGCACATGTTTGGAACATCACTTTGCATTTCAGGAACAGATTGATGTCGTTCTGGAACTGATGTAATAATCGTCAATATTTAATATTTAAGCACATCAAAAGCTGTCACTGTTAAGTGTTACTTGTTACTTGGCTAATAAAATAAAAGTCATCCATACCTAATTACATTACCAAAAAAAAGTTAAAAGATTATCCAAATATTACATATTCCCCAAATCAAGGCTTCATTTTGCCGTCGTAAATATAAACGGCTAAACGTCGCCTCCACCGATCAGCCTCATTGTCATTAATTTTGCCCATGCAGGTGTTTGTAATGAGATGCTCAATGTACATCAACGGGAACACTCCACAGGATTGCCCTGTTAGATTTTGTGGACAAAGTGATCTTGGCACTCTCTCGAACAACCACATGTCTCCTTTATTACACATCGGATCCAATTCTTTGAATAGCTTAGAATTTCTGACATAGATCGGGAACATGTACAGAATGGGAACAATTATTGGCAAGAACTTTTAATCATCATTAACACCATGATTGCAATCATACACCCAAACCTTCGCTTCAACCATGTCAAACACCACCAACATGTAGTGATTGTCGTTGATGTTGAAGACGGCGAAGATCCTCTTAGCACCAGCCCAACACCTACCCCCTGGGTAGGGTAGCTCTCCATGTGCATACTTCAGATACTCCTCATCAAACTTATACGCATTCAACGCCTCATCCAGCGGTATCTTATCATCCTGCGCATCTTTTTCAAGTTGGTAGTAGCGTTTTTTCATCATTATCAAGAATGCCATATCCAGAATGAGGTCACTTTGATCGTAATGATAGGGGTAATTCAAATGCCTCTCCCGCATCATTGTCAACACAGCTTCAACATACTGCAGAACATATAAGAGAGACAAATAATAATTGGAGTATAAGTGAGTGAAGGAAATTTCTGTCTTTCCGAACATCAATGTTCGGAACGACTGTGTGATGTTCTATAAATCTATGAGAAGCTAGAAATGCTTTTGTTGATCCAAGCATACTAATGATGTTCCGAACACAGTTAGAATGTTCCCTACAACAATGTGAAGTTCAGAAAATCATTCTAAAATAAACTTACAATGTCCCACAGCCACACAGTCTTGTCCATCAGGTCTTTGAAATCTAGGTAATTCATCGGCATTCCAAGAAAAACATCTTTTTGTTTCTTCCTCTTTTTCATAAATGTGGTCAAGGCCATAACTTTTTTCCGCTTCAATGGCTTGTAAATATCCACTTTCAGACTAGGCCAAACTTCTTTCTCCTTCTTCTCCTCTTCTGTTTGTGGTGATTTCACAGCCTTTGCAGGTTTTACAATTGTTTTGCGCTTCAACTGCTCAATCGTCTCCTTCACGGCCGCCATCTCCATCACCATGCCTTTACGCCAATCGTCGCACTCTTTGCAATTGCAACTGCTACATTTGGGGATGTCGAATCCATCACCACCAGAAGAATCACCTTTGATTTGCTCAGAAGCACCATCCTTTGTCTCGTAAGGCACGATCTGTTGCTCATAAGCCACCATCCTTTTCTCATAAGCCACGATCTTTTCATCATAAGCAACCATCTTTTGATCGTAAGCCAAAATCTTTTGCTCCATTGCTTCCCTCCATCCGCTGCATTCACCACATTTGCAGCCTCTGCAATTGGAGCTCCTCTTCACTATACCAACTTCAGTGATACCGGCAACTTCAAACTCACCGCGAACTACATCACCATCACCTTTGTTTCCAATGTCAATATTTACATCTTGCAGGCCACCAATTCCCTCTTCCTTGTATTCACCATCACTCCCAAACATCGTCGTTTCTGGGGCTTCCATAGCTTTAATTTCTATCACTTGTCTTGGAGGGGTTGCAGGATTGTTGTTGAAGATACAAATTGTAGTGCCACCAACAAGGCCAATGCTGCAAGCATCCTCAAACACTTTACAAAAACGATCTATTGTGTCGTCCTCTGAGTCATCAAATGGCATGAGGTCTAGAAAGTAATCCATGTCCAGCTCTTCAACGGTAGGAATGAGGAAAGGGTGAACAACCTGTTAATATACCCAACAACATTAAATAAATATCAACTAAATTTTAAGAATCTTTTAATGTTGTTTGGAACAAAGTCTTGTTGTTCGAAAACATCGGAAAAAGATGTTCCGAACATTGTTGACTGTAGAAGTTGAGGGTTCTTCATTAAGATGTTCCGAACATCAATTAGAAATATCTCAGCAACAACGAGGTTGTTCCAAACATTACATAACATATATGGAAAACGGAATACTTACAGGAACATCTTGTTCGTCAAACAACCTGTCCGTATCTCTTTCACAAATTTCAGTAAGCCTGTTTATGATCCTTGGGATTGTTTTTTCTTTTGGCAAATCCTTTGGTCTCAAGGCAGGAATGGCTTCATGAGCCCAGGCCATGAATGCCCATGGAAAGCCATAAAGATTGTAAGTCTGGCTTCCTTCTGCACGAGGTTCCATTGGCTTGATCAGATATTCCATTGTTAATTCAAAACTCATCCTACCCCAAGGATAACGCTGGAATGCCGCAAGATCAGCGGACAAGCACACCACCCATTCCTCTATTCCATATTTGGAATCCCTCGCACACAGAATAGTATGAACAAACCAAGCCATGCACAGATTTAAATACCACTTCTTGGGACAGGTTCTAGAACATACCAACTCAAGCAAGTCACCAGACTTCACAGCTTGCTTTTTCTTCGGCTGTTTTTGTTTTTTGGGCTTGTTGAACTTCCTCTTTGCGGGTGAAGGTGAGGGTGAGGGTGAGGGTGAGGCTGAGGGTGACTCCTCCTCCTTCTTCTTCCCCTTCCGCTTCCCACTACCCTTCTCCTTCTCCTCATTTTTCTTCTCCTCCTTTCCCTTTATCTCTTTCTCCTTCTCCTTCCTCTTTTTCTCCTGGAAATAATCAACAACAAACTTCCACAATTCCTTCCCCTTTTCATTCATTTTATCCATGTACTCTTTACTTGGATAGGGCCCACAGTTTAGCCCTGTCATTAGTGCAAACTCGGATAGGCCAAAACGTGCTGGCAATCCATTGAAGGATATCCAAACCTCTTTCTTCTTCTTGCAAATAATCCTTCGCATGAGGAGGTTATGCACCAACTTGGTGCCAAACAGTGGATATTCCGGTAATTGCAAGAAAGGACCGAAACAGCTATTGGCAAATCCCCTTCTCACCTGCAATTTTTTCAGTACCTCCTTGAACTGTATCATACCCCTAGCCAACGAAGAACGAACAGTAATCTTCCCATTAAAAGGTTCATTGTTGGTCAGGAAGGTCTTGAAGAGACCCTCAACGTTACTCTTGAAAGTAGCATGACCAACGTCTTCATACTGCACATAATTTTAGCATAAAATTAATAAAATGAATCACAATGATAGTAAATTATTAAATGTTCGGAACATGAGTATGCTGAGGTTCTGAACGACAGTTGCTACTGTTGGGAACAACATGTATCGTGTTCCGAACGAGAGCTACCAGCCTTAATGTTGATGTTGGGAACGTACAAAATGTCGTGTAGAACATCAACTCTGGCGTTCCGAACAATACGCGTTTCAATTCAACTATTACCTGGTCTTCCTCCAGTTTCAATCCAGATGTTCCTTCAGCAGCTTCCTTCTCTTCACCTGCTTCCTCTTCAACATTTCCACCTGCATTATTTACAGCTTCCCCATCTATTTTAACTCTTTTTTCACGATCCTTCAGAAAGTTGCTTTTTAAAATTACATCCTCCGCCTCTCTTCTACTTCTTTTGCTGCTTCTTGGACTCTCCCCTGTTTTATCTGCTTCCCCCTCTACTTCTTCTCCTTTTTCTCTACTTAAATCATCAGCCTCTACATTTTTTTTACCACCATCTTCCTCTTCCTTTTCACCATCACCATCTTCCTCTTCCTTTTCACCATCACCATCTTCCACTCCAGTCCTCAAAAAATCACTTTTTAACAGTTCATCAATACCGGCGTCATCTAAATCCACCCTTCTTTCACCCTCATCTGCAGCCCTCTCCAAATCCTCCCCACCTTTACTTAGATCGTAACTTGGTGCTGGACTTTGGCTTTCCTCTTGTTTATCACCTTTGTTCCGTGGACCTGCTACTTCTCCTTGGCTACATTCGTCACTCTCCACAACTAATTTTCTTTTAGTGGGTTTAGTAGTTCTTGGGCGTTTAGGAGTAGGTTCTAAATCTGTTGGAGTACGTTCCGAATCTGAAGTACTAGGCTTGTCAAATTTCTTCTTCGGCGAAGGGCCCTTTTTCTTAAAAATCGCCTTCTTGGGAGTCTTTGTAGGCTGCTTCTTCTGCTCATCTTCATCTTTATTTCTCGGTCTTAAATTTACCATTTTTCTGCAAAGCAAAACAAGGGGATACTAAATTTAGTTACAGAAGAAAAACATGAACATCCTATTAGATGTTTAGAACCTTCAGATGGTGTTCGGAACATCAAGACACATAATAGCAATAACTTCAAATTGCAACTAAATAAAGTAGTGTTGGTTCCCAGAAAACCCTCAAAATCGTCACAATTTAACCAAAAAATGTAAACACCCTAAATATTTCAGTTGAACATTGAAAATCCCCTTTGTAGTTCGGAACTACTTTACCCATTAAAACACATAATGCCATTCAATTTCAACACAATATTACACCTTTTGTACAAAAACAAACACCCAAATCATCGTTAATCACTATCGACGAAAAAATTAAAATCTAAAACCAAGGTTCGACATTTACACCACAGTTTAAATGAGAACGACATAATTTACCTTTTATATAAAATACTTTGTTGTATTTGCTGGTCGGATTCCTTGAAAACACAGAGAATTTGGAGTGAAAAAGGAGATGAAGTGTGAAGTTGGGGCAAAGAAAAGCCACGCGGGGAAGGGGAAAGGGGTTAACTGATGAGTGAGGTGTGGTGTTCCCAAGGTTTGAAATAATTATTATGTATGTTTTAAGAAATACCCTCAAGTTTTAAAAGTGTTAATTTGGTCCATGATTAGTGTTAATCAGACTTAGAAATAAAAGAAAATGGGAAAGAAAATCAGAGACCCTTTTCTGCCAAAAAAGAGTTGTGGGGTTCTGGAACGCTACATTTCACATGTAACTGACTAGTTAAGTAAAGGGGCCTAGCATAGCCAATAAATCAGGTACCCAAATGATCCCGAATTAATCCACACCTCACCACCCTTATGTGTTAGGTTATCACAGGCACCATCAATATTAAGTTTATACTCCCTCCGTTCCACTTTAGATGAACCCATTTGACTTTGTACGGAGTTTAATAAAGAGAGAAGACTTTTGAAACTTGTGGTCTAAAATAAGTTATAGATATTTGTGTGGCTACAAATCATCTAGGGATGAGTAAAAGTGAATATTTCTTTCCAAATTTAGAAAGTGGTCATTCTTTTTGAAACAGACTAAAAAGGAAATAGGTTCAATCCTTTTTGAAATGGAGGGAGTAGTTATTTTTAAAGGGGGTGGAATAACAGTCGTGGTGCACAAGGGAGGACGATTGACAGCTATGAAGTAATACTTCGTTGTGAAGGCTGAGATAGTACAGGAAGAAAAGTTAAATGGAGTACAGATATATAGACTTCAGTTTAACTTTTTATAAAAGACATTATTTTTGGTCTACACTCTACCATCCATTGTTTTTCTTTTTGAGCACTTCGTTGTTTCCAAGCTTAATACTAGTCTATAGGTTGGTGGAACCAAGTCATATCCATGCTGATTATCTTTGTTTTACTTTATTTATTAATTTTGCATGTATGGGAAAAAATCCCAGTCGAAAATGTTTACTACTTATGCTAATAAAATAATAAAACTTTTTCGCTAAAATATGTTGAAAATATTGTTCTTCCTTTTTTTTTTTTTTTAATTTATTATGGAGGTAGTCGGGCGTAATGACTAACATATTATTAAAGCTAAGGATTCTACCCTAGCTTCCTTATCCCATGCTAAATAGAAATAAACCTTCAAAACAATATTCCTGGCAGTTAAAAATAGTAACTATTTATGTTTTAATTTATGTGAGCCTTTTCATTTTTCGAGAGCCAAGTTGACTAATTCTCAAAATTAATTTGGATTACATTAAATTAATATTTTAAAATAAAATTTTAATTATATAAAACCATACCAAAAGTACTACAAGTTGCAACTTCTCATATCAATATGATGAAAAACTACATCTGGTCAAAGTTTATGCCGTTTGAGTCTCGTAAAGCGGAAAGTATCTCGTAAACTGAAATAAATGGAGTATTAACTAATTGCGGAACTAACAAGTAATCTTTCTTTCTATCATTCCATCATGGACTACTTAGTAATCTAAGAGAGAACACTACAATTATTATTGAGACAGAGATATATAAGAGACAATGAAAAAAGTTTTTTTGTGTTTGAATTAACTTACATTGTTTCACTTTATGTGATAGAATTCGAAGTATAAGGGTATAACTAGCTAATCTTCAGTGTGAATACGGATATAGAATTTTTCAAATTTTTTGAAATAAAGTTTTCACATAAAGAAACTCAAAAAAAAAAAAAAAAATTCCATTGTAAGTTACAATTGTTAACCAACAAGGCAATATTCGTGCACTTTGCAGTTTGTGGATGGGCTAATCTCTTGATATCTGGCTCTGTTTGTTACATATTACTCCTTCTCTTCCACTTTGTTTGTCATATTTTTTTTATTAGTCTGTCCCAAAAAGATTGTCATATTTCTAAATTTGGAAACAATTCAACTCCAAACTTACTTTTTGACTCATTTATAGCCATACAAATATCTATGGCTCATTTTAGACCACAAGTTTCAAAAGTCTTCTTTTCTTTATTAAACTTTGTGCCAAGTCAAACTACTGCAAACAAAATAGGACGAAGGGAGTACATGGAATATGCGCCTTTATTTCATTAGATTTTGGACTCTAGTCCCTAGTTTTTTACTAGAATCTCTGACAACCACAGTAACACAGTACGTACATCGGCCATAAAGGTCTCCGATCAGGGATCAATATCTCTTAGTAGTTAGCTAGTACTTGATTTCATCAGGATATTTTTTTCTGTTACCTGTGTTCATTATAAATGTCATCGGGTGGTCATCTAGCTCCTAGTTAGAAAATAGGAAGGTCAGTATAAGGCTTGCATTTAGTTGCAATTGCAGTTCTCCTTCGAATCTATATGTCATAGTGCTTTACTATATTTTAAGAATTTTATTCTACAGATTCTACAGATTCCATTGAGTCTTGCATGAGATACAACACCACCACCAACCACAACAAATGTGCCATAGTCCCATACAAGTGCAACGTATCGTGCACAGGGGCGGACCCATGTGGGTGCCAGCGAGATCAGTTGAACCTACTTCCTCGAAATCTTAAATAGTGTATATAGGTATATTTGATTTGTCTTCGGCAAAAAAGCATATAACATATAAGTTTGAAAACACTTATGCAAAACAACGTGCCTTGTTGCAAAGTGGGTTCAAGATTAGCTAAGGGTATTGGGTTCGAAACTGTGTAACAACATGTGCAATTTTTTCATTTTTTTTGGAACCCACCTGGTTAAAATCCTGGGTTAGCCGCTAATCGTAAATCCAACTCTTCAAAGGTGGCTTATGTTCTTCAAGGTAAAATCCATAGCTACCCCTGATTTTGCCTCACTTTCTTGGATCCGTTTTGATTTAAGTGTATTGTTGCTTTGTGTAGAAATCCATAGTCTTAGCTCAATCTTAGCTGGATAGTTATTGGTATGTAAAGACTAGAAAGAGACAATAGAGAGAGAGAGAATTTAAGATATTTTGGAATGAATGATCCGATCTGTATTAATTCCAACCCAGTAAATATATACACAACTCCTAACCGACTAATTGATAACTAATTTATAGATCATACACAACTAACTATAAGCTAACTACTAACTAACTAATAAGCTTAGGGTCAAAATTTCCACTAGACTATAAAAAAAAATCCAATTATGCCACACATTAAAAATATGGTGCTAATATGCCACTTTTGTTATACTTTCAACTCAAAAATGCCATTATGTATAACTTTTGGCTAAAAAATGCCATTATTTCTAATAGAAATCATTTATTTTAATTTTTTATTTTTGAAAAATACTATAAAAACTTAAAAAATGGCTAATAGGTATTAAATTCCCATGCCCCAACTTAATTTTCGACCCCCACACCCCCCTACTTGTATTTTTTCTATCTTGGAATCAAACATAATTATAAACTAAAAATTAAATTTAAAAAATGACAACAGACCAAGAACTAAAGGCCATTTTGCTACATTCATGTTCACACGAACCACACCCATATTGCTCACTTTGCCTTCTATTTCTTTAACTTTAAATATTTCTTTATACAGATTCCTTCATACTTGTCAAAAAGATCATACGGGAAAAACTCAGCTCGACCTCGAATATTAATATCCAAAACTTATTTCTTCTCTTTTTCTACTATTGCATTTCTAGATTTTCACAAATTAGTCAAGAATTTATTTCAATAGAATTTCAGAATAATCATTTTTCTTTAATTTGCACACATGAGAATGGGCTGATTTTGGTATATAGATTATGAATATATTTGTATATTTGGAGATAAAATTAATGCTTGTGTTATAAAGTAAAAGCGAAAAATAGGATAGGGCTTGGTGGGTTCGAAAATTAGGTCAGAGTGGGGGTTTTAATGGCTAGGTGACATTTTTTGAGAATATATAGTGTTTTTTGAAAAGTAAAAATAGAATTAATGAGTTCCGTTACAAATAATGGCAATTCGGAGCTGAAAATTATACATAATGGCATTTGTTTTAGGCGAAAGTGTAATGACAGTTGCATATTAGCACCATATTTATAACACATGGTATAATTGGACATTTAAGTAGCTTGTACATTAAGCTAATTATATTACAATACTCTATTATTTACAAAACTCATCCTCAAGTTGGAGGATGCAAAATGTTGAATACTCCTAGCTGGCCTTGTAAGTACACATGTTGTGCCTAGCTAAGAGCTTTAATTAACAAATCAGCTTGCTAATCTCTAGTATTTACATATAATGCATGCACTTCTCATTCTTTAATTTTATCTCTTATGAAATGATAGTTAATCTCAATATGCTTTGTTCTTTCACGAAATATGGGATTGGCTGATATTTGCATAGCAGATTTACTATCACTAAACATTGTCACAGCTGATAGATTTGGACATTCAACTCCTTAAATAATCCCAAAAGCCATGTAACTTCTGCTACAACTGAGGCCACGCTCTTATACTCTGCCGGAGTGAGCTCCTCGACCCATTCTATTGTTTCTTTGATCTCCAAGATATCAATGAACTATGAAACTTGATCACATAACCTGTCACTGATCTTTTGGTGTTTGGGCATGCAGCCCAGTCTGAGTCACACCAGCAAGTTATCTGATTTTCATATCCAAACCTTAACAAGATTCCTTGGCCTAGGGCTGTTTTCATATACTTCACTATTATGACTGCTGCATCCCAATGAGATCTCTTAGGCATCTGTATAAACTTGCTAAGAGTCTGGACAACAAAACTAATGTCTGGTCGTGTGATAGTAATATATAGCAGCTTTCCGATCAGCTTTTGATATGCATTCACATCCTGCAATATTGCATCTCCTTTCACTCCCATAAAGTTGTCAAATTCAACTGTTGTGAGTGTCAGGTTGGTCTCAAGTGGAGTAACTACAGGTCTTGCTCCACTTAATCCCATTCAACAATGAGTTCAAGTATGTACTTCCTCTGATTCAACAATATACCTTCCTTGAACCTAAGAACTTCAATCCCTAAGAAATATTTCAGCCACCCTAAACCCTTCACCTTGAACTTCTGCTGTATGATGCATCACAAACTGCCTCAAGACCTTTCACATGAAGTCAAGCAAAGAAGTTTCAAGATGTGCATCTACACTTGGTATGGAAGAGCTTGGATGGAGAGAGCTTTAGATATGATTTGAAGAGAATTTGCTATAGTACCTGTGAGGGAGGACCGCCCAAAAGCTAGGGTGGAGCGCCCCAGAGCCTCACAAGCCTTCCAGTTCTCTGGACTTCCCAAGGCGGACCCCCCTACCTATTTTTCTCCTGATTTTGGCTAAGTATGGAATTTCGAGCTCTCTGGACTTTGCCAGGGTGGAGTGCCTGCACCTAGGATGGAGTGCCCAACCCTGCAGAGTTGGACCAACTCAAGCCTTGGGCGGACCGCCTCCCCTGGAGCAGCATGGACTTTATTTTGTTTTAAGACTATTTGCTTATTGAGCCCTGCGTGTTCTTTATTTCATTAAGCCAACATGTGGGATGTTTTTATAAACAATAGTACAAGTGGAAAAACCTATAAATACCACACTTAGGGTTATTTAATTACTTACCTACCTTTGAATATTGATATTAAACTTTGAGATTCTCTCAAGAAGAAAATCCCTTTTAGTTTGAATTCTTTTGGTGAATCTAATTGAACCTCAATCCTTTTTTATCAAACCTTTTGCATAGATCATTGTGTGCTTGACCTTGAGGATATTTTTCATATTGTAGATGTTCTTTGACTGGGGTTTTGGTTTTAATTCTTTTGGTGAATCAAATTGAACCTCAATCCTTTTTCATCAAACTTTTTGCAAGGATCATTGTATGCTTGAGAATAGTTTGCAGAGCGTAGGTGTTCTTTGACTCCAACAAGGGCGTAACGAGACTAGTTCCTCATGAAATCCTTCTTCTTCTTCTTCTTCAAACCACGTCTTGTTATTTATTTATGTTGCTTCCGCGTATTTTACCCTACATCAGTTAGTATCAGAGCAAGGCAGGGATTTGTTCTTACAATTCCTAGTCCTGTTCTTCGTTCCTAGTATCTTTTAGATTCCTTGTTATTTCATTTTTGACCCAAAAAAAAAGAAGGAAAAAGTTGAAAAACAAAGTTCAGAAAATAAGATTGGATTTGATTCCCCATTCATTAATTGTTATTGGGGATTGTTATACTCGATTTTCCCGATCATTTTGGTACCCTTGAAACACTATTTGGTGTTGTGGTTGAAGATTTGAAAGATTAAACCCAATTTTGAAGAACCCTAGTTGAAATTGTTTTAAATCTGAGAATCGAAGCTTGTTATTGATTGATTTGGGTTGGAAAACATTGGGGATTATTAGAAATCATTAAGAACACCTTTTGGTATCATTAGAGGTTAAAAACAAGTGAAAGTTGATTGAAATTTGGTGAAAAAGAGGCAAAAACCATACATAAAATAGAATTGCAGGTTGCAGGAAATTGCAGAAACTGCACCAGGGTGGAGCACCCCCTTTCTAGGCAGACCACCCACCAGTGTATGAGGTGGAGTGCCTTTCTTCCAGGGTGGGGTGCTTCTGTGATATCCTGCAGCTGGGTAGTTTTTCACTTAGGCTTTCGTTTGTTCTTTGTTTGCAAGGCTTCTAGCTAGTATTCTTTGAGTAATCTTTCTACTCACCTAATAATAGTTCTTTGAGCTCTTAGGATAGCTCATGCGTGTTGGAATTGATTCAAAGAAGACTCGTAGAAGTTCTTTGGCTTTAAGTACTCACTTAAATAGTCGTTAGTCCATAGAGTCACATCAACTCACTCTTCCCGAAGAGTACTTTGATTCTTGTGGAATTGATAGATTATTGAGGAAGTTGTTCAATTTGAGAAGCCTCTTGAATCAAGTTTGAGTGATCATACCTTACTATATTGAGTGTACCGGAGTGACATTTAAAGTGAGAGAGCGTGTGAGGTCTTATTACACTAACTTTTTCTTTAATCTTTGATACTTGCAGGTACATGGCTGGAGAAGGAGATAAGACTGGAGAAGTACACGAAATCACCTTGGCCGACTTCTTGGCCAAGATGAGGGCAATGAGCACCCGGATTGAGAACATTGTGAAGGAAAGAACCGCTGATATTCCAAAGGATACCGGAGAAAGGACTAGTGATGGTTCCACTATGAAACCGGATCAATTTTCGAAGATAGCTCACCAATAATTGGGCATTCTCCAATACTTGGGAAATTCCTCAAGGTAATGTTCCACCACTTATGAGACCTCGAAGGAATGTCGCACTCGTTGAGCAAGATGTTGTAGCTCAAGAAGGGGAGCTACCCAAACATGGTGATGACTATGAGGACTATGAGTTACCTTATCCAAATAGGAGGCAAATGCAAGGAGTTCGAGGTATGTATAGAGGTCGTGGGCAAGATCGTGGAGTTTGAGGTATGTATAGAGGTCGTGGGCAAGGTCATGGACCTTGAGGGGGTTATGTGAGAAGGAACTTGGAGCGTGAATATGATGATTATGGTGGGGGTTATCCGGAACCAACCAGTAGAGGTCGTGATAACGACTTGAATAGCGTGAAGATCATAATCCAATCATTCAAAGAGATTAGCGATCCGGAGAATTTTTAGTTTGGAAGGTTCATTTGGAGCGAATCTTTGAGACTAATGACATGTCCGATGAGAAGAAGGCTACATATGCCATTGTATCATTTGAGGCTTATGCTTCCACTTTGTGAAAGTCGGTTAAGAGGTCTAGACGTAGACTTGGGTTGCCCGAGCGTACTACTTGGGATGAATTGAAGCAAGTACGGTGACAAGTATGTTACCGCCAAACACCGCCAAGAACAACTCAAGAAGCTTTATGAATTGAAGCAAGGCCTCAAGTCGGTTGAGGAATACTTTGATGAGTTCGAGAAGAACCGGTATGCAGAGGAAAGATGAAGACCAAGCTATTATCCTATTCAAGAATGGCCTAAACCAAGATTTATTTTTACAATTGAGGTTGCATATATTCCATTCATTTCAAGATGTATTCCATGCCACCATTGAAGCCAGGAAGTGGAGTAAAGAGGATAAAGCTACTCGCTATAGAGGTACTACCACATCTACTCCCATGAGCCGAACTAAAGATTGGAAAAGCCCGAGTACCGGTGGTGCTAGTGGAGGCCGAGATGTGAAGAAGCATCTTGAGAAGGTAACACCGAGAAGTGTTGAATACTCCTAGTGCTTCTTCTTTACAATGTCACAAGTGTAAGGCTATGGGCACTTTCTTAAAGATTGTCCCACTCGTAGAACAATGATCATCATGGATGATGGGACAATGTGTGAGCAAGAAAGTGAACCCAAAGATGAGGTAGATGAGGGAGATGAGAGATTTGAGGGTGAAGAAAAAGTGGCGGAGGGTGATGAGCCGAATATGTTTCTTATGGTACGAAGGAGTTTCAGTGTCATGAGTATTGAGGAGGAGGAAGATGTGCAAAGGGAGAACTTGTTCCATGCTAGATGTAGAGTGAAGGGACAAGTGTATTCTTTGATTGTTGATTCCGGTAGTTGTGCCAATATGGTGAGCCAATCATTGGAGTCACAATTGAAGTTGCCTATTTTTAAAAATCCACAACCATACCGTTTGTAATGGTTAAGCGAATGTGGGGAGTTGAAGGTGGTGAAATAAGTCTTGATCAAGTTCAAGATAGGATCTTATCAAGATGAGATGCTGATGTTGTGCCTATGCAGGCTTGCCATCTCTTGTTGGGTAGGCCTTGGCGATATGATAGATCTGTGGTTCATGATGGCCGAGCCAATACTTACACTACTAAGCGTGAGGGTAAGAGTTACATATTTAAGCCTTTGCCGCCTAAGCAAGTGAGTGATGACTATAGGTGCATGAAGGAGTTGAAAGAAGCGGCTAAGACTAAGTTTCCCACAGAGACTAAACCTGTAGCCGTGAATTAATCTATCATACCATCCTTGTTAGGTAATATCTATGCCATGATGAAACCTGGTGAGTACTTGAGAGGTAATGATGGCACGAAATTGCTTATTTGTCGAGTGCATAAGGGTGTATTTTGGCTTCTGATAGTGATATTGCTTCTAATGCTAACCCTTTGCCTAGTGTTATTGAGCATATTTTATAGGATTCTGAGGACATGTTTCCCGAGGAGATGCCTAGTAGGCTTCCTCCTTTGAGGGAGATTGAGCACCAAATTGACTTTGTCCCAGGATCCCAAATCCCTTACAAACTAGTATATTAGAGCAATCATGAGGATACCAAAGAGTTGCAACATCAAGTGGATGAGTTGCTCACTAAAAGCTTGGTTCGTGAGGGATTGTGTTTGTGTGCCGTACCGATGATTCTTGTGCCAAAGAAGGACGGGACATGAAAGATGTATGTTGATTACCGGGTAGACTTGATGACATGCTTGATGAGTTGAGTGGTTCTAGCATCTTTTCTAAGATTGATTTTAGGTCCGGCTACCACCAAATCCATATGAAACCGGGTGATGAGTAGAAGACCGCATTCAAGACCAAGTTTGGTCTATACGAATGGTTGGTGATTCTTTTTGGTGTCTCCAACACACCTCGTACTTTCATGAGATTGATAAACCATGCGCTAAAATCGTTTATCAATAAGATTGTGGTTGTCTATTTTGATGATATCTTAATATATAGCTAGTCATTACATGATCACGTGGGACACTTGAGGAAAGTCCTTGAAGTGATAAGAGCTGAAAAGCTCTATGCTAACTTCAAGAAGTGTGCTTTTTGTGTCCAAAGAGTTGTATTTCTTGGGTTTGTTGTGAGTACTAATGGTGTTGAAGTTGATGAGTCCATAGTTGAAGCCATTAGAGATTGACCTACTCCTACCATTGTGTCTCATATGAGGATTTTCCATGGTCTTGCTAGTTTCTATAGGCGGTTTGTGAAAGACTTTAGCACTGTTGCAGCACCACTCACTGAGTTGGTGAAGAAAGATCAACTATTTGTGTGGGGAGAGCCTCAAGAGAAGGCTTTCTAAGAGCTGAGGTGTAGGGTTAGTAGTGCACCATTATTTTCATTTGCCAAACTTTAGTAAGGCCTTTGAAATTGAGCTCGATTGCTCGGGGGTTGAGATTGGAGGTGTTCTCATGCAAGATGGGAAAACAATTGCCTACTATAGTGAGAAGTTGAAAAGGTGCAGCCTTGAATTACTGTACGTATGAAAAGGAGCTGTATGACCTAGTGAGAGATTTGGCCCATTGGCAACATTATCTTTGGCTTAGGGAGTTTGTCATAAGGAGTGATCATGAGTCACTCAAGCATCTTAGAGGCCAAGATAAGTTGAACAACAGGCATGCCAAGTGGGTTGAGTTAATTGAGAGTTTCTCTTACATGTTTCATTACAAAAATGGAAAGGAGAATGTTGTGGCTGATGCACTTTCTAGAAAGTTTGCCTTAGCTACTACTTTTGAGTCTAGGCTTATGGGTTTTGAGAGCATCAAGTTGATGTATGAGCATGAACCTAAGCTTAAGGGTGTTTATGATGCCCTTGTGAGAAGAGAGCAGGTTGAAAAGTACCAATAGGTAAATGGCTACATATTCAAGAATGGAAGAGTGTGTATACCCGAGTCCACTTGGAGAGAGTTGCTAGTGCGTGAGGCACATACTGGGGGCTTGATGGGTCATGTTCGGAGAGACAAGACTTTAGATTGCAAGTCTAGGTCCAATTCCCATGGTTGTATACACCTTTACTTGTTCCTACTAGCTCGTGGATGAATATTTCTATAGATTTTGTTATAGGGTTACCATGGACTAGAGGGGGGGACATGACAACATTAATGTTGCCGTTGATAGGTTTACCAAGATGGCACGCTTCGTTCCATGTAAAAAGTGTGATGATGCACAACATGTTGCTTCTTTGTTCATTAATAGTGTGTTAAAGTTGCATGGGATGCCTCGTACTATTGTGAGTGATAGGGACTCTAAGTTTCTTAGCAATTTTTGGAAGTGTTTGTGGGGTGCTCTTGGCACCAAGTTTTTGTTTTCTACGTCCCACTACCCTCAGATGGGTGGGAAAACTGACGTTGTAAACTGAACTTTGGGAGCTCTACTTCGAGCGATGACCCAAAGTAAAGCGGGATGTGGGTGATACGTTTCCACTCATGAAGTTTGCATATAACCGTACTTTGCATAGAATGATAAGTATGACTCTATTTGAGTGTGCTTATGGCTTTAGTCCTTTGATTCCACTTGATCTTACTACTTTGCCTAGAGATGCAGTTGTTAGTTTTGAAGGTAAGAGCCGAGCTAAGGCATTGCTTGAGCTTCATGCTAAGGTAAGGAAACACTTAGAGGAAGCCCATGCTAAGGTGTTGTCCAAGAAGAACAAAGGGAGAAAGAAGCTGAAGTTGAAGAAGGGAGATTGGGTTTGGGTGCACTTCTGAAAGGAAAGATTCCCAAGCCATAGGAAAGTGAAGTTGGCACCAAGAGGAGATGGACCATTCCAAGTGATGTGAAAGATCAACAATAATGCATATGTGATTGATTTTCCAGGCGAGTATAACGTTTCTAACACATTTAATGTTTCTGACTTGAATCTTTGTGATGTAGGTAATGATACCTTTGAAGAGATGCAACCCAAATTGCCTCGAGACCACTCACGCGAAGTCAAGAAAAAGAGATTCAAGATGTGCATCTACACTTGGTATGGAAGAGCTTCAGAGATGATTTGAAGACAATTTACTACAACACCTGTGAGGGCGGACCGCCCCAGATCCAGAGTGGAGCGCCCCAAAGCCTCACAGGCCTTCCCAGGGCGGACCGCCTACCTCTTTTTTCTTGCTTTTGGCTAAGTATGGTGTTTCGAGCTCTCTGGACTTTGCTAGGGCGGAGCACCCAACCCTATAGAGGCGGACCACCTCAAGCCTTGGGCAGACCGCCTCCCCCTGGAGCAACAGTGCCAGGACTTTATTTTATTTTAAGACTATTTGCGTATTGGGCCCTATATGGTCTTTATTTCATTAAGCCAACTTGTGGGCAATTTTTATAAACAATAATACGTGTGGGGAAATCTATAAATACCACACTTAGGGTTATTTCAATACTTACCTACCTTTGAATATTGACATCAAATTTTGAGATTCCCTCAAGAAGAAATCTCCTTTTGGCTTGAATTCTTTTGATGAATCCAATTGAACCTCAATCCTTTTTTATCAAATATTTTGCAAGGATTATTGTATCCTTGAGGATAGTTTGCATAGCATAGTTGTTCTTTGACTCCAACAAGAGCGTAACGAGACTAGTTCCTCGTTGAATTCTTGTTCTTGTTCAAACCACGTCTCGTCCTTTATCTATTTTACTTCCACGTATTTTAACCTGCATCATTGTAAAATTTCCCTAGCTTGTCTGACCAGTTTTTCATTACTTAGTGATCAACAAATCATCTGCATACACAAGAATATTTACTATGTCACCTTTGCTCTTCTTTGTAAATAATGCGTAATCATGATGATTCCGAATGGATTCTGCATTCAAAAGTGCTTCAATGAGCTTAATGTTCCATTGCCTGGATGCTTATTTAAGCTCATACAATGACTTGATCAACTTGCACACCTTCTTCTCCTCCTGCCTCCTAAAACCTTCTGGAACTTCCATGTATAGTTCTTCCTTTAAATCACCTTGTATGAATGCATTATAGACATTCATTTGATAAAGGTTCCAACCTTTAGAGGCTGCATGAGCTATGACTACTCTCACAGTGGCTATTTTTGACACAGGTGAGAAAGTATCATGATTGTGTAATCCTTCTTTTCTGATTATATCCCTTAACCACATGTATGGCCTTGAATCTTTTTATCTCTCCATCAGTCTTGTTCTTTATTTTACAGACCCACTTTGAGCCAATTGTATTCTTTCCTGGTGGCAAATCTACTATCTTCCAGGTCTTGTTGACCTTCAAAGCTTTGATCTCTTGCTTCATGGCTTCTATCCACCTAGCATCCTTGACTGCCTCCCTGAAACTCTGTAGTTCTATTTATGTGGAAGACTTGGCCAGGTAACTCTGATATTTAGGTGATGTGCTGCTGTAGTTGATATAATCAGAACTGGGGTATGAGCAAGCATTCACTTTCTCCTTGCCTTTTTTTGTCACATAGTCTTTCATCCAGATTGGTTCTTTTCTTTCTCTTGATGCCTTTCTAGTGTATGCTGGAGCAACTGGTTCATATACTTCAGCTACTATCTCTTCCTTTTGCATACCTGGGAGCTCAACATAAGCTTTATCTTCAATTATTTCTAACTCCTCCTGTGTACCATTAAGTGTTGGTTTTGCTGAGTGTATGACAGATTCTCCCTGATAATCACTTACTCCTACTTCTCATGTGTCCACACATCTCCTTGTTGGTTAACTATAATCAATGTTTGAACTCAGCATCTCCAAGGAGCTGCTTGGATGCTCCATACTCACTAGCAAAGGGAAACAGTGATTCTCTAAACCCAACATATCTACTCACAAAGAACTGCCTAGTTGTCAGGTCCATGCGTAAATAGCCCTTTTAGTCTCTGAATATCCCATGAATACAAATGCCTTAGATTTTTCAACAAACGTATCCCTCTTCACAAGGTTTGTTGCATAACACAAACAACCCATGACCTTCAGATGATTCAGATGTACCTTTTTATTAAAAAATTCTCATATGGTATTTGCCCATGCAAAGATGTGGAGGGTAACATGTTAATCAGATACACAACAGTCTTAATGCACACTCCCTAGTAGTGTATGAGAATTTGGCCTGAAACCTTAAGGCTCTAGCGATATCTAGGATATGCTTATGTTTTCTTTCCACAATGCCATTTTGTTGTGGAGTGTATACACAACTACTCTGATGTATTATCCCTATATGTTGCAATAGCTCATCACACTGATTGTTAATAAATTCAATGCCATTATTAGACCTGATTACTTTGACCATCACACCAAACTGATTCTTCACCATGACTAAGAATATTTTTTAAAACCACAATTACTTTAGATTTATGTTGTAACAAGTAAACCCAAGTGTATCTAGTGTAATCATTTACCACTGTCAAGATGTATGATTTCTTGTCAAACATAGTTGTTCTATTAGGTCCCCAAAGATCTCTGTGTACAAGATAAAAAGGGAAATCACTTTTAGAACTGCTAGTAGGAAACTGTAGTCTAGCCTACTTTGCTATAGGACATATTGAGCAGGCTTCATGAACTAGACTATTTATTCTATCTCCTAACAATTCTACATTCTTCATTATTGTCATAGAGGGGTGGCCAAGTCTCATGTGCCACAGTTTGTAATCTTCCCTTCCAATTGCCTTGTCAGCTACAACTGCACTTCTTATTGTATCCACTTCTATTGTACTACGTGTAATCCTTATATTTCTCTACCAATCCCCCTCATCCTGCCAGTGTAAAGGTCCTGAAACACAAAAAAATTAGGAATGAAGGTGACAGAGCAAGAAAGATCATTGGTTAGCTTGGATACTGATAGGAGATTAAGCTTAAAATTTGGTACATGCAGAACTTGTTTCAGTGTGCCCTGATCAAGCAAGGTTGTTTCACCAATGTGTTTGATATCTGCATGTTCTCCAGTAGGTAGGTGAATCTTATCATTTCTAGAATTAACCACTACACACTTTTCGTTTTACAGTTTCAGAGTAGGTGTAATATAATGAGATGCACCAGACTCAATTATCCATTCATTATGCATGAGTTTTGACATCAAGCAAGTAGCAATACCAGCCACATTTGCAAAGTGATCACATGAGTCCTTGTTTAACATAGCTAGAATTTGAATCACTGGATCCTATAGTGTTTCCATAGTACTGAGAGTAATGAGAAGAAGAATCATGTTCATATTTATCATGGGGCTACTGACTGTTGATATGTGCCTCAAAATGTTGGTCAGTACCACCATGTCCTACTTAAGCATTGTTTATATTTACAAAGGGTTGTATCTCCCTATTGTGTGGGAAAAAATACGCCACCTATTGTTATGCGGATACGAGTCCAGCTGGCGAGACTAGTCTTATCTTACAAGTCACCAGGTATTGAGGATATACGCCCGCTTCTAGAGCCAACGACCGTTTAGGCGGTTTGGTCATAGGGCGCATGACACACATCCCGCCACCTAGGGTTTACAGTCTTCTTGTTAAGGTTTAGTATACCACTGCCTTGAGTTGTAGGTCCATGGCCTTATTAGTATTTGTATTTTACCTTATTTAAGACTGGGTATCACTACTATAAATACCCCTTCTTTCATTTTATTGTACAGAAGATAAAACTTGCCATCAAAGTCGGCTGCTTTGCTTTCTCTATTATTTCCTGCTTAATTACTTGTCTTTACTTTCATCGTATTTACTTACTTTGTCCATCGTAATTTACCGTATTGCTTGTGACCTCATTCATAATTAATTATTTAATCTAGACGTAGAAATTTAGGCATAAACAGTTTGGCGCCCACCGTGGGGCCCAGACAATTGTAGGTATCCTACAAAGGAAAAGGTGTAGTCATGTCAAGCCGCAATACCGCCATGCGACACATCGATAACGAGATCCAACAGATAATTCTTGACTTGCTCAGTACGACTGAAATTGTGAACTGCTATCTAAGATCAAAATCCATTTATCCGTCATCAAGGTCAGGGTTATACCAGCGTATTGGCCTTCATCAAGAAGCACAGTCGGCAGATAAAAGACCCATCAGCACGATCTTCGGGGAGCTCGGGGTCGGAAGCAACGAGACCAAAGCCATTATGGTTTGTGAGGCTCACCAGCAAATAGCCAAAAAGCCACTCCTCAACACCATCAAGTTCAATGACGGAGATTTGCAGCGAGCCCACCACCCTCAGGATGATGCCTTAATAACTACTTTATATGTACATGGTGCTCAAGTCATGCATGTATTGGTGAATCCCGACAGTGCAGTCAATATCATTCACTGGAAGGTTGTCTGTCAGATGGAGATGTAGAGTCGGGTAATCCATAGCCCGTATACCATAACCAGCTTTAACAGTTCCAACGAGAAGTCTGTGTGAGAAATCCTCTTCCAGGTACACCTGCTTGGAGCAACGCGGCTGACGTCTTTCCAAGTAATGACATGCGACCTCTTGTATAACATTATCCTTGGGAGACCCTGGATTTACGAAGTACATGTTGTGCCTCAACAGGTCCTCAAATACCCGACTCCTTGGGGGTGAAAGAAATTCAGGGGGAACATAAGCTATCTCGAAGCTGTTACATGACTGCAGTGATCGATGCCAGCAGGAAAGAGACCAAGAATCAGAAGAAGAAACTGGAAAAGTTATTTGGGCCCAATCTGGTCACTAGCGTATCCTTAGGACGGGGTCCATGAGCTGTCTAGATCCCATAAACCAACTATCCTGTCCTCCGACCTGGAGGAAGAAGATCAGCCGACTAAAGCTACAGTTGACGACCTTGATCAAATAATCTTCGACGTGAAAGTTCCAGACAAGTCTACGTAGGGGCCAAGCTCTCTATCGAAGCAAAACAAGAGTAAGCTAACTTCCTGTGTGCTCAGTCGGGCACCTTCGCCTGGACACACACTGACATGCCAGAAATATCAACTAGCATTATTACACATAACCTAAACGTCGATCCAAACTTCAAGCCAATCAAGTAGAAGAAATGACTGATAAGCCGCGAGAAGGGGCTGGAGGTTCATGAAGAAATCAAGAAACTACTCAACAATGGTTCCATTCGCGAGGTTCAATACCCCAACTGGCTATCAAATGTTGTAGAGGTTCCTAAGAAGAACGACATGCAGAGTATGTGCATCGATTTCACAGACCTAAATAAAGCATGCCCAAAGGATTCCTTCCCACTTCCTAACATTGACCAACTCATCGATTCAATGGCAGGGCATGAGGCCATGAGTTTTTTAGATGCATACTCAGGATACAATCAGATCCTCATAAATCTAGATGATCAAGAAAAGACTTCTTTTATCACAGACAGGGGGACTTATCGTTATAGAGTGATGCCTTTCGGACCGAAGAATGCAGGAGCGACTTATCAAAGATTAGTGAACGTTATGTTCAAGGAGCAGATTGGCAAGACCATGGAAGTTTACATCAATGACATACTGGTCAAGTCAGAGTTTTCCGAAGATCACATTGGCCATCTGGAGATAGCATTCAATATCCTAGACAAGTTTGGAATGAAGCTCAACCCGAGAAGTGTGCCTTTAGAGTATCCTCCGGGATATTCCTTGGGTTTATTGTTTCTAACAGGAGCATAGAAACGAACCCGGTGAAGATCGAAGCAATCAAGGCAATATAGGAGGTCTTGAAGAGTGAAGTGGAAGTTACAAGTCTCAATGGTCGAGTCTCAGCACTGAGCCGGTTCATCTCGCGGTCATCAGAGAATTGTCATCAATTTTTCAATGTCCTAAAAACAATAAAAGCTTTGAGTGGACGGAGCAATGCAACAAGGCGCTAAAAGAGCTAAAACAGTATCTGGAAAATCCCCCGTTGCTTACCAAGCCACGTGAGCGAGAACCATTATTTCTTTACCTAGCAGTGTTCGAAGTCGCCGTTAGCGTCATTCTGGTACGAGAAGAGAAGGGGATGCAGTCGCTAGTGTATTATGTCAGCAAGTCTTCCTAGACACAGAAACAAGGTATCAACATCTAGTGAAGCTCGCACTTATCTTAGTCATGGCAACGAGGATGTTGCGACCGTACTTTTACAGTCACACCATTTTCGTAGTTTCCTCTTTTCCGTTACGGACCATACTGCACAAACCCGATTTGTCAGGTAGGTTAGCAAAGTGGGCTGTCGAGCTCGGCAAGTATGATATCATTTATCAATCAAGAACGGCAATCTTGAGGAGGAATGCAAGATGATAGAAGGCGTTACCCCCGGGGAATGGGTGATCGATACCGATGGTGCCTCAAATGTAAAAGGGGTCGAGCTTCGTTTAGTGATCGAGTCCCTGACGAAGAAGGTGTTCAGGAAAGCTGTCAGCTGCTCATAGATCACAAACAACGAAGTAGAATATGAAGCTATCATTCAAGCCCTAGAATTAGCTTACATATTGGGGTCCAGGGACGCCAGCATCAACTGCGATTCTCAGCTTGTGGTGAACCTAGTGACTGGAGTATATACCGCCAAAGATGCCCGCATTCAAGAGTACCTGGCCAGAATGGAGAAATGTCTGAAGAATTTTTAAAATTGGAGGATTAATCAGATACCAAGAGAAGAAAATGTGGAGGTTGATGCCCCAGCCATCTTAGTGGCCACTACAGAATTAAATGCACACAGCCCAGTTTCCACCATTGAGTTAACTTACGCAGATGTCAAGCGTCGAAGTCAACGCAGTAGGGTCATTATTGGACTGGCAGTACCCGATCATTGAATATCTCAATAAAGGAACGCTTCCAACAGATAGGAAGGAGAGCAGAAGGCTGAGAGCTCAAGCAGCTCGCTACGTCTTGATCAATGGAGAGTTGTACCGGCGAATGTTTAGCGGACCTTTGGCTAAATGTTTGGGTCTTTCCTAAGTGGATTACGCACTCAGAGAAATCCACGAAGGACAATGCGAAAATCATTCTGGCGGGCAGTCTCTTGCTCGAAAGTTAATCAGTGCATGTTATTTTTGGCCCCGAATGGAAGACGACACGAGCAAATTTGCCCGGGCATGTGATAGCTACCAAAGGTTTTCCCATATACTTCATCAGATGACGGAGTTATTACATTCAGTAATAGCCCCATGACCTTTCATTAAATTGGGGATGAACATCGAAGGGCCCATGGCTAGAGCGCCTGGTGGTGTCAAGTTCGTTCTTATCATGATAGACTATTTCACCAAATGGGTTGAGGCGGCCACACACTCCTGGATTCGAGAGAAGGAAGTCATAAAGTTTATTTGGAAAAAAATTATGTGCCGATTTGGGGTTCCAATAGAAATCACCTGCGATAACGTTCCCCAATTCATAGGCGACAAGATCACTGCTTTTCTAAAAGAATGGGAAATCAAGAGGATAACCTCTACTCTTACCACCCTTCAGCCAACGGCCAAGCTGAATCCTCAAACAAGATGATAGTGGAGTATCTGAAGAAGCGGCTCAAGGAGGCTATGGGAAGATGGACCGAAGAACTGCCCGGAGTTCTATGGGCCTACGAAACTACATCCAAAGCCAGCACTGGAGAAACACCATTTTCGTTGACGTATGGAACGGAAGCTATGATTCTTTTTGAAATTGGAGAGTACGCCGAAGAGGAGTCCAATGACGAAGCCTTGAAAGCCTCCTTTGACCTATTGGACGAACGTCGGGAGATAGTAGCCATGAGTAGAGAAATATTACAATGCAAGGGTAAATCCACAGTCCTTCAACATCGGGGACCTGATCCTTTGCAAAGTTACTCAGAACACCAAGCAGGCCGGAGTAGGAAAGCTCGCGTTGAATTGGGACGGACAATACAAAGTGCGGGGTATCGCTAGAAAAGTTGCGTACGTTCTCGAAAACATGGAGGGGATAGCCATTCCAAATAACTGGAATATCACATGGCTGAAGAAGTACTACTCTTGAAAGGCTGACTAATAAGTCTGAATACTCGAGATATGTATTTTTCCTTTTTCTTGGTCTTCTCAAAATTATTTACAACGGGCTCTCAGCCCCGTTCTTTTTTTACAACGGGCATTTAGCCCCATTCCTTATTTTACATGGCTCTGCGCCGTATCAATAAAACTACTATTCCAATTAGTCAGTTTTGTCCAATTGTTTAGATACATCTATGATCCAACTATTCATAGAACCGACAGACCTAAGTTGAAGTAATACACTCACATTCCACTACAAGAAAGTAGAGTACACTACTCGCTTAGAGTTAGACCACGTCTAACTCAGCCACCAGGCATTAATCGAGGGTTGAACTTGCTAAATCAATAATTGCACCTACACGGCGATGGGGATGCTTGTCCGCTTAGTGCCAGAAAGTCTTAAATACTCGAGTAACTAAGCAAAGATGTTCTGTCTCGAAAAAAAGGAAGGCTAAAACTGCACGTTCCTCTGAATTTGCACCCCCGGAGATTCTTCGTCTGCATTGTAGCTCTTGCATCGAAGTCTCTCTCGGGATTCGAGGAAAATTTTCCAACCTGGCACCCCTGCGTTATGGGGGAAGGAAAATCAGCCCAACTGACGAATCCCTCAATAGAATGGTGAGGTCAGCTGTGTGGGCAAAAATACGTCACCTATTGTCACGGGAATACGAGTCTAGCTAGCGAGACTAGACTTATCCTACAAGTCATCGGGCGCTGAGGATATACACCCGCTCTTGGAGCCAACGACCGTTTAGGCAGTTTGGCCACAGGGCGCAGGGCACGCATCTCGTCGTCTAGGGTTTACAGTCTCCTAGTTAGGGTTTAGTATACCACCGCCTTGACTTGTTGGCACATGGCTCTATTAATTTTTTATTTTACCTTATTTAGGACTGGGTATCAGTGCTATAAATATCCCTCCTTGTATTGTATTGTATTGTATTATATTGTACTGTATTGTATTGTAAATATCACATTGTATTGTAAATATCAACTTCGGCTACTCTCAAGGAATAAGATTTACATTGCTTTTCTCTATTACTTCTTATTTATTTACTTGTATTTATTTTTATCATATTTATTTACTTTTCCGTCGTAATTTACCGTATTACTTGTGATCTCATTCATAATTAATTGTTTAACCTAGACATACCAAATTTAGGCATAAACAATTTGGCGCCCACTGTGGGGTCCAGGAAATTATAGGTATTCTACAGAGGAAAAGGCGCAATCATCTCAGACAGCGGTAGCAGCATTCCGAAGAACACCACAGACGCAGCAGACGAGTCTGTAAAGGATCTCAGTGATCCCAGCATGCAACAAAAGAATCTCATCAAGCAGCCAAAGGATTCTTCTCATGAGCCTATCCCTATTACTTGCGATGTTGAAGGCGATCAACTGCTAGGAAGTAATTCAAAGTTCAGAGGCTAACTCTTGGACATCCTCAAAACTGTGTCCGAGCGGAACTTGAACAATAGAGCTGAAGGGATATCCCACAGATTGGGAGCAATGTTTGCTGGCTCGTCTTAGAGGCTATTATCCACGCGAAGACCGAATCCTGCGGACAACTCGCCAGCATAAGTTCCCAATCGCAGGCTCAACTTAGATGCCGCCCCTGGAGGATCAACGACAATCAACAATCAGGACCTTAAGGGAACCTCTGTCATTCAGGATCTCATAAAGTAGATGAATGCCATCCATGACTGAATCGGTAACGTGCCGGGTGCTCCACCCCAAGTTACCACGGTAGATGAGCAGAAGTTCTATAAACATGCATACAAAGAAAGCGTAGCACCGCTCCACATACCAAATCACTCCCACTTGCCGGATAACTTGAAGTATGATGGAACGACCGATCCGAACTAGCACATCGCTGCTTATGATACAGCCGTGAAGAGTAACGAGATTACCGAAGAAGAAATCCAGTTTGCTCTGGTGAAGAGATTTGGTTCAACCCTGACCAAAGGAGCCCTTGATTGGTACACTCAGCTACCAATGAGATCCATTAATTCATTCACTCAGATGCAAGACCTATTCAAGAAAGCGTATTCTGGTGCCCGCAAGCGGGAGAAGCGCATGGAAGACATCTCTGAGATACGACAACGTGACAACAAGTTGCTGAAGGATTATCTTGATAGATTTCAGAAGGAACCCATGGAGCTCCCTCCATTATCTGGTAATATTGCTGTGGTAGCCTTCGGAAACAGCCTGAATTCAAAAAGATCTTTAGCCACCTGAGAATTGTAGTGGAGTTTAACCCAACACCCGGTATCCACATGGAGTGCACTACATCAGAGGTATACTGAGAAACTTCATTTGGAACCATACCACTCTCATAACCCGAGGACGAGAGAAGGAAGAGACTGGGAAGCCTGCCCTAGAAGGTAAGGGAGATGTTAGAAGGATGAAGCTAAAGGTTCAAAATCATGATGCCGCCGGGTGGCAGAATTCTCGAGCGTCTGGGTCCCAGGAGAAGTGAACTGAACCCCAGAATTTCAGGGACTTTGGTCTTCTTGTCAATGCTGTGGACCTAGTCACTAATCACTTTGGTAAACTTGGCCCTAGGGTCTGATTGCCACCTAACACCAAGGGATCTACAGGGAGAAATACAACGCCCTGTTGCGACTTTCATCGCAGTGGGGGCTATGAAATGGTTGATTGCAATGCCTTGATAATCGATATTGAACACTTGCTAAAGGAAGGCCATCTCAAGGAGCTGCTAGAAGAAGGGCACCGCTGTTTTAAGGATTCAGAGTCTGAAAACCTGAAGACCATCAATGCGATCTTTATATATTGAACAGCTGGACATGGCCCGGGGGACTGCAACTACCGGTGTAACATTTGAATCCATTTGATTCGACCTGGAGGAGCAAGCATACTGACAAGGAGACATCGTTGTACCTATGGAAGTATCCAGCCTACACATCCAGCGGGCTCTTATCGACCTACGAAGCAGTGCTATTATTATACGGGGGAGATGTTACACTAGATCAACCATTGTCTTCAAATATCCTTAAGTACTTGAAATATAATGAGCTTCAACGAAATTCGGGAAGCATCTGCTGGAGAACTAGCTCTACTGGTCCATATACCGGGCATGACAAGCACAACCATTTTCCAGGTGATGAATTGCAAGCACCCGTATGATGTAATCCTGGGACGATCCTGGATACATGATGTCAGAGGAGTGCCCTCAACACTTCATCAGGTCTTCCCCCGACCCTGCATGGTGTATCCGACCTACGAGGTGAGTGGCCTCTCCCCGAGGAATGTCGCCTTACTTCAGACGGGATTACATCTTCCGAGTCAAAAGTTATCAAGGCCTTAGTATGAGAGGTTAGAGAGGAACTTAGTGAGCTGTGGGATCGATTGGCGCTGATGGATCAACTATCCCCGAGAGCAACTGACTTGGTGTGTCGTCTCTCCGAGGTACTATGGAAGCAAGGAGGACCCCTCTGGCTTATACAATATTTTTTGACGATGGCTCAAACGAACATCCAACTTCTGCAGATTCCAGTCATAATCGAGCTAGAGACAAGTGAGTAGCTACTGTTATAAGTTTCAATATCTGAGATAGCTTGGAATGCGGTCCTTGTACGAGAAAAGAACGGGCAGCATTTTCCCGTGAAGTATGCCAGCAAGATGCCGCAACGAATAGACAAATTCTTGCCTTTACAACTCCAGTTCATAGCAACCATGGTAATGGCCACACGAGAATTGCGCTCGTACTTTGAGGAGCACTCTACCAGTTTAGTCTCTTCAACACCGATACGAGCCATTCTGTCTAAGCCTGGTCTGTCGAAAGATATGGCAAAGAGGGCTGAAGAGTTGAAAGAGTGCGATGTCATCTATCAACCTCGTACAGGTATCAAGACATAAGTGTTGGAAGGTTTTACCTCAGATTTTGCAGAAGAACTGGAACGGAAGGATGAAGAGTGACTCAGGAATGAAGTAGCAATTAACTACGGCCATTGGGAAGTTTGAATAGGAATGAATCCCAACGGGGAGAAGATCGCCTTGTGGATCAGAATGTCATTTGAAATGATCTACCATCAGGCCGTGAAAATTGATGATAACGAAGCACAATGTGAAGCCATAATTCAAACTCTTGACTTAGCCTACACACTAGGGGCCAGGGAAGTCAGCCTGTACAACAAATCTCAGCTGATGGTTAATCAAATAAAGGAAATCTTTGTAGCTACGGACATCTATGAGCCAGTCGAAAGAAGAAAATCAGGGCAATCCTGAAAATTTTCATGCGTGGGAATTCATCCACCAAGAAGAAATCTCTGAAGACGCCGAAGCATCTGAAGACCTGGACAATTGGCAGATGATAGTTGAGCTAACCCCTACTAGCCTGATGAACCTTGAAGTTCTAGATACTGGATCATTCGTAGGACAACATGATGTGATGGTCAACTATCTTAGCAAATGAGATCTTCTTGAAGACGAATCACAAAGTATTTACTTGCGGAAATAGGTGGTTCACTATTGCTTGATCGATGAGCAACTGTACCACAGGGTCGTCAACGACCCGGGGGATGACTTTCAAGGCTTAGTTCCCTTAAACAGGGAAGCCCAACTGAATGACCCCGAATCTTTCAAGGATCAAACATGAAGTACCTTTGCTTGAGAAAACATTTACTTTTTTTTATTTCCTTTTAGTTATTATATTTATCAGACATGTTACGAGTTTTCACCCAGAACATCACAAGCCCCGTGCCTCTTTTATGAATAAAACTACTATCTTACTTAGTTAGTTTTACTTATTTATTTAGATCCATTTACGATCCAACTATTTATAGCCCCGACCAGACCTAAGTTGAAGTAATACACTCACTTTTCGCTACAAAAAGTAGAGTATATTACTCGTGTAGAGTTAGACCACGTCTAACTCAGCCACCAGGCATAAATCGAGCGTTGATCTCATTAAATGAACAATTGCACCTACACGCCAATGGGGATGCCTGTCCGCGTAGTGCAAGAAAGTCTTAAATACTCGAGTACTATGCGAAGACGTTTTGTCTCAAAACGTAGAAGGACCGTTCCCACACGGGCTAAAGTCGTCACATTGTGGGCTCAAACATCTATCTACTACGGATGCAACCTAGACACTATTAATCGTGCACAACGGGCGTAATTCTCAAGGCATACACACTGACATACGTTCTAAAACTAGAACAGTCAGGTTGACTGGAAGCTATCTAATATCTGGGTGCACAAATATACTACTTGGTTATACATTACGAAATGTGTAATAATACAAGTACATATGAAATATTGATGAACATTTGTTTCACTGATAACAAATAGCCCATAGGCTCATAATATACATTTAGTTCTTCCTGATTACAACATTTATTTATAACAATTATAGAAAAAAATGAAAGGGAAGACTAAAAACAAAGAAAACTTTGGGATTAACATGGCTGAAAAATCCTTCATCTGGATTGTTGCTATACGCCCTAAACAGTCTGAAGTTCTTCTTTTCTTCTCACAGCCCGAGATATGTCGGCCCGAGCATTCTTTCAAGGTATTCGGCCATTGGTGCAACCAAAGCCTGTCTGTTTGATCAAAGCAAGGGATCCCAGAAGCACCTGAGTATAGGCCTGACATTCCCACATCTCGTCCCTTGAACTTGAAGAGAAACTAAAAGACTAGCAGCGAAGCTTGATCATTCGCTTCAACCTCAACTGGCCAAACCAGAGTGCACATCCCCGCGGATCTTCAAGCGCTAACAGGAGTTCGCCGAGTGCAGAAAGGCTTGAGCTGGTAACCTATCACAGGGGGACCTCTTCCCTTGGGTATCCCACAGCCAACAACCGACGAGGCATTGGAACGCCGACAAGACCGTACTAGGAGAACCAAGAGATGGCCTAGGACCACATGCGAAGTTAGAAGTTGGTGATTCATTAATCCGCTCACGACCCAGAGCTACCTCTTCTTTCCTGCCATGAAATGGAGTCAGAAAAGTCGGCTGCAACCCTACTCCGTCAAAGAAGCAATCTAAACACCAGAGCAATCCTAACGGAGAAGCCTCATAACAGCTGAAAGGGCTAAGCGTCCTAACACCACATGGCAAGAAGAATATCACAACAACTGCCATGTTAGAAGATGAGCACATCATAATCAGTGCGCCTGAAACGATGAAAACATCCCGAAGAGACATCATTAGAATTCCGATCAAACTTCACCACTCGGGGGGGACTTCATTAATTCCCTCATGAACGATGAGAGAAAAGAAGATAACCGCAAACGAGTTTCCTCCTTCATGCGACATCCATTTAGAATAAAGAAGGTTTTCTAGGAATATCAAACCAGGATCAAAGGCAAACATCCTTAAGAAAAGAGAAGCTTCTCACTATCGTAAGAAGTTGCTAAAGAAGTGAATTATTTTATGGAGAAGAGTTGTGATTTTCCCACTGTCATGAAGTCACTATTTATAGGCGGAAAGGGAAAAGGATGAGGCACAAAACAGTCACGCATCATTATGGCTAGAGATAGGAAACGATTTGGAGCAATTAAATGGTAGTTCCTGAAAAGGTGCGTGAGATCGGTGTCAGCCAATCAAAAGGAAGCACGCGAACTTCTCGAAGAGTTCAATATCATTCTTGGTTAAAGAGACTGCGACTCTCAAGGAGTCAGTGAGATATCTTTTCACATCACGCCGCTTTTACTTCCTGACTTCTTGCGTCAGCACTCAGCAAGTGAGGGGACTGACTGTATTGGTAAAAATATGTTATCTACTGTTACGGGGATACGAGTGTAGCTGGCGAGACTAGACTTATCCTACAAGTCACCGGGAACTGAGGATATACGCACGCTGCTGGAGCCAACGACCGTTTAGGCGGTTTGGCCACAGGGCATAGGGCACACATCCCATCGCCTAGGGTTTACAGTTAGGGTTTAGCATACCACCGTCTTGAGTTGTAGGCCCATAGCCCTATTAGTATTTTTATTTTACCTTATTTAGGACTGGAAATCGCTGTTATATATACCCCTTTTTTCATTGTAGTGTACATATCACACAATTCGTCATCAACTTTGACTACTCTCAAGGAATATGATTTACACTATTTCTTATTTATTTACTTGTCTTTATTTTTATTGTATTTACTTAATTTTCTATCGTAATTTACCGTGTTGCTTGTGACCTCATTCATAATTAATTATTAAACCTAGTTGTACAAATTTAGGCATAAACAGCTGCAGAACAGGCACCGAAGACTACATTTGGATTCATTTGGAGAGACTCCAATAAGGACTCCCCATGAATCTCGGAAATGCCTCATACATTCTCTTCCTCGAACGGTTGAAAGCTTATGGAAACTCTAAAATCAAGGAACAGGCTAGAGCTATGCAGCCACCCAGAACGCAGTTGGTATGGAGAATGCTTTCAAGCGTTAACCGCTCGAAGAAGGAAAGGATATCTGAGGACGCGCTCCTCGTTCAAATTACATCGCTTCAGGAACCATGTCCCAACGCAACCAGGAGATGAACAAACTAGAAGAAGCCCAAAATGGGTTGGCATTCCTCTGCTGCATTATGCCACATGACAATAATAACATCATAACAAACCATCGCACATGACGATGAGACACGCCATAATTGATACGTCTACCACAATGAAGATCTTCCAAAGAACATCGTCATTAAAGTTCCAGTTGTGCATCATGGCTCAGGGACTTTTTTCCTTCCCTCACGAATGAAGAAAGAAAATAAGATAACTGCAGATGAGTTTTCCCTTGTAATCTTCTCATGCCTCATCCTCACGAAACAAAGAGGAATTTCTAGGAGTATCATACCAGGATCAAAGGCCACACGGAGATAAGTTTTTTGAAAAGGGATGGAATGTTTTTTGAAGAAGTGTGTGATTCCTTCCACTATCACAAGGCCACTATTTATAGGCGAAGAGGGGAAATGATGGAGCATAAAACGGTCAAAGCATAATAACTGTTGGAGATATGAAATGATTCGGGGCAATCATTAGCATTTATTGGAAAGGTGCATGGAATCGATGTCAACCAATCAGAAGGAAGCACGCAAAGTTCTCGAAAAAATAAACATCACCCTTGGTCAAAGAGACTGCGAGTCTCAAGGAATCAGTGAGATATATTTTCACAACTACGCTTCTTTCACTTTCTGACTGCTTGCATCAGCACTCTGCAAGTGGGGGGACTAACTGTGTGGGCAAACATATGCCACCTATTATTACGGGGATACGAGTCCAACTGGCGAGACTAGACTTATCCTACAAGTCACCGGGCATTGAGGATATACGTCCGCTCCTTGAGCCAACGACCGTTTAGGCAGTTTGGTCATAGGGCGCAGGGTACACATCCCGCCGCCTAGGGTTTACGGTCTCCTAGTTAGGGTTTAGTATACCACCACCTTAAGTTGTAGGCCCATGGCCTTATTAGTATTTGTATTTTACCTTATTTGGGAATGGGCATCACTATTATAAATATCCCTCCTTACATTGTATTTTACAGAAGACACAATTTGCCACCGAAGTCGACTACTCTCAAAAAATAAGAATTACCTTGCTTTCTCTATTATTTCCTACTTATTTACGTGTCTTTACTTTCATCGTATTTACTTATTTTGTCCATCATAATTTACCGTATTGCTTGAGACCTCATTCATAATTAATTATTTAACATAGACGTACAAATTTAGGCATAAACAAGTATTGTATTGCCTTCTCTGATAGCCTTCTAGATAACATTTAACAAGGTAACAGTTCTCCTTTGGGTGCTTCCTTAGACCACCGTGCTCACATGGAGGGTAAGAATTTCTTCTTCCTCGGTATTCCGGAGAGTTTCTATTTAACTGATTATTCTGATTGTTTCTTTCTCTATCATTTATATTATTTCTTCCTCCTTGAAACTGATATTGCATAAATTGCCCAGCATTCATAGCAGCTAGATCACAATTCTCACTCATAACAATCATATTCATAGGTTTTTGAGTCTCATCTTCAATGATCATGTTATATGCTTGGTTAATAGTCTGAACAGTAGTGTTCATGAGTATTTGTCTCACATAAATCATTAAGGCCATTAAGGAACTGCAATAACTTTTGGTGCTGAAGGTGTTCCACATATATATATATATATATATATATATATATATATATATATATATATATATATACACTCTTTTTTTGCATTTAGTACAACCACAATTTGGCAAGGTCACAAGCACATCAAATTCTTCCCACAGTTCTTTCAATTTGGAATAATACATAGAAATAGATGTAGTACCTTGGCGCAAAGTCGCAATTTCTCTGTGAATCTAGATGATTCTCATTTGATTAACCTTGTTCAAACGCTCCTTCAAATCTTCCCAAACAAGATGAGCACTGGTTTCACAGATGATGTTGTTAAGGATATTCTTCGCTACTGAGTTCATAATCCAAGAATGCACATTGGCATCACATCGTTCCCATTGTTCATGTAAAGCTTCATCAAATGCCTCATTTTTGTAAGTTCTAGTTATAAACCTTAACTTTCCTTTACCTAATATCGCGATTCTCATAGATCTGCTAATTTTCACTGCCTGTGAGCTGAATCGAGATCAAAGTTGAACTAGAAGTGTCTGATGGATGAATATACAGAGGATGAGTGTGATCAATGTCATTTGCCACCATTGTTGAACAGAAAAAAACTAAAAAAAACTTGAATTTTGACAAGAAAATGAACAAAGAGAATTGAATTAATCGAAGAAATGGAGTAGAAACAAGAATCAAGAGCGAAAATTCATCGTCCCTACTCTGATACCATATAAAAATCCATAGTTTTTGCTCAATCTTAACTTGGCAGTTAATGGGTATGTCAAAACTAGAGAAAGAATCTAAGATATTTTGGAATGAATTATCTGATCTGTATTGATATTAATCCAGTGCATATATACACATTTCCTAACCGACTAATTGATAATTAATTTACAACTCATACACAGCTAACTAACAGCTAACTATTAACTAAAGCTTTAGGTAGCTTGTATATTAAGCTAACAGTACAATACTCTATTATTTACAACACTATAGAATTCATGTGGTTTCCTTCAATATGGATTTAGCGGAATATAGCTCTCACAGTTTAAATCTCCTTTCAAGCTCATTATTCTCCCACCATAATTTTTATCCAGATCAACTTACAGTAATTCCTTCTGTTAATTATGTGGGGTTGACAGATTTATTTAAATTCTTAAAGGGTCATTTGGTTTAGAAACAAGTTATGCGAGGATTTTAATATAAAGATTAATAAGTCTAAGGCATGTCTTTACACGCAAATTCATGTTTCACTGCAGGGATACTGTGTATATGGCAAAGAAAGTTGAGATCGACCAATCATTCGACATTGTTGAATTGCATGATTACTCTATCTAAAAGTCAAGTTGTTAGAGAAGTAATTTCAATTTTTTGTGCTAGGTCTAAAAGACATCCCACATCCCTTCTGTGCAGGTCTCTTGGATCAAGCATTTATGATATTTTGTTTATGGTGGTAGTGAGACTTGAACAAAGGATCGTTGCTTTCTATGATATCATGTCGATACCATGTTGATTTCTGTGATGACATCATCTAAAAACATAAATTTTTAGCATAGAGAAACTTATTATGTATGCTTGCAATAAATAGACTAACATAGGAAATTTTGAGTGGAACTAGACTTAGTTGAGTCCTCAATTGACTTGATAAGTGAACCATTTATGCTGAAGCTTGATAATAATTGAAGGTCTTAACCGAGTTTAGTCACTCCAAGCAAATGCATTTAAATAAGATCTTTGAGGTGGATGGATGTGAAGGATTCTACATACAGAAATACATATAGAAATAGGGCATAACTATTAGCTTATCAATATCCCTTTTAAGCCAAGTTGACACAGTCAGATCAACCGAAACTTAATCATTTGCGCGCATCTAAAGTCTTGTATCAATATTGCTTTAAAGATGGCTTGGCATTATTATGCTTATAAGGATTATCTCTTCTTAATTTTGTGACTAATTTTTGCATGTGAAGGATTATAAATATGAAAATATAGGGTATAGCCGCATAGGTATGGGCTTAGTCAAGGTCCCTTTCAAGCCTACTTATTCTATTAGATGAATAGTAATTTTTTTATTCCACTGATAGCTCGATCATGTGCCATATTTTATGTCTTGTATTTGTATTATTTTCAAAACATGTTGCTTTTATTGTGCTCTTAAGAGCTACCTCTATGTTAATTTTGTGATTTTGTTTACAAGAAAATTATCTATGTTAATGTAGAGTTTTATATGCATGTTAGGTTGGAGGGGGTGGGCGGAATCACAAGGGACCCCTGGTCCATCAAGAGGTACGCATTTTCCAAGTATTTTGGTTTGTTTACTTTGATGCTTTATGACTACTTAATAGCTGATTATTACGACTTATGTTTTAATGCTAATCATTCTAGTATCTTGGCTACCTTGAGGTATGAGGGGCTATATTGAAAGCAACTGATAGTCTTTCCAACTTTTTTAATCAGTCGATAAATTAGAAAATCCAAGAAATACGTGGTTAGTTGGAGAATTTTCTCTAGAACGAAAGTGACATTTGAATTTGTGCTTTAACAAAGCACTTTATGGACACCAATTTGAAATACTAGCTTCATGAACTTGAAAATTCCAAAAGTGCATTGCATATGGTGTTACTTGAATGTTAAATCTCCTACTGTCTAATATATTCGCTTGATGCATTGCAAAACAAATACTTGTCCATAGAAAAAGTATACTTCTTCCCACATAGCAATCAAGTATAATGCATATTTCTCGTATTTCCCTCCTCGAGCCCCATAAAGTCACTCTTGTGGATGCGTAAAATACAGGACTGATGTAGGTCTGTGAGCATTTCAAGTTTTCCTTTGGACCAAACTAAGTATTTGTATGACTCTAATGGAAACTTACTGAAAATGGGTGAAAGTAAGTGAGAACCCAGACTAAATTAAAGTGGACAAAGAGAACAAAAACTTTTATCACAGAATATAGGACGAACGGGAGATTGGTCTAGGGACATCCAAGTTTTCTGTTGCACTGAGTTAAGTATTTCTATGACTCTAAAGGATGCTAACTGACAATGGATGAAAGGAAGCGAGATTGGGCTAAGTCAACATGGACAAAGAGAATAAAAGCATCTGTCATGGAATATAGGACGAACATGAAATAGGTCTCCAGACATTTCAAGTTTTCCTCTGAAAGAAAGTGACAACTCTGACTATATTAAGGATTTGGTCTAGGAGAAATGGTTAAGGATTTGGTCTAGGAGAAACGGAAACTTCTCTCAACTCTTATAGAATGGGGAAGCCATGTAACCAGCAAAGAAAAGAGTTGTAAGCTAAGTCACTGGTATGTTGCTTTTGTTTTTGTTTGTCTGCTTGTTTGTGCTCAGGTTTTGGCATATGGTAACTCCTTGAGAAGTCAATGTTCAGTTGAGTTGGCAGTTCTCAAATTTTTAGTATATATGGTATTATTTAACTGAATTATAATATAACATGAAAAATCAGTTGTGGATTAAATTAGTCCGTTATACTGAAATGCTATTATAACGAGGTGTTATTATAGAGAGGTTTGACTGTATTATTAAACTATTGTTAGAGCATTTGTGTCATCAAAGAAGGTACCAGGACTCTTGGAAGTATGATGAACTATATTTGTACTATAACCTTACATGAGGGAAAATGTTGATGTCCCTCATGGTTCTACTATTCCTTCCTCAGCATGCCATCTTTTCTTGACGTCAAATGATATTTGGTGTTTGGTACATGAATTTTTTTTTGCAAGAAAATATAACAGAAACCAAAAATAAGTTGATTCTTCAAGTCACATCTCTTGATTATAGCAGAAATCACTACGTTACTGATACTATTGTCATAAGATGCTTACCATTACTGTTGTGCAGGTGATCGAGAAGATCATAAATAGGGTACAAAACCATGGTTTTCACTGCAAAGGTTGGATTGAATCTTCTTTGAAGGGAGCTGAAGGAAATATAGAGTTTCTGGCTTGCTTCAGTTTGGAAGTCATTAATGAAAAAGTTAAGAAACAGTAAACCTCAACATTTGGAGTTATAGATGTATTGCACGGACATGATTGATATCTTCAGAAGATAATAAAGAGCACAACTTCAAGAGAGGCTGGAGGTTAAATTAATTACATGGAAGCATAATTCTTGAGTAGGAATACTCAATAGTTTTACAAAAGGGCCTTCTGGGTCTCTGATCATCTTTTCATTTTGTTTATAATGACTAGCAGCAAAGATGATGGGATTAGATTTTCTACTTCATGTCGTGTAGCTTCTGCTTTATTTAGGTGTGAATGTAGAGTCCATCCGTAACTTATCTATACTGCTTAGGGGATTTTTCTCCAATTTTGTGTTGATATGTGTTGAACTCATTTTGACTATGACAAAACTACACTAATTAAAGTGTACATGACAGGTTACATAGATGATCGAAGAAATGAGGAATCCAAGCAAAAAGAAAGGAAAAAAGGATACTCAAAGATTTAAGAAGATCCAAGAAAGGAAGATTGAAGCTAGGAAGATCTCAGCTATGTATGGAAAAAAAGCAATTGGTGCTAAGATACAGTAACTAATGAAAGCTTTTGAATAGAGTATTGGCAATTAAAGTCATCAGGGCCAGCTGGACCGTGTGAAAGCAAAAGAGAGTGTGAACACTGATTACTAGCTCTCCCTTATTCTCAAAAAGATAATGTATCACAAAAGGATCTTTTTTGAGGATCAATTCTCATGTGTCAAAGTATCTCTTATGTAATAAGGAATACTGCAAATCATTCTATCCGAAAAAATCACGATCTCAATCAAATCGATCACGAAGGAACTTATTGAAGAAGATCAATAAAGGTTGTTGATTGGAAGACGTTAGTAAAGAAACCTTGCAATGACTACTCCAATAGAAGACTATAAATAGAAAACCTCGGCAAAGAAGCTATCCACGCTTCTATTCACTATCTACAACATTCTCTAGCATTTACTTAATACTGTCACTGTATACTTGAGAGTTTACGAGTGTTCAAAAGAAAAGAGACAGAAGATCACGGTAGAGGTAATAGTTGTGTGAAGGTGAAGTTTGTATGATAGGCTATAAATCAGACTGTATCGTTGCTGATGAGCGAAGGTCCAAAATCAACGAGAGAATCGTTTATGGTGAACAACAAACCATACGATGTACTTAGAAATTAAAAGAGCTAGAAGAGATACTATCTCTTGTGACCTTAGGGGACTAGATTCGCAACCACATTCATTCTAAATCATTATAAAATCACTATGTTACTTTTATACTTCTACATTTATTTTCTGTTCGGCTTTAATTTTATACTATATAGTCAACTGCCTGATCCCCTAAGTCCACTAACTAATTTAAAATGAAAAACTCACTCCCCCCTTTGTACTTTCAATTGGTATCAGAGCTTGGTCTCACATTATTTTGTTTGTTTTTCTAACGGTAAGTGAGAAAAGATCATGTCTCCACACGTTGTCAACGGAGCTCTACTTCAAGAGGAAACTTCTGCCACCAGGCCTACTTACTTCAATGGTAAGCATTATGGTCATTGAAATATTCGTATGGAAACATACGTTAAATCGATTGACTATAAGGTCTGGCATGTTATCAAGAAGGGACCGTATGATTTGCCTACTATAAAACCTACTAAGAAGCCTGAAGGAGACTCCTCCGCTGCTCCAATTGCTCTTGATATGGACGATTATACCGATGAGCAAAGGGACATAATTAAAATCAACTATAAGGATGTATACATCCTATATAATGCTATAAGTAGAGAGGAGTATCAAAAGATATCCAGCTGTGAAACTGCTAAGGAAATATGGGATAAGCTGGAAGTTATGTACGAGGGGACTAGTAAGGTAAAATAAAAAAGAATTAATCTTTTTGCCTATGAATATGAACTGTTTCAAATGGAAGAAGGAGAATATGTGGAGAAGATGTTCGCAAGGTTCAGCGAAATTCTTGGTGAACTAAAAGCGCTTGGAAAAGTCTATACTAATGGAGAGCAAGTTAGGAAGATTCTACGAAGCCTTCCTACTATCTGGAAACCAAAAGGTCATTAATATAGAAAGTGGAAATCTAAACAAGTTATCATATGATGAACTAAGAGGTGACCTGATTGCTTTTGAGAAAATCCATCTCAAAAGAAATGCTCAAGAAGATGAAAAGAAAACTATTCCTTTCAACACCACAATAGAGGAAGTTGACTGTGATTACAAGGAGGATGAGAAGATCTAAGAAGAGCTGGCTATGATGTCTAAGAACATCAGTAATTTGATGAACAGAAGAAGGAAATTCAAGAAGTCCAGAACTCAGTACAGGAAGGACAACCAGAACAACAAAAATAAAGGATGATGCTATGACTGCGGAAAACTTGGACACATTACAACAAACTGTCCTAAAACCAAGACGAAGCAGTCCAAAGGCAAGAGCAGATCTTATGCAGCTTGGAGAGATAAAGAAGAATCTGAAAAAGGATCAAGAGGAAAATGCGAAAATCTACTTCATTGATACCAGTGATTTAAGTGAACGAGGTATCGCATCTACTGACTCAAGTGAGGTACGTTGTGAATTTTGCATATAAAATTCTAGAAATCTTGATGAAATACTTGATGAAATGGAAAAGATTTTGAAGAAATTAAAAAGTTTGACTAAAGAGAAGGAAGAATGGGAACTTAAACTTAAACTAGTGGAAATCGAAAGAGATTTCCTTCTAGAAGAGGTTCAGGAGTTAAAACTTCAACTAAATGGGTTGTGTAAATCAACTAGCCAAAGCTCCATTAGATCTTACCGATCAACCTATCAAAATAAAGGGAAAGGACCCATTCACAAGTCATCATCAAGTTCTTATACTAAGTTTCATAAAATATATCATGTTTGCTATTACTATGGTAAATCTGGTCACGCTAACAACAAGTGCGAAATTAGAAGAGATAATCCAGGTAAATGGGTGTGGAGACCCAAAGTCAAGTCTGAGGCTAGTACCTCAAAAGCTAATCCCCAAGGACCCAAGCAAGCTTGGGTACCTAAAAATCTATAAATATGTTAATTTGTAGGAACACCACAAACGAGCATACGAAAGAGGAAAATGGTTTCTAGACAATGGGCGTTCTCGACATATGATAGGTGACAAACAACTATTCAAATCTATCACTGAAACTGATGGCGGGTCAGTTAAGTTTGGAGGAGAAGCAAAAGGTAAAATTATTGGAATTTGGATAATCTCCCTTAGCCCTTCATGTGATCCAAAACGGCGTTCTTAGTGGATGGATTGAAACATAATCTCTTAAGCATCAGTCTACTCTGTGATGGAGGATACAAAGTTAAGTTTGAATCATCCAGATGCATCATTCATGACACAAAAGGTAAAGTTGTTCTCTCTGGATCAAGGGAGAACAATATCCATGTTCTCAACAATGGAGGTACTTCAAATGGTAAGCATTTATGTTTAGCATTTATTGCAAATGATCCATGGACTTGGCACAGAAAGCTAGGACATGCTAGCATGTATTTAATTAAAAAAATTTCAAAACATGATTTAGTCATTGGTCTTCCAATGCTAAACTTTTCAAAAAAATCATATTTGTGTTGCATGTCAATCTGGAAAATAAAGTAGATCATCTTTTAAATCAAAGGACATTGTTACAACAACAAAACCTCTTGAACTATTGTATATGGATCTTTTTTGCCCCATAAAGAAAACTAGCGTTCGTGGTAAAAGATATGCTTTTTTTTTGTTGATGATTATTCCCGATTTACTTGGGTAATTTTTCTATCTCACAAAGATGATACTCCGAAAATTTTTGAAGTATTTTGCAAGAAAGTGCAGAGAGAAAAAAGGTTACTACATCTCTACCATCAGAAGTGATCATGGTAGAGAATTTGAAAGTGAAATTTTTGAAGAGTTCTGCAATAATCAAGGCTACGCTCACTTCTCCTTTTCAAGAACTCAACAAAAAAGGGTAGTTGAGAGAAAAGAATAGAACTCTCCAAGACATGGCAAAAACTATGTTAGTTGAACACTGACTCCCAAATCACTTCTAGGCTGAAGCGATATGTACTACGTGCCATATTTTAAATAGATGCCTTACGCGTCCTACCTTAAAGATAACTCCTTATGAACTATGGAAGGGTAAGCGCCATAACATTAACTATTTTCATCTGAACCGATTACTTTATACATTACAATAGAAAGGACAATCTTGGAAAATTTGATCCTCGAAGTGACGAAGGAATATTTCTTGGTTACTCTAACACTAGCAGATCGTATAGAGTTTTTAATAAAAGAACATTATGTATTGAAGAATCCATGCATGTGGATTTTGATGATTTTTGGCAAAATGCCGAGAAAGGTATAATGACATGTTACGAAGAAAATGCCCGTACCCAACTGATCGATTTGAGTCTCAACATCGTGAAGTTTCAGTTGAAAGAACAAATGAAGATCAACAGCCTTCAATAGAAGAAAAATCAACCGAGTCAACTGTTGATCCAGATATTATGGTCCCCAATGAATGGAAAAGTGAACCAGACTATCCACAAAAATTCATCATTGGTGATCCATATGATGGTATGAAAATAAGAAGAACCCTTAATACTAACCTTGCTTTCATTTCACAGATTGAGCTTAAAACAGTTGATGAAGCTCTTCAAGATGAGCTTTGGATTCATCCTATGAAAGAAGAGTTAGAATAGCTTGAAAAGAATCAAGTGTAGAAAGTTGTTCCCAGAGCTAAAGTCACCTCAGTGATTGGATCAAAATGGGTCTTCAGAAACAAGTTGAATGAAGAAGGTAAGGTGGTAAGAAATAAATCTCGGCTAGTTGCTCACGGCTGATCTCTAATAAATGTAGTCAACTATGACGAGACTTTTGCTCCAATAGCCATGTTAGAATCTATTCACATATTCTTATCTCATGTATCCTATAAAAACTTCAAATTATATCAAATAGATGTCAAAAGTGCGTTTTTAAATGGTTTTATCAAAAGGAAGTTTATGTCAAACAACCTCAAGTTTTTGAAATTTAATTTTCCTCACTATGTTTTCAAACTATAAAAAGCTATCTATGGCCTTAAACAAGCCCCTAGAGCATGGTATGAACGACTAAGTCTCTTTCTATCAAACATGGTTTTACTCACAGAGTAAGCGATACAACTTTATTCATCAAGAAAACTCCTAATGGTAATCTGATTTTACAAACCTATGTTGATGATATTATATTTGGTAGTACTAATCAAACTATATGTAAGGAGTTTGAGACTTTGATGCAAGGAGAACTTGAAATGAGTATGATAAGAGAGTTGACTTTCTTTCTTAGACTTCAAATTAAGCAGACTGAAAAATGAATTTTTATCTGCTAATCCAAGCACATAAGGAACTAAATGCAAAGTTTGGAATAAGTGAAGCTAATCCCACCAAAACTCCTATGATTCCAGCAATCAACTTGGTTACTGATGAAAAGGATACTAATGCGAATGACTCACTATATCGAGGCATGATTGGATCTCTACTTTACTTATCTGCTAGTCGATCAGATATCATATTTTCTATCAGTCAGCTCTCAAAGTTTCTCATTTGGTGGCAGTCAAAAGAATCATTTATTATCTTATTGGAGCTATATCCTATGGCTTGTGATGTCATCGTACTAATCATTTTTATCTTACAGGAGTTTTTGATGTAGACTATGCAACTGATAGAGTTGAAGGCAAAAGTACTAGTGGGGCAAGTTTCTTTCTAGGAAAGTCACTTGGCTCTAGGCACAACAAGAAACAAGACTGTGTTATACTGTCCACTGTTGAGTCAGAGTATATTGCTCTTGGATGTTGCTGCACTCAATTTCTATGGATGTCATCTCAACTCTCTGACTATGATTTGCATTTAAATCTATTCCTATGTTATGTGATAATACTAGTGCTATAAATCATGCATACAATCCAGTTGATCATCCTAGAACAAAGCATATTGATGTTAGATATTATTTTATTAGGGATCATGTTAAATTAGAGTATGTTGATATTAAATTAGTTAGCACAGATTTTTAATTAGTTGATATTTTCACAAAACCTCTACTTGAAGAACGTTTTTGCACCTTAAGAGAACCACTTGGAATGTTATCATGCATTTCATTTAGAAATAATATTTTTGGCATATATGGTAACTATTGTGTGAGTACCATGATTAAATATGGCATAATATTTCATCAGTCTTAAACTTGGTAAACATTGTGGGATCATTACTTGTTTTGTCCTTATTTACTTCGTATTGCACAACTGTCACACCGTCTCTTGATTGGAAAGGCAAAAGTTGTATGTTTTCCCATTATCATTACTACTCCCTCCTCTGCAACTTCTATTCAAATGCAACCTTTTCGTCTGATTAAACGCTTCAAATCAATTCTCCATAAAACCCTCTCCACTTCTACCTCCTTTAAAACTTATCCCTTCTCTACTCTCCTTTTCACAACAAAATAATGGGAACGGCAAAGAGACAAGCCACCTCCATTCAAAAAAGCCCCCCGTTACTTCCAGAGTTCCCTCCTTCTCTTCTTCAGTACATATTAACTTTGATTACTTTAAGAACACACAATCCTTACCTGAAAAATCCTTTGAAAAAACCCAATATGTCCACCAAAGACAAAGGAAATTGTCCCATGGAAACAGAAGAAGTTGATTATGTCAAGCGTGGAAAAAGACAATCCCCTGAATTTGATGCATTTGTTGATTTTAGGGACCCTTCCTATGTTGAAAAGTTTCACTCCCTGAAAGGCAAGCCTATGGCCCATTGGTGTGTCGTTGATTTGGATGACATGGAGGAACTAAACTGTAAGATTAAAACTTTCTTTACTTTTCAAGGTTGGACTAATGTTTTCTCTATTTCTCTCGAAGATGTTTGTGAAGATCTTATCAGATTTTTCTATGCAAATCTTCACCCCTCTGGTGATGATGGTGTTGAATCTGTGGTACTTGATATCCGTCTTGTGGTAAACCCAACTATTCTGGGTCGTATACTTGGGCGTAAGTTTTCTGGTTTCTCTGAATTCTTCAAAATTGGCTGGCCTACTAAATGTGAGGTAACCTTTGAACAAGCTAAAATGTGCATCTATGAAAACTATGTTGATATCCCTGAAGGACAACAAATTGGCCCTTTTGATTTGTCGTTTGACTGTTGTGTTATTGCTCATATTGCTAGCACAACTTTACTTCCACGCACTGGTTCACTGAGCACAATGACCCAAGAGATACCCTCCTTGTCTATTGTCTTGTCACTAAAAGGAAGTTAAACTTGTGCCTGGATTATTAATTATATGATTGAAAGTGCTTCTGATATATCATCCTTGCCTTATGAAGGCTCATCCTGAAAATTCTCAAATTTTATCAGGTAATTTGTCTGGATACAAAATGATGACAGTCTCTGCCTGCTATAAATCTTGTGCATTTGCCTCAATGAGTTATGTTCGTGTTGAAGGGTTTGAGTTAAAAGATATAGCCAGAATACTCCACGTAGTAACAAAGGAAATGTCCCTGTCCAAACTGACAACGTTGGACCCTCAACACCGATTAATAAGCTTTTCAAGGAAGTTGATAACCTTAAAGATCTTTTTTTGAGTGTTTAGTACAAACAGGATCGACAGTCTGCCGCTATTGCTGAAGTTGAACTTGACAATGAACGAATCTCCTTGAAGATTGACAATGTTGTTAGAGACTCAGGATACGGCACTTCGTCGTGTTCATGAAAGGATTGATGTTGTGTCTGGTGACAACCAAGGGCGTATTGACACATTTCCTACATATGTGCAGGGCAAATTGTATGGAACGACATGCAATGTGGTCAACACCCTAACATATTTTCTTGCTCCTCGCTGATTTTACCTTCTTATCAGATACAATTTGAATTTTTTGCTTTTGTTGGTTCTGTAATATTTGACTTATACCAGAATGCTTATTACTCCACCTTTTTGCTGATGCCAAAGGGGGAGAAGACTCTGTAGGATAATCCTTATTTTTTTGCCAGCAAAACACTAATCTGAATGCAGGAAGACAGGGGGAGTCAACTTAGATAAGTTGGCTCTCTCTCTCTCTCTAATATAAATATATATAGACTCAACTCGAAGCGAGTCGGGTTTCGGATTTGATTGGGTAACTCGTTTGAGTTCAAGAGTTGGAGTCGCCACCTAATATAGTTTTCTAAGGTGTATTAGGCCACCTAAGCGTCTAAGGTTGAGTTCATTGTTACACTAGTCTAGTTTTAGAGATTCAAAAAGAGTAAGAAGTCCAAATGACTTAAGGGAGAAGGTGTGAGGCACTCCCCCGAGTCCCACGAAAGGTGGTTCCGGCCCGAGTCTATATTTTGGGATGTTGATGATACGACCTCGGTTAGTCATTTCGGAAGTTAGGACTCCGATTGGTGTGCCGATAATTTTAAAATATTCGTAAGGTCCATTGAGACTTATCTGTAAAATTCGAGCTAAATCAGACCTCGTTTGGTAGGCATCGAAAGAAGGTTTCAGTTTGTATTGTCGATAAATACAAAAAAGAGATTTTCGAGGTCGACTTTGGTGAACGAGCTCCGATTCAAAATCCGAAAGCGTCGTTAGGTTTGTATGATTATTTGTGACTTTTGTGCTTTTTCGAAAGTGAATTTCGAGGTTGTTCGGCTAGCTTCCGCTAAAATGCTGAAAGTTAAATAATTTGACCTTTTACATCTCTTCACTACTACAAGTATGTAACAGATCATTGCTTAATGCCTCTACGTACTTCATTGAACATTCGAGGACGAATGTTCCTAACGGATGAAGATTGTTACACCCCTCCGTATGTCTAAAGTGACGTATATCATTCTAATGATCTTTTAAGAATGATTTAAGTGAGTTTAAAGACATAATATTACCATAGAAGATGTTTATATATTGAATATAAAGTTTGGGAAAAGTCGGATTTAAGTTGCGGAAAAACCGACTAAGGAATTGCCTTGTAACAGAGCTTTTTCGACAGTTAATTTCGTGTGTTATATGAGGTCTTTTGAGGACATATCATATACCAAATTGAAGGTCTTAGAGTGTAGTTTCTAAAACTTTTGATGGTTTGTTCATAAAATATTTGGACAAAAAGATATGAGCGTCAGAAGTCAGGCCAGAAAAAGGGACATAAGCGCAAAAGAGGACTAAATCTGAAATGTTTCAAGTATAAAAGGAAAAATTTGCCTCCATCTCCTCATTTCCAGAAATCCAAAGGGAGAAACAGTGCTCTCATTAAGTTGTAAGCAAATTTTATAGTTTTGAAGGATGGGCGTCAATCTTAACTCGAAAATGAAGACAGATTGCGTCAAAATGCTCTACGCGATTAAGTTAACGTTATGCTACCTTCAATTTCGTCTATAGCTTGAGTTTTAGAATTACTTCATGGCTAAGTAAAGTACCCAAATGCTGAATTATAACTTTTTTAAGCTTTAGAAGGTGTTGAATAAGGGAAACAATGTTTAGAAGCAAGAAGCATCAAAGGTATGTAAGACCAAACCTTTCTTTTGGCAAGGCATGTATCTTTTAGCTTTTGAAGCTTTTCTTAGTTCTAAACTTAGTGTTTCTTGTGAGAAACTTGTATGGCATCAAGAAAACCTTATGTATACTTAATTTGGTACTAAAATCTAAGGTGAAAGACGTCCGAATCAGCAAGACAAAACGTTTCAAAATCTGAAAAATCATTTTGATCTTCGGACAGTTGTTAGTACATTGATCATAACTATTTGTACAAAATTGATATTTAGATGATTTAACAATTTTCAGAATCCTAAGACATATATATACAACTTTCATGAGATCATAAAGTCTATAACTTTGATCTACACTCTGAAAATTAGGTCGAAAAGTAAGCAACTGGTGATGTCCAGACATTCTATCAGCGGATTTGTTACATCATCCAGTCATCTCATATTGTTATCCGTTTAACATGTTTATGTTTTCAGTTTTTCCGGGTATCCATTCCCCTGTGTAGTATAGTGCTGGTTCTGTTTTTGCGGATCATCCAGTTTCAGGGGAAACTCTGCCGAAAATTTTATGGAAATTCAAAGAGTTGGACAAATTCTGAGTTCTAGGTTGTGTCTATAATTCTATCCGGAGTTTTCTTCTCATTCCTTTGAGTCCATATCTATTGTTGCCACATGTGTTATGCCTCATACATGCTTATACTTATATTGTGATCATGTTATGTATGATTTGGAGTCCCCCATAGAGGCTGGACATTGGACACACAGTCCGGTCGCGTGGGTATCAAGTTCCAAACCGGATTACCCTAAGATGTGGGGAGTGAAACCTTTAGCCTTATGTGATATATTTTTCTGCTTATTGAACACAGCGAGATCGTTTGTCAATGGATCCAAAGGACAAAGCAGTTTTTGATTAGCCGTACTAACTTTTGGAAAAGGTAAGTGTTTATATCCATTTCTTTGGAGGCACCTGGCCTCGTAGATTTTCTACCACGTGTTCCTTACGTATGTAGCTGCCGATAGGCGTACTCATTACGCCTTAGCTTTGGATTTACATTGTATATTGTATATTATATGTTATGTCCGGTTGTTGGTATTGCATTGAGGATTTGAGCATTGTACTCTGGCTATGAGATGGCATCTACTTCCCGGCTGTCAATGAGAGTCCCGCGCCGGTGAAGGGTTATTATTGCATCACATTGCATTCATATGCATTATATGTCATTCATATGCATTACATTGCATATCATATTGGGTGCAGGAGTATTCTGCCCCAGGAGCAGGAGTATTCCGCTCCATTGTATCATATTGAGGGTAGGAGTATTCCGCCCCAGGAGCAGGAGTATTCCGGCGATGATGACTCCGTCGCCGAGGGTCAAGAATTGACCTCGTCCAAATGTTGTCGAAAGTGTATGGGTTCTGTAGCAGGTGACGAGGGGAATACAATGATACCATCTTCCCCAAATTTCACCAGCTGAATCGGTCGGAAAGTGGCCGTGACAGTGGTGTCGCCGTTTTGCCAAGGAGAGAGAGAGTGATTATCGGGTGAGACGTGGGGAATGGGGATAGGAGTGAAGTTTAGGGGTCATTTGGGGAATAAGATAGAGGATTTGATCCTGGCCGTTGGATCAATCGTGTGGATGGCCAGGATCTTGCCACGTGTGCGCTGAGATATAAAAATAGGGCTGAATGTATAGGCACACGTATATATATGTATATATTGTATAAAAATAGTATAAAATATGCATAAGGATGTATAAAATAAGTATAAATATGTAGAAAAATTGTAAAATTAATTTAAAAATGTTATAATGACCTTAAGAAGCGTGGAAAATATTGATGTAATTGTGACAATTCTTAACTGAACGTGAAAATTTTTGTAAATGGCCGTAGTTTGTGCCAGTGTTTCGAAAAATAGTCTAATTGATGTGTGTACGCGAGGTAATGACTTAGGATAGGAATGAATGTAGGGTAATTGTGTTGTTATCGGTGCAATTTTGTCCAGATAAAAGGCTATTGAAATAGGAGTGACAAAATTAGGTGTCAACATATATATATATATATATATATATATATCAAAGACTTTTTGGCGAGATAAATGAAGAATGAGGCAAAGGCACTAGCGAAGATGAGATAACATCAATAGATCGAGCGTGGGAAAAGAGGCTTATAATCATCCTAGTTATGAAAATGTAGCTTGCTACACACCCATAAAGAGGAGTTTATATGTACATAGTTTGCACTTCATCTCGATAAATGAGTAATTTCGTCTTCAATATTGCCTTAACTGAGCTGGAAAATATTTGAGGAGCGAATTTTATAAATGCGCACGATTCAAATAGATGGGCATGATTAAGCATGAAAACACACACGACTGACACAGATAGGCTTGAATAGACAAAGTAGGCATGCAAAATGAAATCCTAATTTGTAATGAAAGATCAAGCAGATTACTTGTGGGAGAATGAGATGATTAGTTCCGGGCATGTCGGAATTTCACAGAATAGGTAGTTTGCAGGTACAACAAACGCATTGTCAAAAGGCGAGGTAACATCGATAGATCGAGTGTGGGGAAAGAGGCTTGTAATCATCCTAGTTATGAAGATCTGGTGCACGACACACCCATAAAGAGGAGTTTACATGGGCATAGTTTCCACTACAACTCGATAGATGAGTCATCTTGCCTTCAATATTGTCTTGAATAAGCTGGGGAACATTGAGGAGTAAAGCACGATTCAAATAGATAGGCACGATTAAGCACGAGAACGCGCACGATTGACATAAATGGGCTTGAATAGTAAGGAATACGAAACTGACACCGAATCGGCAAAGAAAGATTAGGTAGATCACTGGTGTGAGTATAAAACTGTAGCTTTGAGCGCTTTGGAACTCGGCAAACTAGGTAGCTTGCGGGTGTAGTAAAAGCATTGTCTGTAGGATTAAGCTTCTTGAATTGGGTTTTGTGATGAAGCTTTGTATGTATTTGAGGTTTTGTGGTTGCACAATTTCGCGTGGGTAATGATTTTTGGGGAGTAAGTGTGGGGGTATGGGAGATGACGCTGGGCTTGTTGCGAGATCGGGGAGTGCCCTGCAGCAAAATCAAGATAAAATGCCAATAGGGATAAAGATAAAGATAAAGTAAACTTCCCTGTTGAGTTGAGCTCTCCTTTGTCATGTAGCTGTCTAGTATCCTTTCAGGTGCTCAGTGCTAGGGAATGTGTGCCACTCCTCTGGAGGTAATTCATTTGCTAAGTGCTTCTCGTCATGAAATAATTGCTTCGTCGTGCCGAGCTGTCATTGGATCATCTTGCCAGTTGCAATACCGAATTGTATGCCCTGCTATAAAAGTGAGTTTTGCAAAATAGTATGTATGTAAATGCATAAAGAGACTTTCCTATCGTTGGATCGTCTTGCCACTGCTTTTCGTCATTTAAATGTGTGCTTGTCACGTCGGGCTGTATACCCCTTTTTAGTATTGAGTTGTGTATCTTTTCATGCAGGGCTGTCTATCGTTCTTTCATTTGGCTGCATACCCTTTGTCATGCTAGGCTGTCTACCATTTTCATCGGGATGTCTACCCTTCGTCATGCCAGGCTTTTTACCACTCTTTTCATCGGGCTGTCTACCCTTTGTCATGCTATTTTTTTCAACGGGATGTCTACCCTCCAAGCTGTCTACCCTTTGCCATACCAATCTTTCTCATCGGGCTATCTACCTTCCGGGCTGTCAACCCTTTTGTCATGCCATTCATTTCATTGGGCGGTCTACCCTCCAAGTTGTTTACCTTTTGCCATATCATTTTTTATCAGGCTGTCTAGCCTCGGGGTTGTCTACCCTTTGCCATGCCAATCTTTCTCATCAGGATATCTACCCGCCGGGCTGTCTACTCTTTGTTTTTCCATTCCTTTCATAGAGTTGTCTATTCTCCAGGCTGTCTACCTTTTTCTATATCATTTTTTATCGGACTGTCTACCCTTTGTCAAGCCAATCTTTCTCATCGGGATGTCTACCCTCCGGGCTGTCTACCCTTTGTCATGACATTCCTTCTCATCGGGTCGTCTATCCTCCATGTTATCTACCCTTTGTCATGCAATTCCTTTCACCGGGTTGTCTACCCTCTAGGCTGTCTACTCCATGTCATGTCGTTTTTTCATCGGGCTGTCTACTCTTTAGGTTGTATACCCTGCAAAAATAAAAGTAAAGCATAGTAAAGAAAAACTGAATGCTTCTCGTTGGGAGATGTTTGCCTGTTACGTTGGGCTGTGTACCCTGCAAACAAGAGTAAAGTAAAGTGCACCAAATAAAATGCCATTGTTATGGCATGCAACGTGCTAAAAAGGCTATCGTGTTGCTTTTAAAATGTGTTTCTTGAAAATTTTTTAGGGGATCTCAAAAATTTCTCCCCCAATGTCAAGCTTGCGCCTTTTGGAAGTTTTGAGGAAATTTTAAAAAATTCTGCCCCAGTTTGTTGCCTATGACATATTACCAAGAGAGGGCGGTTGCGTTATACTGAACACCAATGTATTAGCTAGAATATGTACTCACCCTTTAATGTGGTGATTGGGTATATTGATGACTATGATTATATGGATACTTACATGCCTAGACTGAGGTTTGATATTTGGATTTGGCCGGATTTGGAGGTTGTCCAAAATTGTATTTGTCTTAGGTTGTGAGAGGGTGTCTTCATGTTTCATGTTTTTCTTTTAGAAAGTCATGGAGCTAACTTTGATTGATTGGCCTTTGTAGAAAGTATGTTTGGGGTTTGGGAGTTGGAGTTTCCCTTTGTTGGTTCTTGTTGTTCCATTGTCTTGCTTTGGTCAACCAAACTCGGAACTTTGTGTTTTAGAGATGGATGTCTTGTGGCGTCATGGTATTAAATGTATGAGTGAAAAGTGTAGATCTTGTTGGTCCGGATTTAGAAATGGTATCTAGGAAGTAGTTTGTTTGTTGGGTGCAATATCTTTTGACTGAGCTAAAGGAGTAAAGGCGCGCGGTTTTGTCTTTTTGTATGTCCTATATTGTGTTCAGCCTGATAAGATTGTTATTGAAAGTCTCGACGGGGGGGGGGGGGGGGGGGGGGGGGGGTGGTGGTGTTTTGTGTAAGTTGGGTGTAGTGTGAGGTTGTGAATTTTACCAGCTTCGTTGATATAGGAATAGATTGTGTTGTGCAATAGAAAAAGGGGGTTGGCTTTTATCGATCACCAAGACTTTGAGTGTATTTGTCATCCTTTCTTGCAAATTTATCTGTCACGATGCCTATGTGTCTTTCAAAGAGATACTTAATGTCTTTCATGCTTGTCAACCAACTGCTGCAATATAATCCTTGCACCAACTTTCCTTGTCGGATAATATCTTATTACTGAGCCACCGAACTCGATGTAGGTTGCCTATGTATCATGTGTACTCTTATATTGTTGCATTCTATTGTAGTTGTCGTCATGAGAATTCATATCACCCCAATAAAGCCTTCGACCGAAATTGCTCCAAGAAGTCTATTCGCATGTGCTTTTATATCAAAGGAACCCTTGCTCTTGTAAGTATCTCAAATAACTTCATCGTCCTGTTTTATCTTTGTTAATGGGTAGAGATATGCTTTCCAAGTGCTTAGGGGAGTTCCTGTGTTTGTCATATGATGAGAGCTTTGTCATTATGTCTTTGCTTCCCTTTTCAAGTTGAATTGGCTTACCTGTTTTTGGTTGTTGTGCGCAAGTCCTTGCTACACTTCTATCTTTCCAATATTATCTTCTACTGGCCTTTTGACTGTAATATGGATCATGATATGAGCAAGTTAGAAAATGCTTTGGATCACAGTCATGTGTTGCAGGTGGTGTGACTGTGTAGACTAGAGCAACAAAAATGATCCTTGGATATTGGCGTCAAAAAGTCTTGTGGTAAAGCAGGTGCGCCTTTTAGTTTGACCAATATATCTCTTGCTCCGCTAATATTCTGCTCCATGTGCATAACAAACTCTTCTTGTTTTGACCAATCAACGACAAATGCACTTTGTCTAACCTTAACTTCTGCCTTAGTGTTCGACTCGAGCCAACCTTTTGGATAGTAGGTTTTGGGTTTGGTAGTGAGTTAGAGATAGTTTGGACATGTGAAAGGTTATAGATATAAGGATTTGGGCGTAGAGTAAGGAGATGGGATGCTTGCCTTGGTTGGAGATTGGATTTGGGGAAGGCATTCGCCGAAGGTAGGAAGAGACTTAGGGCAACAGACATATTCATGTAATGCACATATGCATCCTATAATGCGAAGGACCATTTTACGCATGATGATTTGAAAAGCACTTTGTGCACATGTATCATTTCGTTTGCTAACAAAATACGGAGCCTAAAAGATAATATTGCATTTATTGGACTTTTGTTACATTGGCTGATTTTGAAATAGTGCAAAAGGTGGAAAAAATTTCTAGGAGATTAAATCATGGCCAGGTGAACATCTTTCAGGCTGATCCATTCCCAGAAGATTCTTCTTCTTCTTCGGACGAGTCTCCCTCGGACAAGCTTGCCTCTGATGAGTCTCCGTGAAAAATGATATTGTCTGCATCAGTTAAGAGCTGGATATGTCAAATGTGAATTTCTTCAATATTTCCTAAGTCTTACTTCCTTTCTGCTCTATTCCTTCGTCAGCCACAATGTTCATTCCTTCGCTAGCCCATACACCGATAGACTCTATGCGTTTTGTAGGAGTTCTGCCTTACTATGCCATTTGCCTTTTTCTTTGTTCTTTGCTTCGACCAAACTTTGCTTCTTTGTTATTTTCCCTCGTGCCCATTGTTTGCGTAACTTCTTGCACTCGGTTTCTAACTCATCAGCATTTCTTTTCCTTTTTATTGTTGCTCTTGGTGGAACTTCCCTTGCTATGTCTTTCCTAAGCCAGTCTGGACAGTCTTCATCATAGCCTGCGTCAAACCTGTCTCGTCCAATAGTCTCGAATCCAATTTGTTGTCTTCTTTCCAAAGTTCTACTATCTTGTCTTTGAATGGTATCACTCATCCGAGAATATTTACTTTGAAACTTCTGATGTCTGCAATTTGGGGTACAATATGCTTTCTACCTACTTGTCTAAGTGCCCTTAAAAGAGTGTATGGGTTAACTCCTCTAAAGCCACTAAAATGAGAAATGGGTCTCTTTCCGACCGTGTGATCACTGTAGCGTTGGGAAAGTAATCAAACATCCACTGTATATTTTCGGATGTCAACTGACAAAGTATGTGGTGCAAACCTTTAGTAGTTACTGGCCGGTCCCTGATGAATATAATTTATTCATGTATTTTTATAAAAAATATAAATATTTTAAATAAAATCATGAATAAATATATTTAGTTCTCCTATATTTTCTAACAAATCTTGCAGTGAAAAGAATACTTGGAAAGAGATATATATCATGAATAAAGCAAATAACAAAGGAAGAAGAGTTTTACGTATGCAAGAAGAAGTCCATGACATGTCTTCCTCACTATGCAAGAAAGTTGTTACATATCTTGGCTACAATATTTGCTCCTTATTATACATCTTGGTAATATGGAATTACATATTTAATAAAAGAATGTGGAATTAAAGCAAATAAAGGAGCAAGGGAAGACTATCATTATGCAAGGACTTTCTAAACATATTCATCAAATTGGCATTTTTCAAGACTCTACGTATTATGTCATTATGCAAGGAACTTGCTACACATCTTCATTCCTTGACATTACAAGACTTAATGAAGAAATGAGTTTCTATAAATAGGGAGCACTTCTCCCGTAGTTGAGCACCAAGTAGGAGAATAGCTATAGCTCTTTAAAGTTTCTCTTTCTCTTGTCTTTCTTTTGCTAGTAGTAAAATACTCCTAGTTTTAATTATAAGTCTTTTAAATTCCCTTTTTATATTTTCATACTCTATAATGGAGTAATTTCTTTTTGTTGGGATAGTTGATGAAGCTTGATATATTTTTAATACTTGTCTCAGTTTTAATACATACTTGGCCTGAAATTATCTATTTCACATTTTACACTGTGCGGGAATGTTAGTTTTATTATTCTTTATTATCACTCCTACATATTTTATCTCGAGGTTATTATCATATTAATTTGTAATTCTCACGGAGCAAAATTAATATGTGGTAACTGATAAGTAAAATAAGTAGATTGAAAATAAATTTTAGTAATCTACCATTTCAAGTCCGTAGTCTTGCTTGCCTCAGTTTTAATTCTCACGGAGGAATTGTTGTAGGCAAGATTATTGATTTTAGTAAAAATATTCTCACGAAGTTTTCACTACTTTTTAGTACAATTCAGGCAAGAAAAATATTTCGGTTTAACTGTCACTTGTTATATCTCAATTAATTTGCATAACCTCACATAGTGTTATTAATTGATTATTTTCTTGTGAGCAAAATATAATTGAATTAGAAATAAGCAATTATTCTTTAGAGAAATATATGTCAAAATGAGATTTTTATTATAAATATTATCAAGTGAATTCAATGATTCCCAACTCTTTTTAAATGAAAATCTTCACAAGTTATTTTGTTTTAGTTAAAGTTATTTAAAAGTCAAAAACTCACTTTTCATCAATTTGATTCTCTCAAATAGTAGTTGGAATATTCAAAGTCTCTAGCATAGATTTCCCAATCTCTGTGGGACGATATCTTAAACTATACTATAATTTGACAAAGCACGAGCAGGAAAATCCTATACACTTTGGCCTCGTCAAATTTTTGGCATCGTTGCCGGGGATTGGCAGACATCTACTTCGGACTAAATATTTGGTTACTAATTTGAGAACTTATTAATATAATTAATATTTATATAATCTATAAAATACTACTATAACTACTGATACTGACCTTTAATCTCTAACAGTATTATATCTGCTTCTAACATTTTTTCTTTGTTTCTAGCATTTTTTATTATTTTTATTATTATTATTATTATTATTATTATTATTATTATTATTAACTTTCTCTAGTATATTACCTTTTATTATTATATTATCGTTTTTTACACTACGGACACTAATATTACTATTATTTACTAATATATTAACTATAACATTTCGTTGTTACTTAAGTAATTTCTCTAATATTTTCTTGTTACTCAAGTACTTCTTTCTAATATTTCCATTACTACTTCTAACATTTTCTCTTTTTCTTCTAACACTTATATTTTGTTTTGTATATTTTATTATATTATTATTTTTAGTTAGCAAGTAATATTAAAGTGTTTATCTAATAGTCCATATCACTTCTTTCGTCTATCATTTTATTTTCCCTACTACTTTTATTATACGTCTACTTTAGTATATCTAAGTTTTATTATAATTATTATTATTATAAATTTTCTTTAAAGTATTTACATTACTAATTACTATAGTCTATAATATAATATATTAGTAGTTCTCTATATTAAGTATTTCTTATTGTTATTATTATTGCTACTAATTTTTTTCTCTCTCTATTAGTATACAGAAAAAGACCAAAAAAAAAAAAGAAAAAGGAAATCGTTGTTTGTACTCTTAATATTCTTTATCGTATCATTATATTACCTCTTTCACATAGTCACATTTCTTTTATTAAGTACTCCTACTACTTACTATAGTATTTCTTTTTTCTCTCTTATCGTCTTTTACGCCTTTTCCACTATAGCCACTAATATTACTTCTATTTTTTTTTATATCCCTTTTGTTAACTTGTATTATTTAACATCTTTGTTTATTTTTGTGTCTTATTGTATTATCCTTGTCTACTGGAGTACATATTACTGTAATTATATAACTATTACTACGTTTTTATCTCTTCAGAATACTAGACTACTAGTACGTACGTGGTATTTAAAATCTTCTCATCGTCAACTTCTTCTTTCTACTTTATAATTCACATCTTTTTAGTACATCTTTAGCATAGGTACTTTTCCTACTTTTCTATCGCCAACAAATTTTATCAGCTTTATAACGTTTCTTTTCTTTTCATTTTTTTTCCAACTATACCACTCTAGGTAATTTTATTTTTTATAAGACAAGAGCATTATATTGAATATCGTGTCATCGCTAGTGTTACTGCTCCTAGTTGTTTTTGTTAGTCCCATCATCTGCATTATATTCTTATTGTTGTTATTAGTAGTATGAGTATTACTCATTATTATATTTAAGCATTACTGTTATTTGTAAATAATAATAGTGTTATAATATTATTTCTCTTTTATTATTACAATCATAAACTATTATTATACTATTTAACTTTACTGTCACTATCGTTACTACTTTATATACAATACTACTTTTGTTTATATATAATAGGAGTTGTTTACATTAATAATTTTCATTGTCAACTTTTGTCATTTTCATTTGTTCCATTATTGTTATTATTAGCTATTTAACTGTTATAGTTACTACCTTTTTCACCTATATACAATAGTATCATCTGTCTTCTTCTATTGAAAGTTTTATTATGTTTATTATTTTTTTTTTAATCATCAATTTTACTTATACTATAGCTACTGTTTTTCTTATTAATTTTATTACTACTACCATCACTCTTCACCATTACTACTACTATTTTTCTTTTAATATTTTCTTAAAGTGCTACTATATTATAACTGTTAAGAATAGGATTAGTTTATGACCGCTCTTCTAACAAAGAATTAGTCATTTACGATCTGAAATTGAAAAATCTTTACAGTTGCGCAGGAAAGGACAATCATCATCTTCTCAAAGTGCAACTTGTGACAAAATGGAGCAGCAACTAAGAGATGACAACAACCAACTGGGAGTAGATCCACCAGTCATGGTAGAAGATCAGTTTGACGAAGTGGCTCCAAGACAGCAAACAGAATCCTAAAGGATTATGCTAGACCAGACCGTTTCAACTGTGAGTCTAGTGTAAGAAAATCCCCAGTTGCAGCAACAACTTTGAAATCAGGACCGGCCTGATTCAAACAATTCTACAATCTTGCACTTTCACCGGTGATCCAAGTGAAGGTCCACACAGTCATTTAATTGATTTCTTGGAACTAGTAGAAACTGCTAATATAATGGAGTATCTCTGAAGCAATCAAGTTAAGGCTATTTCCTTTTTCTTTAAAGGAGATGCCAAGACTTGGTTGCGAGTTTACCTCAAGGTTCTATTACTACATGGGACCAGCTGACTCAGAAATTTTTGAATAAATATTTTTCCCTGCTAAAACAACAAAGTTAAGACACGATATTTCTAATTTCTTGCAGATTGACACTGAGTCAGTTATCAAGCATGGGAAAGATTAAAAACAATGCTAAGAAAATGTCCACATCATGACATTCCTGAACATATGCAGATGTACATTTTCTATCACGGGTTAAAACCATCTTCTAGAAATGTGATAGATGCAGCTGCAGGAGAAAAAACCACTGTTTGAAGCATTGCAATTGTTGAATGAAATTTCTGAAAATGCTATTCAATGGCCATCTGATCGTGTAGTAATAAAAGAGCTGCTACGGTAAATCAGGCAGATGCTTTAAATACACTAACACAACAGATTGTTTCTTTGGCACAAAAGTTTGAATCTTTTCAGGTTAATACACAACAACCAAGCCAGTCTGAGACTTGCGACATGTGTGGAGGAAACCATCTGAACCATGAATGCCAAGCAACCAATCAGAATGATGAACAAGTCAATGCCATCGGGTACAAGCCATACCCCTTTGGAATTTCAATGGCACAAAAACATCCAGGATTTCAATGGAGCAATCCTAATGGTGCTGAGAATTCTCAAAGCTTCCAGAAGCAACAGGTACAAGGTCCACCCGGATACCAGAATCAATATAGTGTGCAACCGAATTTCAAGCCATATCAGCAAGCAGCTCCATATCAACAAAGGCCTCAACAAGCCCATCAAAGTCTAGATGACCTTTTGTACAAGTAAATTAAGGCCACTGACGAGAAAATGGAAAGCCAAAATTCTGCCTAAAGAATTTGGAAATTCAGGTAAGCCAATTGGCAACTCTTGTTTCAGAAAAAATTCAAGGTCCCTTACCAAGCAATACAGAGAAAAATCCAAAAGAACACCTTAAAGCCATCGCCTTACGGTCAGGTAAGAATCTTGATGATCCATATGCTGACAGACAGGAAAAGAACCAGCCAGAGCAACAGGTAGACAAGGGTAAGAATGTTGAAACACCCAGTGAACTGTCACAGAGAAAGAAGTCCAGAAAAAAGAAAAAAATATTGAAAAAGTGACTCCTCTCCCTGTGACAATTCCTTTTCCACAAAAAATGAAAAGAGAAAAGCTTGATAATCAATTTGCAAAGTTTTTGGAAATTTTAAAGCAATTCACATTAATATTCCTTTTACTGATGCTTTGTTGCAAATGCCTTCATATGCCAAATTTCTAAAAGAAATCTTGTCAAGCAAAAGAAAATTGGAAGAAGTTTTTGTGGTAATGCTTACTGAAAAATGCAGTGCTATACTTCAAAACAAACAACCACAAAAGCTCGGTGATCCAGGAAGTTTTACAATTCCATGTACCTTGGGAGGATTACATTTTGAAAAAGCACTTGTGATTCTGGAGCTTCAATTAATTTGATGCCATTTTCTATTTTTAGGAAATTGGATCTTGGTGAGATGAAAAATACAATTGTTTCTCTTCAATTTGCAGATCAAAGTACTAAAAACCCTAAGGGAATATTGAAAATGTTCTTGTGAGAGTAGATAAGTTTGTTTTCCCTGTAGATTTCATAGTACTTGAAATGGAAGAATGTCCTGATGAACCAATAATTTTAGGTAAACCTTTTCTTGCTACAGGTAGAAAAATCATAGATGTTCATCAAGGACAACTGATTCTAAGAGTTGATGAAGAAAGAGTCATTTTTGACATGCAAAAGATTCTAAAATTTTCAGGAGATGAAACATCATCTTCTTGTTTTTCAATTGACATGATTGGTGATCTTGCAGATGAATTTAAAGATGATCAATTGATTTTAGACTCAATGGAGAGATGTTTGGCTAAATCTGGCACCACACAGGATGATGATCTTGTAGTCAGAAGTGAAGCAAAATTGTTGGAACATAATTCTAAGGAAGAGGATGAAATACGATCAGAAGAAGTTCACACAAAATTGAACTCAAAATTCTCCCTTCCCATTTGAAATATGTTTACTTGAGCCTGAATTATTTCCAGTAATAATTTCATCTTCTCTGTCTGCAGAACAAGAACATAAATTGATTGAAGTACTCAAAGCACATAAAGGAGCCATAGGGTGGACTATAGCAGACATCAAAGGCATAGTCCAGCAATTTGCACACACAGAATCCTTATGGAGGATAGCTACAAGCCAATAGTCTAACCCCCAAAGGAGATTGAATCCAACAATGCAAGAAGTGGTAAAAAATGAAGTTATTAAGCTTTTCGCAGCAGGTATTATTTACCCCATCTCTGACAGCCCTTGGGTAAGTCCTGTTCAGGTGGTACCAAAGAAAGGAGGTATGACGGTATAAAAAATGAAAATAATGAACTCATACCTACCAGAACAGTTACAGGATGGAGAGTCTGTATTGATTACAGACGTCTCAATGATGCCACTAGAAAAGACCATTTTCCTTTACCATTTATTGATCAAATGTTAGAAAGAGTAGCAGGATATGGTTTTTATTGTTTTCTTGATAGATCTTCAGGGTATAACCAGATACCAATTGCACAGAAGATCAGGATAAGACAACTTTCGCATGTCCCCATGGAACCTATGCATATAGGAGAATGCCATTTGGTTTATGCAATGCACCTGCTACATTTCAGCGATGCATGTCTGCAATTTTCTCTGACATGACTGAAAAATTTTTTGAAATTTTTATGGATGATTTCACCTTTTTGGTAAAACATTTGAAGATTGTCTCCACCATTTGACCTTAGTTCTTAAGAGATGTGAAGAGACAAAATTGATTCTTAATTGGGAGAAATGTCATTTTATGGTTACTGAGGGAATAGTTTTAGGACATAAAATCACTGCTAAAGGGATAGAAGTTGATAAGGCTAAAATTGATCTTATAGCAGGATTACCCCCTCCTACAACTGTTAAAGGCATTAGAAGTTTTTTAGGCCATGCAGGTTTTTACAGACGGTTTATAAAAGATTTTTCAAAAATTTCAAAACCTCTGACTAACCTTTTGATGAAAGATGTCAAGTTTGATTTTTCAGGTGATTGTTTAGAAGCTTTTGAAACTCTTAAGGAGAAATTATCATCTGCCCCTGTAGTTGTATCCCCTGATTGGAACCAACCTTTTGAAATCATGTGTGATGCTAGTGATACAGCTGTTGGAGCTGTTTTAGGCCAGAGAAAAGATAGGATTTTTCGTCCATATACTATGCCAGTAGGACTTTGAATGAAGCTCAGCTGAATTATGCCACAACAGAAAAAGAACTATTGGCAGTAGTATTTGCTTTTGATAAGTTTCGTTCTTATTTGATAGGAACCAAGGTCACTGTTTTCACTGATCATGCGGCTTTAAAATACCTCTTAACAAAGAAAGATGTCCGACCTAGATTTTAAGATGGATTTTACTTCTGCAAGAGTTTGACCATGAAATAAAAGACAAAAAGGGAACCGAAAATCAAGTAGCTGACCATTTGTCTAGATTAGAGAACCCTCCTTCTGAGTCTTGTGAAATAAAAGAAGAATTTCCTGATGAACATATCTTTTCTGTCAGCTCAGTTGTGACTCAACCACCCTGGTTTGCAGACATTGCAAATTACTTGGTTGGAAAGTGGACACCCCAAGATCTCTCTTACCAACAAAGAAAAAAACTTATATCTGATGCTAAGTATTATCTATGGAATGATCCTTACTTGTTTAAATATTGTGCAGATAATATTATTAGAAGGTGTGTGCCTGAAGAAGAAATGAGCAAGATTTTGCATCATTGCCATGATGGAGCAATTGGAGGTCATTATGCTGCAAATCGGATAGCCTTTAAAGTTTTGGAGGCTGGATTCTTCTGGCCAACACTTTTCAAAGACGTTCGTGCATATGTTGCACAATGTGACAGGTGTCAGAGAACAGGTAACATCACTAAAAGAGATGAAATGCCACTGCAATCAATTCTGGTATGTGAGATATTTGATGTCTGGGGTATAGATTTTATGGGACCGTTTCCTTCATCTCATTCATTCGAATATATCCTTGTGGCTGTTGATTATGTTTCACGATGGGTTGAAGCCATTCCCACAAGAAAGAATGATGCTCGAACTGTGTGCGATTTTCTCAGAAAACATATTTTTACCAAATTTGGCACACCACGAGTTATCATTAGTGACCAAGGCACTCATTTTATGAATAGACAATTTGCTGCATTGCTATCAAAATATGGTGTAACTCACAAAACAGGAACACCATATCATGCTCAAACTCAAGGGCAAGTTGAGGTATCTAACCGCGAATTAAAAAGGATACTTGAAAAAACGGTTGGAATCTCAAGAAAAGACTGGGCTTTAAAATTAGATGATGCATTATGGGCATACCGAACGGCATTTAAAACGCCAATTGGGACATCCCCATATAGATTAGTCTTTGGAAAAGCTTGCCATTTGCCAGTCGAATTAGAACACAAAGCTTTTTGGGCATTAAAAGTATTGAATTTTGATTTAACATCTGCTAGTAAAAACATATTTTTTCAGATTAATGAATTAGAAGAGTTGAGGCTGGAATTTTTTCAGATTAATGAATTAGAAGAGTTGAGGCTGGAAGCTTATGAAAATGCCAAGATTTATAAAGAAAAAACAAAAAAATGGCATGACAACCTGATCCGACAAAAAAGCTTCAAAATTGGAGATCAGGTACTTCTATACAATAGCCGACTCAGGCTATTTCCTGGAAAATTGAAATCTAGGTGGACAGGTCCTTACATGGTTACAGATGTCACTCCATATGGAGCAATTGAAATTCAACAGTTTAATGGAGGAGACAAGTTTAAAGTCAATGGTCACAGGCTAAAATTGTATTTTGGAGGACATTTTGAGCAGCAACCATCAGTAACCATGATAGATTGATGAGTTTCACAGTTACTACATCGAGCTAATGACGTTAAACTCAGAACTAAGGTTTCTTACCCGTAGCCATTGAGGGTGAAGCAATGGAGCCTTATAAGTCCAACATAGATCTGACTAATTAAATGCTTAACCAATTGATCTGGTCAATATCCAGATTATTGTACAACCGGAACATCCCATGAAGGCCTCTACAAAAACAGTGTCACCTAGACAGGAGTAACTCCATGGTGATCGGTATGCCTAAGTTACTGGTTGGTTAACCATTCAATTGTGAAAATCTAATTTTGGCACAGGTAATTTTCTAGTTTATAGGACCTTATGACTGTTAAGGTGTTAAAATAATCAGTCTATTACACATAGAATATGTGTGGTCACAGTTTCTTTCAAGCTTTCTTCTGTGATCGTAATTTTGAAAGCCAAATTTTTTTTTTTAATTATTAAGTAGTATTTTCTATTTTAACTATCCTAGTTTAAAAAAAAAAATCCTTTTACTCCCTTTCCACTCGTGTTGAAATGTGTTTTCATTCTGGAGAATGAAATGTTCAAGTGTGGGGGAAGATTATTCTTATTTATATATTTTAAATATAATATCTTCTTCTAAACTGTGATTTCTTCTAAACTGTGATTTTTTGTAGGTATTTAATTAACAACATAAATTCTTTACATTACGCTCAATATTATTTCTTTTTATTTTTCACCATATGTTTTTCCATGAACGATTTTGATTTTGTGAAAACAGTAGCAAGCATCTTCGACTCAACAAATCATTGGGATTGAGAAAAGTTATGATCACAAAAGCAGGAAGAATCAATAAACTTGGCTAGAACTTGCTCTAAGTGTTTTTCGAGGCGAAATAATGGATGACACTGATTTTTGAAAATGAACTTAGGCCTTCTTTTATTCCCAATTCTAGCCTCTTTATTTTTTACCCAAATATACATATTTTACCTCTTAGAACCTTTTTAGCCTTGATCCTAATTTTTTTTAACACCGTATTTCTCTTTAAATATATATGTGTATGTATATATATATATATATATATATATATATATATATATATATATATATATATATATATATATATATATATATATATTAGTCGTATATATGTATATATCTCTATATATACGCATAAAAATACACTTTCTTCCAGCAGTTAATGAGCACAGATTGATATCAACAAGAGGAAGAAGTACCCAAAAAAATAAAGAGAAAAAAAAAAAAAGAGAATATACGATTGTTAATAATATTGCAAAGGCAGAGAATGTAATAAGGAGGAGTGCTTAAAAAAAAGGATGAAATTATTAAGAACCAAGAAATGTTTGCTCAAAGTTGGAAGGAGAAAAATCACTATAAATATATCCTTACCCTACCAGCCTATAGCCTAACATTACAAGCCAAGAAAAGTCCTAAAAGATTTTAAAAATTAGTGTTGTATCTATATTAGTGGAGATAAACATGAAAAGCAAGCCTATAGACTCGGCTATGATACTTACTGAATAAGTGATCATAAATTTATCAGTTCTGAAAGAATCAAGGGGCGAAGAATGCAATCTTTTGTTGATCAAGTCAGAATTCAGACATAAGGTAAAAGATTTGGTGAATTTAGAAAGGATAATTGCATTGAACATAATGAGAGATATTTATTTTGAATAAATTTGATATACTACAAAAGGCATAAGTTTTGAAAAAAAAAAAAATCTTTTTCCTCGAGGACGAGCAAAAGTTCAAGTGTGGGGGAATTTGATGAATATAATTTATTCATGTATTTTTTATATAAAAATATAAATATTTTAAATAAAATCATGAATAAATATATTTAGTTCTCCTATATTTTCTAACAAATCTTGCAGTGAAAAGAATACTTGGAAAGAGATATATATCATGAATAAAGCAAATAACAAAGGAAGAAGAGTTTTACGTATGCAAGAAGAAGTCCATGACATGTCTTCCTCACTATGCAAGAAAGTTGTTACATATCGTGGCTATAATATTTGCTCCTTATTATACATCTTGGTAATATGGAATTACACATTTAATAAAAGAATGTGGAATTAAAGCAAATAAAGGAGCAAGGGAAGACTATCATTATGCAAGGACTTTCTAAACATATTCATCAAATTGGCATTTTTCAAGACTCTACGTATTATGTCATTATGCAAGGAACTTGCTACACATCTTCATTCCTTGACATTACAAGACTTAATGAAGAAATGAGTTTCTATAAATAGGGAGCACTTCTCCCGTAGTTGAGCACCAAGTAGGAGAATAGCTATAGCTCTTTAAAGTTTCTCTTTCTCTTGTCTTTCTTTTGCTAGTAGTAAAATACTCCTAGTTTTAATTATAAGTCTTTTAAATTCCCTTTTTATATTTTCATACTCTATAATGGAGTAATTTCTTTTTGTTGGGATAGTTGATGAAGCTTGATATATTTTTAATACTTGTCTCAGTTTTAATACATACTTGGCCTGAAATTATCTATTTCACATTTTACACTGTGCGGGAATGTTAGTTTTATTATTCTTTATTATCACTCCTACATATTTTATCTCGAGGTTATTATCATATTAATTTTGTAATTCTCACGGAGCAAAATTAATATGTGGTAACTGATGAGTAAAATAAGTAGATTGAAAATAAATTTTAGTAATCTACCATTTCAAGTCCGTAGTCTTGCTTGCCTCAGTTTTAATTCTCACGGAGGAATTGTTGTAGGCAAGATTATTGATTTTTAGTAAAAATATTCTCACGAAGTTTTCACTACTTTTTAGCACAATTCAGGCAAGAAAAATATTTCGGTTTAACTGTCACTTGTTATAACTCAATTAATTTGCATAACCTCACAGAGTGTTATTAATTGATTATTTTCTTGTGAGCAAAATATAATTGAATTAGAAATAAGCAATTATTCTTTAGAGAAATATATGTCAAAATTGAGATTTTTATTATAAATATTATCAAGTGAATTCAATGATTCCCAACTCTTTTTAAATTGAAAATCTTCCACAAGTTATTTTGTTTTAGTTAAAATTATTTAAAAGTTCAAAAACTCACTTTTCATCAATTTGATTCTCTCAAATAGTAGTTGGAATATTCAAAGTCTGTAGCATAGATTTTCCAATCTCTGTGGGACGATATCTTAAACTATACTATAATTTGACAAAGCACGAGCAGGAAAATCCTATACACTTTGGCCTCGTCAGTCCCACTTTCGAAGAGCATTGTCCATGCGGGCGGTATGAGTCCAGATATAGTCTTCCCTTGGTGTGGAATGGAAGGCTTAGTTTATGCTGTTCATCTTTTGCAAATGTTCCATCAACCAAATTTATAATAGTAAATTCCAACCTTCGAAAAAACCAACGCCTTTTTTTCATCTTTCTAAAGCACGGTTCATTTCTGCGACGATCATAGGTACCAATGTGTATTTCTTGTATGCCCTTGAGTAGGGCATCAGCAATTGAAACCATGCAAATATCCACTCGTCCTTTATTTTCTAGAAACACGATTGTCCCTAAAAAGATAGTAATAAAAGAAAGTACCCTCCGCTCTTGCAAATCCGCCTGGTTAATGCTAAAATAGTCTTTGGATTTTTGAAATACTTCTCCGTACCCAAATTTGATGTCGAGGGATGTCAAAAAAATTCCTAATTGTCTCACACTGTCTGTGCAAAATTCGGGCTTAAGCCCTACCATTTCGTAGAATTCCTCGAGTGTAATGTTCTTAGGCATCAAGATTTCTTCACTTTCAAATGGTAATTGAGTTAACCTGCCTATTTCATCCAGCAAGGGTATCAACTCTACACTTTCGAAGTGAAAACCTGCTCGGCCTACATCCCAAAAGTGTACTGCTGTTTCTATCATCCCTTTCACTGCAGTGTGCTCCATTAGTGAAATCATATTCCCCAACACAATTTTGACTCGGTCTTCTTGATCTATACTTAGGTTTCCCCACCAATCTCTGAGCAACTGATGGATTTCAGCAACCATGTCAAATGTTCTATTGGCCATGATCTTTTGGAAAAGGTGAAGGACGATAGGAAAGGGAGAAGGAAAATGCCTAATATTAACTTTATTACGAGCAAAATGATCAATGTGTGGCACAAGCTTTTTGAAAACAATGCAACAGAGAATATGAAAAGATATGTCTTTGTGGATTGAGAACCCTTTAGATACTTTAGATGGAAGTTGCTAATGGACTTTTGACATGCCAAGGATATCAAGTCTTTATATAATGCTTAAAGGATAATGTGCGTTATGTGTCATCTCATCTATCAAGCGGTCATTTATGCTTCAAATTGGGCATTAATGCCTCTTCGGTTACCATTTGAGCCTTTGAATAGCATTGAATACAAAATGATTCCAATCTTTTGTGAATAAACGTTTGGCTTTTAATGCCTCTTAAGTTACCTTCGTTCCTTTGAATGGAATTGAATACAGAATAATTCTGACTGTTTATGAATAAACAATCATTTCTGATCCAATTTGGGCTTTTAATGCCTCTTAGGTTACCTTCGTGCATTTGAATAGTAATGAATACAGAATAATTCCGACTGTTTATGAATAAACCACCATTTCTGATTCAATTTGGGCTTTTGACGTCTATTAGGTAACATTTGTGCCTTTGAATGACATTGAATGCAGAACAATGCCAATAAATGGTCCACATTTGCACGTTCGATCCCTTAAGTATATGTAAATAGATCGTGTTCACCGCTCTTTGGGGGTCAAAAACCCGTTCGAATTGTTTGAACACGTCGGCCTATCAGACTTTAGAACAAGTCGACTAATGATATACCATGATGCATGATTTCTAGCGTTGCTACTACGGAATTGAGATAGTTAGACCAGGTATTATTATCCTCCCAAGCGGACGACTCGGGAGCGAGAACATTACGGACCAAATAAATTTCGAGTTGTTCCCCTTAAAGGAATTTTTGTGAGGAAAGAGGCGTCCATAACCAACATGTTTTTCAGTGCACGATTAAGCAATTGCCAGGAGTGGCGGGAGGCCTGAGCAGTATGCACAAGTTTAAAAATGCATAAGTTGTGAAAGAAAATGCACATGTTTTCTAAAAATGTATGAATATTGTAGCGGATGTACATATTAAAATATTTCTCAAAATAACTTTTAAAAAGGATGAGTAAAAGGAAAAACAAAACAAACAAGTTAGTTTCGAAAATAGGATAATAGAAACTAGATAATGCAAAAAGAATCATGAAGTGAAATTGTTTTACAGAAAAAGCAGATTTATGGAAGATTTGAAAATAGTTGGACTGTGGGATACATCATAAGAACGTTCCAAGAGTGGGTTTGCAAGACAAGGACATGGTTCCTCCAGGCGGACAACCAAGGGGGTGAAAGCACACAAACTGCCAAAAGCTTCGCTAGTTGGCTAATTTTGTGTACTTTCCCTAAAGGGTGCTTTGACGGTGGAACGACCGCGAGTTACGCATAATCATTCTTGGTGTGTGCAAGTGTAAAAATTCTATGAGTGGAGGAAGTATAAACAAAATCACAGTTACATATAATAAATTAAAGGAAATGCCAATAAAAGGCTAAGCTTCAAATCTGCAAAAGGAAAAAGAAAGAAATATTAGTCTTTGAGAAAATAACAAGAAAAGAAAATAAATGTAAAGAACCCCAATTAAAAGTCCGTTATGGTTAGAACCTTGAAAAATCCCCAACAGAGTCTCCATTCTGTCGATACCTAGTTTTTTCCGAACATGGTTAAAGTTCGAAATAAGGCTCGACTTATTGGAACTCACGGGTAAAGCCTTGGAGTCGCCACCTAACATATTTTTTAACTAGGCGTATTAGGGCACCTACTTTGTTTCTAATCAATTTTATAATTAACTCTGAAACTTAGTCTACGAATCTAAAATTCTAGGTAAGGGTTCAAGTTAACCCGAGAAGAAGGTGTTAGGAACCTCTCAGGCTCTATCAAATGTGGTTACCATTTGGACTAATTGAGATTCAAAATAATTAAAAGTAACTAAGCAAGTAAACTAACTAAAACTAGACAAATAATTAAATGACTACTATAATATGCATATAATAATTGAGATTGATAAAAGGTTCAATTTCACGGCTTCTTCCTCGGAGAATTACATCTCGCAAAAATAAAACAAATTAGTTAGCATATCAAAACAATAAAAATTAAAATTTCAAGAATGAAATAGTAAATTAAATTAGGAGCATTTTCTAGAGCGTCATCTTCAAGATTGTTCATCCAAATATATACATCACAAAAATATGAAAATGAATTAGTACGATAGTTAATAAAGTGAAATAAATAAATAATAATAATAATAAAATAATAGTAATAATAATAATAATAATAATAATAATAATAATAATAATAACAATACTAATAATAATAATAAGAGAAGGTGGATTTTGTAAAAGTTTAGGCTCAGAATGGTGTATTGCATCAACTAGAGGTTAGGATATCGGTACGGCTGCAAACACGGAGTCCGGGCCGGTTTGCCATACCAAGTACGTCCAATCCCACCACTCTATAATCAGTTACTTTGCAAAGTGATATGCATCGTCATCGCCTATTTATTTTCGGAGGGACAAAATTGTAAGGGACTATTGTATCGGGACAGGACTGTTTTGGCCTCCAAACGTCATTGGCCTTGTAGTATCTATTCAAATCAGTCCGTAAGCCTTATATATATAATGGCCATAATCGGTGTAACATCCGTCAAATCGTTGTATAGGCCTCAAATTAAATATTTTCATAGGCCTAACTTTATGTAGCATCTGCTCAAAAGCCAAACCGAATAAAACTCATCCAAAACAAAATCATACGAAAAGACAAAGGGGATATGAGATAACCATAACGGATGCGTCGGGTGCGCGTCAAGTGGTTGATATTATCCCTCACGGACCGGAACTTCTTGTTTCCGAAAAAAGTTACCCCCTTTGTTTGATTGGTCAGTTTTCAAGAGGGGGAAGTTCTTCTGGCAATCTCAGGCATACTCAAAATAGATTATTTGGCCTGATCGAAACAACCTAGGAAAGGTTGTCAGCCTACATAACCAACTTCTCATACCAAGAAAGAGAAGAAGGTGTCATATCATTCCTGTACTCAAAAACAAAATCTCATCAATGCATCATAATAAAACAGTGAATTAAACATAGGCCATAAATAGTTTCAACAATGTCAAAGAAACCAAAGCCAACAAATAAACTGCACAAGATCCATATCTAATGAAACCCCATAAGAGAACAGGCGGGTCTATTAAGAAATAAATGGGTTTCTGTTCGGGCCAACACCAGAGCAACGGACAAATCTTCTAATTTTTAATTGACCTGCGGAATAAATAACACATAATCCAACGCAATAGCAGATTGAAAACTCAATTCATGCGTCATCAATGGGGTAAAGGAACATTGTAAGCCTGCAACCAACACGTCAGAACACCCAGAAACCGGATAAAACAAAAAGGACAAAGAAAATGGCGAAGGCAGTGTAAAAAACAGAGCAACGTCGCCAAGCATCGGAGGAAGGGAGGAGCGACTGACATTTGGCATTTTATGCCTATATTTCCTCACGTTTGAGTACTTTATTCGCGTGTTTTGTAGTTAACGAATGTGATTTTGTGCTGATTTTATGTCGTATGCTTGTAGGTTGTTATGAAGTGCAATTGGAGCTTTAAAGAGCATGATCGAGCAAGAAAAGATTGAATTTGGATTGAGGATTAGATCGAGCACACGAAGGCACGGAACGAAGCAAGCTGCGAACGACGAAAGCAGGAATTTTTCCTGGCGCGGTATGAGGTGCGGCGCGCCCCTATAGCGCCCACTTTTCTGGCGTGTTTTTGAGCGCAGGGCATGGCCATTGCGTGCGAGATTCGACGGGTTCTGCCTTGTTGAGCGCATTTTTTGGAAGTCCTATTTCGTCTAGGCTTAGGCGTAACTAATTGCTAGGCTTTTGTAAACACTATAAATACTCTTTTACTTCATTTTTGAAGGAGAGTTCAGACTTTGGAGCAACTTGAGAGCACCATACTTCATTGAACAAGGGTTTTATTCCTATTCTTTCATCTATTAATCATTCCATCATTATTTCATCAAATTATTGTCTTGTGATTATGAGTATGCGTGGTTAAATCTTTCGTTCTAGGGTTAGAGTGTTTTATGAAGGTTGATGTTTGAAGATTGAATTCCATATATTGAATCCATAACGGGTTACTTATTCTTTCTTGATTTTACTTGTTTAATTATTAGAGCTCAATAATTAGGAATTATCTATGGTTTTTAGATTGAACTCGAAAGAGGGAATTTATGAACGCAATAAGAAAGAGTAGGGCTAGATTGTGAACCCGGGCTCGGGGAACCAATTTGTGAGTAGGATAGACATATACTTGCTCGCCTAGCTTAACTAATTACAGAATTCATTAATGCGTGCACGTGATTCAACCCATAGACATATAGGGATTGGAGTAGCCTTAAGCTTGAATTTGTGGCACTTAACATATTCGGAAAGAATTATCTATCATGGGTGCTTGATGCTGAAATACACCTTGATGCAAATATTCTTGGTGATACTATCAAAAAGGCAAATAAAATATCAAGCCAAGATAAGGCAAAAGCTATGATTTTCCTTCGCCATCATCTAGATGAAGGGTTAAAAATTGAATGTTTAACCGTTTTGAAGGAACAATATGACCACTTGAGACTTACGGCATTACCGAAAGCTCGAAATAAGTGGATGCATTTACGGTTTCAAGATTATAAAACCATAAGCGATTATGATTCTGATGTTTTCAGAATAACTTCTCAGCTAAAATTAAGCGGTGAGACTATAACTGATGGAGACATATTGGAAAAAACTCTTTCCACTTTTCATGCCTCTAATATAGTATTGCAACAGCAATACCGTGAAAGAGGTTCTAAAAAATATTCTGAGCTGATTACATGCTTACTTGTGGGTGAGCAGAATAATAATCTGTTGATGAGAAATCATGAAGTCCGTCCTACTGGATATGCTCCATTCCTTGATGTAAATGTTGTAGCATCACATGATAAGTCTGAAAGAAGACATAATTATTACTGCGGTCGTGGTCGTGGCCATGGTCGCGGGCGTGGACATGGCAAGGGACAAAATAAATATCGTAATCCTGGAACAAAAATACAGGGGAACTATAAGGGTCCTCAAAATAATCCTTCAAAGGTTAAAGAAAATATCTGCCATCAATGTGGCATGAAAGGTCATTAGGCACGTTTTTGTCGTACGCCTGATCATTTTGTTAGGCTATATCAAGCCTCCCTGAAAAAGAATCAAAATAATGTGGAGGCACATTTGACCTTTAAAAATAATGATGATGAGGCGAATATTGAAAACAAGCCAGATGATGCTAAGGCAAATCTTGAATATAAAATGATGACTTTGAAGGCCTCGCTAATTTAACTCATTTGGAAGCTGAAGACTTCTTTGAGGATAATAACTGAAGATTGATAATATTACTAGAGATGCAATTATGTTATTTTTTATTTTATATTTTGAACTAATTTATCATTAAGTATGTTTTGCTAAGATATCATATGTCGTTAGTTTCTACATTTCTAGTTTAATTTCTAAGCACTTTTGGTATTGTAAGTCTTTTACATTTCTTTTAATGTACTCCTTATTTTTTTATGAAGAAAATGAAAATTTCTCAATCTTCAGTTGGACTAAAGAATAAATATGATATATGTCTTCTGGATAGTGCTACAACACATACCATTTTAAAAGATAAGAAATATTTCACTTATTTGGTAATGAAAGAAGCAAATGTTAATACAATATCTGGTAGTACAAAATTAATTATTGGCTCCGGAAGAGCTAATTTATTACTTCCTAGGGGAACACATTTGGATATTGATGAAGCATTATACTGTAGTAAGTCTCAAAGAAATTTATTAAGTTTCAGAGATATTCGCCAAAATTGCTATCATATTGAGACTATAAATAATGGAAACGTTGAATATCTTTATATTGCTACAATAATGTGGGACAAGAAACATGTGCATGAAAAATTTCCCACTTATTCTTCTCGTGTGTACTACACAACTATTAACATGGTTGAATCACATGCCATAGTAAACAAGAAGTTTACTAGTCCAAATAATTTTACAATTTGGCATGACCGGTTGGGCCATCCCGGTTCTAATATGATGTGCAAAATAATTGAGAATTCACATGGACATTCAATGAAGAACCAGAAGTTTCTTCAATTTAAAGAATTCTCTTGTATTGCATGTTCTCAAGAAAAATTAATTATAAGACCATCAGCAACTAAAGTTGGGATTGAATCTCCTGCATTTCTAGAACGTATACAAGGTGATATATGTGGACCTATTCACGCACTATATGGACCATTTAGATATTTTATGGTTTTAATAGACGCATCAACAAGATGGTCATATGTGTTTTTATTATCAACTCGCAACTTAACATTTGCGAGATTGCTTGCTCAGATAATAAGATTAAGAGCACAATTTTTAGATTATGCAATTAAAACAATTCGTCTTGATAATGCTTGTGAGTTCACATCTCAAGCCTTTAATGATTATTCTATCTCAACTGGAATAAAAATTGAACATCATGTTGCTCATGTTCATATGAATGGTCTAGCAGAATCATTTATCAAACGCCTCCATTTAATAGCTAGACCATTGCTTATGAGAACAAAACTTCTCATTTTAGTATGGGGACATGCTATTTTACATGCAGCAGCACTTGTGTGCATCAGGCCAACAAGTTATCATAAAGTCTCCCATTATAGTTGTCTTTTGGTCAAAATATTCCCATCTTAGAATTTTTGGATGTGCAGTACATGTTCCAATTGCTCCGCCACAACGCACAAAGATGGGTCTCCAAAGAAGATTGGGAATATATGTTGGCTATGAATCTTCCTCCATTATTAAATATCTTGAACCAATGAAAGGAGAGATTTACCTTTTGCCATTTTGATGAATCAGTTTTCCCAACATTAAGAGGAGATAAAAAGCAGTCTGAAAAGGAGATTGATTGGAATGCATTGACACTATCTCATTTAGATCCTCGTACAAATCAGTGTGAACTAGAAGTTCAAAAGATAGTGTATTTGAAAAATATTGCAAATCAATTGCCAGATGCATTTACTGACCTATCAAGGATTACTAAATCTCATATTCCAGCTGCAAATGCTCCAATTCGAGTTGATGTCCCAATAGGACAATCTATTTGTGCAAATGAGTCTAAGCCATACTTGAAGCGTTGTAGATCATTTAGTTCCAAAGATAAAAATCCTCAAAAAAAAAAGGAGCAAGTGATCAAGATGGTCATAATATGGAGGTAGTTGCTCAAGCAGAGCCCCGAGACATTGCAGTTAATAAGAACTCATTGGATGAGGATCAGGCACCTGAAAATAATAAAAATGAAGAGATCTTAATAAATTACTCCCTCCGTCCCAATTTATGTGGCACCATTTGACCGGGCACGGAGTTTAAGAAAATAGAGGTTGACCTTGTTAAATATCAATTTTACCCTTGAAAAAGTAAGAGAGAGAAGATTTGAGTAATAAAAAAGTTGTTGGTAGGTTTAAAAGTAGGTAGGGCCCAACAAGGGTAAAATAGAGATGATGCATTAAATAGTTGTCAAATAAGGAAATGTGCCACTTATTTTGGGACAAACAAAAAAGGAAATGGTGCCACATAAATTGGGACGGAGGGAGTATGTCTCTATAGGAAAAAGATGGAACCGAAATAATATAATTGTTGACATCATTTTTACTTATAATGTTGTTGTTGAAATAATGCAATAAGATGAGGATCTTGATCCAAAATTTGTCTTTGAATGTCGACAAAGAAATGACTGGCCAAAATGGAAAGATGCAATTCAAGAAGAATTGACTTCACTTGAAAAACGTGAAGTTGTCGGACCCATTGTCCGAACACCTGAAGGTGTAAAGCCAATGCGGTATAAATGGGTATTTGTGCGAAAATGAAATGAGGAAAATGAAGTCGTTCGATATAAAGCGCAACAAGGTTTTTCACAAAGACCTGTCATTGATTATATGGAGACATATTCTCTTGTGGTGGATGCAATTACCTTCAGATATCTTATAAGTCTAGCAGTGCATGAAAAACTTGATATGCACCTGATAGATGATGTCACAGCCTATCTTTATGGCTTATTAGAAAATGATATATTTATGAAAATCCCCGAAGGATTCAAAATGCCCGAAACATATAGAGGTTCTAAGGAAGCTTGTTCTATAAAGCTTCAAAAATACTTATATGGGTTAAAACAATCGGGCCGCATGTGGTATAATCTCCTTAGCGAATATTTGTTGAAAAATGGGTACAGAAATGATCCAATTTGCCCATGTGTCTTTATAAAAGGACCTGGATCTGAGTATGTTATAATTGCTGTATTCTAGAAATGTGTGGTTTACTATTGAAAAATAAGATCTCGATAACATTGTATGAAGACAATACTGGATGAATGGAACAACTTAAAGGAGGATACATCAAAGGAGACGGAACAAAACGTATTTCACCAAAATTCTTTTTCGCTCATGATCTTCAAAAGAATGGTGAAATAAATGTTCAACAAATTCGTTCAACTGACAGTTTGGCTGATCTGTTTACTAAGTCATTACCAACCTCAATATTTGAGAAACTAGTATACAAGATTGGAATGCGCCGTCTCCGAGATATTAAGTGATGTTTTCATCAGGGGGAGTGAAATACGCGATATACTCTTTTTCCTTTAACCAAGGTGTTGTCTCATTGGGTTTTCCTGGTAAAGTTTTTAATGAATGCATATTAGAAAATATTTGTACTTTTTTCTTTAACTAAGATTTTTCCCACTGGGTTTTTCTTAGTAAAGTTTTTAAGGAGGCATATCATCTAGTAATAGACATCCAAGGGGGAGTGTTATAAGTCACAATTTGTAAATGGATGTCTATTAGTTAGCATCAACTTGTAGGGAGATATTTGTAGACAAAATTCAATTTGGCAAGTGGTAAGATTAGCTAGTTGGCAATTAGGTGTAATTCAACTTGCAAGCAAGTTGTTATTCCACTTGCATTTGCAAGTTGTAACCTTGTGTATTAGGAGGCGAGGTTTTCTATAAATAGAGACCTTTGCCTCCTTATTTCAAATATTTCAAAATATAATTCTCTCTACATATTTCTCTAGCTACTCCTTTTAATATTTTGTCAATTTTAATTTTATTTACAATAATTTACCACGTTTGATGATTTACCGCTCTTCTTCCAAATACAAAAGGGAACTAAAGAATAATGTTGTTTCATACGAAATGATACGAACTCATGAGTTTACTAAATTTCACATTTTATTACCAACAAACATTAATGATACTTTAGTCAACACTGTAGCAAATATCATGTAAATAAAAAAGTACGTCTTTCTGTAGTGATAGTATTTAATAGGTAATTTAAACCAAAACAAATCTTAGTTTACACGCTACTTAGGCACACGTAAATACTTATGTACTGAATTATACAGCAATAAAGTCTATAATATCAGATAAAAGTCAAAATTTTAACGTATACTTAAAGTAATGTATCTTTCATTTTATTGAGTTTGTGTATATAGTCTAGGCAGGTAAAGTTTCTACTCCATCTGGAAAGGGAAAAAAAATCAAAACGATATCAAGTTCAAGAGACAATCCAGAATAACTAACAAAAAAATTGAACAGCGTCTCTAGCTCGTACAAACAAAATTCCTTGAACTGCCAAGTATATGATTTCCTTAAAAGACACGTTGAGTCTTCCCCATAGTACTCTTCAAGTATAAGCATCTCACATTATGCCAATTCTTCTTTAGCAAAGACACAAGAAAGTTGACACTCATCTGCACATTCTGGAAGATTTGTTTCTCCTCCATATCCAGATTGCCTACGGCAACTCCCATGCAAAGCACCTTTTTCAATTGGAATTTTATAGTGGCCTTGGTCTCGTTAACTTTAGACTCGAGCGACTCCTGGTGGGTAACAAGGGTAGGAAACTTACCTGCCTTGTTCAAACCAGGGCCCAAGAGACGGGGAATCTGCTTGATAACAGCTTCTGATGCCAAGAAAGCATGGTATTTCTTTGCAAGCTTCTTAACCAACTTCTTGTTTTTGTTAAGCTTCTTCAAGCCTTCCACATCCATATATTCCAAACCAATCTTTTCGGCCTCTTCCACATGCTGAGCATCTCCAAGCATGCAAATCTTCATGTTGGGGCGAGGAATGTGAGCTAGGCAACTTGACTGAACCACTGAAACGCTTATCCTTTTGAGGATCATAGTTTTTCAGACCAATCTGGAGCTCAACAGTTTCACTAAACTTCCTTTTCTTCTCATTCGAATCATTCTTAATTACAGAGATGGCTTCTCTTAAGGCATCACTCTGAAGCTTACTCATGGCTGAAAGGAGAAGGGTTGCAAAAAGAGAGTGAGTGAGTGAGTGAGCAAGTTTCTACTCCACTTAATAGCCTAATAGGTGGTTAACGTTTCTTAACTTTCATCTTTATTCTAACTTGTAAAAACCAATGTTTATCCAATTACAATGTTGAATGTACATTCATATTTGTAAAAAAGGAACCTGGTTTAAAATATTTTCCATATAAAAAAGGTATCTTTTGAAATAATGTTAACAAAAAAAACTAGAATCCAAGTCTTGCAAAATCTTATGGTGAAGAGCGGACCTGGAGATCAATTCAATGCAATATTTAAGTATTAATAAAAACATTCATTCATATACCAAAATACTTCAAATAAGAATTATGCGCGAATATATATGAATTCAATAGGAATAAAATTGATTTGGTTTTTGTTTTGATAAACCCCGAACCAAATCAATCCATGAACACCCCTAATTACAGCATTAGTTCTGAATAGACAGAAGTTTAAATGAGACTATGACTTTTAAAATTTATAATTATATAACATTTCGATCTTACTCACATAATTATCAATTTATATTATGATTCAACAAATACTTTTTCCGCGAACCCCGTCATTTTAGTTCTATTTTACGCTTTGGAACTTACTGAAGGAGTAATACTGATGAGCCCATTTGGGTGAGTTTAAAAGTGGCTTATAACTTTATAAATTAATTAGCAAATATTTGGTAACTCAAAAATTCATTGGCTTACAAGCTCTTATGTGCTTAAAAAACCCTAAAAAGTAAAAAATTCTAACTTCTCAAAAAGTTGCTTAAAATAACTCACCCAAATGGGCTCACAATAGACTGCTTTACGTGTTAAGATATACTCAAAATAGACGTATATTAAAATATTACTCCCTCCGTCCCATTTTAACTGTCTGGATTTGATTGGGCACGAAGTTTAAGAAAAATAAGAAAGATTTTTAAATCATGTGATTTAAAATTAAATGTGTGTAGTGTGGGCTACTGCGTTAAATTTTGTAGTCCAAAATACGTATTGTAATTAAATAGATGGAAAGAAATGTAGACACCTAAATTAGGACGGATGGAGTACAAAGAAATAAAAAAGCAATCTAAAAGTCTATTTGTTGGGGCGACCTGCCTCTAGTAAGATAGTAATGGATACCTCATACCACATACCAGCTTAAATTTTCTCTTAGCAGATGATTTCAATTTGCTGCTGTCTCCTGAAGAATGTTTACGTTGAGAAGAGAATACTGAACCTATATTTCCAAACTTGTTGGTTGAACTATTTTTTACAGTTGGGACACATTTCTGAAAAGATATAAGGGGATTTTAATTCCAAAGATCGGGCATATAACTGAAAACCATGATATCAGATATTTGTCAACTGCAACTCCACCATGAGACACCACTGAAGGTTCAGCACTGAGAAGTAGCTTCATCCACTCACTAGTCCCACATGGATGTAACGTGTACCATGGCCGATTCAAGTAGGGATGCTCCTGCATAGTATTATTCAACAGTGAAATCACGATAATGTGGTGTTAAAAAATCATGGATCAAGGTTAGTCTTCTCATTTTGTGGTTAAAAGTTGTTAAGTCTAAGATGCTACTTTGCATTCTAACAGAACATTCATTCATTATTAAGTTTTATCCACAGAAATTAACTTCATGCTAATAGGTACGAGGAGATATACTGATAAAAGCAAACGTCTCTACCGAGAAGCTAAACAAGTGGCAAGTAATGTCTTAGATTTAAATGGGATAATTCTCAAACAGCATTTGATTCGCAGTCACCCCTCTTTTACTTTTTACTGGTGAAGAAGGGTTAGAGACGTTATTACTTTTTGTTTAAAAAAATAAAGATACTAATTGAGAGGAAATTATTAGAATCATCCAGGCAGATTCAGCAACAGCTATAAGTGATTGGGATATCATTTGTAGGGAGTTCTGCTGAACCTTAAACATTCAAATGGTCTCAACCAGAATATAAGAATCCCACTGAGAATACTGGAGAACAACTAGAAGTTGGCACCGGCTATGATTGTTGACTGCAAACTAAAGGCCACTGGACATTTTTATAGTGTGTGTGTATTGTTGACCAGAGGGAACAACAATATAGATATATATGGCAGCACTCCCTGGTAACATATACTGCAGCACTACATTATTCTTCTCTTTCATACATAAAGAACCCTGATTTTTGTGGTCATGCAGAATTGCAAGAGGCTAAAATGCAATGGCTGAGATGATTTTTGTTATAGTCTGGTAGATTAACATAGTTGGACATGTAGTGAGGTACAACAGGCTGCTACTTTGATAGTTAAATGAATATGAGAAAAGTGGAAATAGATCAAAAGTGTTATAGGAAAGTAATTTTGGTTGAGATAATTTCTTTTATAGAAAAGTGAACCCACGTAAATATACCGAGTGCTAATGGAAATTACAAGGTGAGAGAACATGATCAGTTTTCAGAAAATAATTGAAGAAGCAATATACCTCCCGAGTTATAAAGGTCCATTTAGATATTGCTAATTCTTGTGCAGTACAGGCAGGAAAGTCTGTTTCCAGGTCTTCTATTGCCAAGGGTTCTCCATCTATGAATGTAGCACGATCAGAACAATATTTATGCTGGTGTATAAATTATCATGGAGCTGAGACAGAACTGCACATCAGAAACCCAATACAGACTAGCATGCTGTTTGGTTTAAGTGATTACTGAAACAAAAAAACTGATGCCAAAGAAGTATGCAGTATACAACAAACAAGTAATAGAGGCAGAATTTAAAACTGTGCAGAGCATTGGATTGACCAAAGAACAGGACTACCCATCATCTTTTCCATTTACTTGGGCGTAAATTGTACAGGCATAATTTTACTTGGGTGTAAATTGTATAGGGATACTTGAAGATAGCAGATATCAAGCTCATCATGATTTGTCTAACCAACATTTTCCGCCTTACATCAGAATTAATGTTTTACAAACTAGTGTCTCAGTGGTACAGTTGTGAAGCTGCTATCTTGTTTTCAATCATCATTGATGCTATAACAATCAAGTCTTAAAGCATGATTTTAATATCACAAGACGGATGGTCCTATAAATGTATGATTAAGAAATAATTATACTAAAAAGGAAAAGAACTATTTTATTCAGTTTGTTCGGCAAGAAATTGAATACAAACAAACATACCACTGCAGTATGCACGGAAATATAGCATTGGAACCCGGAAAGAGGAACTGTAGATGACATGAAAGTCATAATGATGTCTTTCTTGGCCGTGCTTTTGAACCTTCAAAGGAGAACCATCATTACAATGGTCAACCAGTTACAACTCGAAGACAAATAAAAGAGGAAAACTGGAACAGAAGTAGCCATTGTATCACAGTTAAAGCATATGGCATTGAAGATGGAGCAAATTATATATAGATGGCGCAACCACATAGGGCACATGAAACTATAAAAGTCAATGGATGTATAACTGTATCAAACACCTACCGCCACACCCCCACCCACTAAGGTTGAAGGCAACAGATAGTGGGTGTGTGGCTTGAGTACTTAAAAGAGGAGAATTGTAAATAAGAGCACTAAGAACTATCTAAATTAGCGGCCATATCCAGTTGAAAGCTTTATAAAGATACCAAGGATAAGGATACATTAACGCATGAATCCCGATTGACTGATTGCAAGAACTTAATATCTGAACCGAGAGATTGGACAATATTTGATTCTACCATAGTACTGAAGACTCAAATGTTAATCCAAAAGAAAGCACTAAAATTGCGGAATGCAATAAATTCAGCAGTTGAAACCAGAAGAAGCACGAAATAAAATGTTTTTAAGGTAAACAGAATTACTTCATGAAATAGAATGTGTAACATACCAATACAGCAGTATCCGTAAATACATCTTCATTTGAGCAAGTCAAGTCGTCTGTTCCAGCTAGAACACATTGATGGTGATCATCCTATAACCAAAAAAACAAATGGAGAAAAACTTTATGAGCAAAAGCTTACAACAAGGTGAGTTCTCTACAATTTATCTACAATATAGCAGCCACTGAAGTGCCAAGGATAGACCTCGGTGGATATGGGAAGAATCATATTCTCCAAGGATAAATATCCTTCTACCTGCGCAAATTGCAGAAAACATGTATTAATATACATAACACGGCAAAGTGTAAAAAAACAAAAAAAGAAAGAAAGGGAACTTGGCCCCTGGCTTTGGTCTAGTGGTAAGAGATCAGCAATGAGTTAGGGGCTTATCACAGGTTTGAAAGGCTTTGGTCGTAAGAGCTAACAGTGATGTGTGAGCAGAAGCAGAGCCATGATTTAAAGTTTAGGGGTTCAAGATTCTAGTCTTTTTAAATTAGAGGGTTCTAAATTAATAATTTGTACAGATTATATGAATTTTTCAAGACAAATACAAGGTTTGAACCAATCCGAGAGGCTTTGGCCGAACCCCCTGTTACTACACTCACAGGTTCGAAGCCTATTGCAAACAAGAAGCTGGTAATTAAATGGAGAAGGGCAGAGCGGCGGGCTGAGTGGATACCGAGTTTGGAACCATGAGCCAATGGCCCTCGGGGATTTTGCAGTAATCAAAATAATATATAGAGAACATGGCAAAAGCATATAAAACAAAAAAACAACCTTGGTAGCAGCAAATCCCGGTAGATTTGGGGAGTTGACCCATGACCAATGAGGAAGCCCAAGATCAAACTTTTTCCATTGGTCAGCAAAAGTAGAAGCAGCAATGTGAAAATGAGTAGAAGTAATAGTGCCATCCCAAGAAGAGATGTCAATTGTGGACTTATCTGATGACATTTCTGCACAAAGATATGTCTAAAGATTTCTGAAATTGAACAAGCCATGTTTATTTACTTAATAATTTAGAGAAACTGAAAGTCAATTGATAAGCAAAATAGCAGAGAGATATGGAGTTGCACAAAATATACCTCTTGGATGGAAATATCAACCGGAAAAGGGTGTTGGGGTTTACAACAAATTTTCAAGAAAGAGGGGCCAAAGACCAAGACATGGTACTATTGGATTCAACACAAGTTTGACATGCAGGCTCATCAATACTGCAGTAGTAGTTTTTACTTTTTCAGAAAAACAAATCTATTTGTCTATCAAATCTTTGGACTTTTTCCAAAAAATTGGAAAATTATTTTTTCAATATTTTTCTTCACTCCCAGAATTGTAGGACCCTCACTTGTCAATTGTATTTTGGAAATTTGTTAAACTATTGAACATGAAATAGAACTTTGAGTAGCAATAAGTTTTAATAAATTAAATTTCATTAATCTTATTAAACATAAAATTCTAATTACATTTCACCCTTAAATAGTTCTTGATTTACAACGTGTTTAAAACTTTTAATCATATGGAATAAAGTAGTACAAAACTATAAACTTTTTTGTAGTAAATTATTAATGCATATGTTCCTAATTCGGAAAAGGGTCTTATTTGCCCCTCTACTTTAAGAAATAGTTTTAAAATGCCTTCCATCCAAACTTTGGGTCATCCAACTCCAAAACGTTATACTTTCAATTGTATTTGCCCTTGGGGCTAACGGCGGCATATGTGGCACGCCACATCAGATCAGCCCATCTCCACTTATTAATTTATACGACCCCCCCCCCCCCACTTCTAACCCGACCCCTCCACTTCTAACCCGATCCACAAACACAAAACATAACACACACACTCACAAACCAGCAAAACATAACACACTCTAATTAAAACACTCTCTAACCCTACCCTAAAATGTCTTAAACAACGGCGGCCATTTTTCTTCTTCTTTCACGATTTTGCAAACTAATCTCTGTTCAAGGTAAAAAAATTTACTTTCTTATGTTTATTATTGGTTGTTTAGGGGTTAATTCTATTTAAAGTGTTTAGTTAAACGATTTAGGGTTTCATATATTCTGTAAATATCTACGCATTTAGGGTTTTAGTTAATCGATTTAGAGTTAAAATCTATTGTGAAGATCGACAGTTTCATATATATATATATATATATATATATATATATATATATATACACACACACACATGATTTGTTATTTGTTGTGTTGTTTATGTTTGCATGTGGTCAATATTTGATTTTGTGATCCCGAAATAGAAAGTTTCCATGTTTTCAACTTTATAGTTGGTTTTTTAATTTTTGTGGTCCCTATATGAGTTAAAGTTGCTGTAATGAACTACTAACCAAACAAAAAAAAGAGAACTTTAATAGAATTTAATAGAACAACATAGGATATGTCTAGGGTTTTGGGTGACACTTCATAAAAAATGTTTTTCTGATTTTGTATGGTAGTTATTTATTATTGATATGTTTATATGTGGTCCCTTTTCATTTTTTTATTGTCTTCTTGTTTGATGTTCTTTATTGCTTTCATAACTTAGGGACAGATTTTCCACTATTTTTTGTCTGTTACATTCTTTTGTTCCTTTTTTGTCTACTAATTTCTTTGGCACTCCCTTAACACATGCATGCAGGTGGTTGAGATGGTCTTGCTGGACTTAATATTCCATCATGGTGGTGACTGGATTAGAGCACCTCAAGTCTTGTACACAAGGAAACATGTGCACAGCTGGCTAGGTTATGACTCTGACCTGCTTTCTTTTATTGACTTAGTGAATGAATATGTCAATAAGTTAGGTTATGTGGGTGTTCAGCAATTACTTGTTATTTGTCCTTCTGGAAAGTACTATGAAGTAGATTCTGATGATGGGATTAGGGTACTTTTGGGGTTAGTTTCTGAAGAATTTCTTAAACTAAACTTATTTGCCGTAGATGAATTTGAAGTCCCTGTAGATGTTTCCAATATAACTAAACATAGGGAGACCTTTTTTTCTTATGTCAATGAAGCTGGTACTGACTGTAGTAGTGATGATGAGGGTGATTGTAACTCTGATGAGTTTGAATATGATTCTGACAAACTTGAGGCCCTAGCTGCTCAAAAGAGAAGGGATATTTCTGAAGGTTTGCATGACTTTAAGGAGCTATATATGGGTATGACCTTCAAGGACATACCTAAAGCTAGAAAGTTCATGAAACTGCATGCCTTGGCCACTAAAAAAGAGTTAAAACCTGTTAAAAGTGATAAGACAAGGGTCAGATATAAGTGTATTGTATGCTGCCCATTTGTTTGTCATATTTCTGGGGATGGGGGTCTTCCAGGGGTTAGAATTAAGACCTTAGTTAATGATCATAACTGTGAGACTGCATTTGATAATGCAAGTGTTGACTATTCCACAATTGCTCAATATTTCAAAAGAAAGCTTCAAGACAAACCTAAGTACAAAGTTAGGGAGATGAAATCAGATCTGAAAGCTGCCTTTGAGCTAAATGTAGATGAGCAGAAATGCAAGAGAGCTAAGAAAATGGTTTTGGAAACTTTAGAGGGCAGTTTTAGGGATGTTTACAATAAACTTGAAGCCTATGCCAATGAATTAAGGGAATCCAATCCTGGAAGTGACATTGTCATTAACTTGTCAAAAAATGCATTGGCAGAAGGCAAAAGAAGGTTTCTTAGGATGTATATCTGCTTCTATGCTTTGAAAATGGGCTTTAAGGAGGGGCTGAGACCCTTTATAGGGCTTGATGGGACTTTTCTTAAAGGGAAGGCACCTGGACAGTTGTTAGTTGCATGTGGTCAAGACAACATGAACCACTTCTACCCTATAGCTTGGGCAGTGGTTGCCAGAGAGACAAAGAGGACTTGGAGCTGGTTCCTTGGTTTGCTACAACATTCTTTGGACCTACAAGATGGTGAAGGGATAACCTTTATGTCAGACATGCAAAAAGTATAACATCATTATTATTCCATAACTGTTTGTTAATATTTTAGTTTACTTTTTGTAACTGTTTGTTAATATTTTAGTTTACTTTTTGTAACTTTTGTTTTTACTTTGTAGGGTTTGCAAGTAGCAATGAAGGATGTACTACCAGCAGCACACCATAGGTTTTGTGTTAGACACATTGAGTCTAACTGGGGTAAAAGGTGGAGATCTGAAGAAATGACCAAGTACCTATGGTGGTCTGCTTGGAGCACTTATGAAGAGGACTTCAATGATCAATTAGGTGAGCTGAGGAAAATGGAACCAGCTGCTGCAACTGACCTGGTTAGTTACCCTCCCCAGCAGTGGTGTAGAGCTTATTTTGATACTGTTTGTAAGAACCAAGGTGTGGATAACAATTTTACTGAATCATTTAATGCTTGGATAATTGAAGCTAGATATAAGCCTATTATTAGAATGTTAGAGGATATTAGGATTAAAGTTATGGTGCAATTAAGAGAACATGAAGATTCTGTTATGAAATGGCCTGGGGAGTTCAGTCCACATGCTATGAAATTGTATGGTGAGTATATGAAAATAGGTCAAGCATGTAGGGTGCATTTTAATGGTGATAGAGGGTTTGAGGTGACTGAAAGGGGTGATACACACACTGTTAAGTTAGGGGAGAATAAATGCACTTGCAGGGCATGGGACCTAACTGGAATTCCATGCCCCCATGCAATCAAAGCCCTCTTGCACAAAAGAGTTGACCCTACAACTGAGATTAACTGGTATCATAGCAAAGAGGCTTTTCTGCTCACCTACAAGCACAAAATACAGCCAGTTAGGTCAGAGAAATTCTGGAAAATTGACCCTTCACAAGCAATGGAACCCCCTGATTTGGTAAACATGGCTGGAAGGCCTAGAACCAAGAGAGTTAGGCACAAAGATGAAGCAATTCTGAGGCAGTCTGCATGGCCAGCAACTAGGAATGGAAGAGTCATGACTTGCAGCAACTGTGGAGGGTCTGGTCACAATGCTAGGAGCTGTTTTGAGGTTAGTTTTATTTGTTTAAGTCAACTGTTTTTTAATTACCTTAACTCTTTTAACCTAATACAATATTTATGCAGCCAAGTAATGAGAACCAAAAGGGAAAGGGAAAAAAGGCAAGGAAAACTTTAGTTGATGAACCAGTTGGAGAAGGCATTAATCTGTCAGGCCCACAAGGCAGTGAATCAAGCCCATTTGTTTTCATGCCAACTCCTGTATTTCAAAGGGAGTCTTCAAGTAGTGCATATGTACATCACAGTCAGTCTTCAAGCAATGTACCAGTATTTCAAAGTCAGACTTCAAGCAATGGCCCTATGTCTCAAAGCCAGTCTTCAAGTGCTTCTATGTTTCAAAGTCAAGCTGAAACTACTCCCTCTATGTTTCAAAGGAATGACTCAATGTTTGAGAGTGGTGACCCAGATTTTAACTTCCCAAGGTTTGACAGTGAACAAGACCCAGCTCTTAGGCCTAAAGTGTTTTCTGAGACATTGACAAGGCTTCAAATGAGGCAGCAACAACCTGTACCAACTGGTGGAAGGTCAATTGGTTTCAAAGGTGATCGGTCAGGAGTAAGTGAGCCCACAAATCTATGTGTTAGTCTAAGAGGGTTGTCATGGAATGGGAAGGCTGTTGTGACTAAAAATCAGCTGGAAGCTAAGACTCAACAAAGGATTGGCAAGTTCAAGGCTAGGAAGGGAAACAACCAGTTTGTGTAGTCGTGTAGAAGCTACACTTTTTTGTTTTTGAATGGTTGATGTAATACTGCTTAGTGACAGTACTTTAGTTTTTTAAGTTAATTTATTACTGCTTAAGTGACAGTTAAGTATTTGGGGTGATTACTAGTGAACATGGATGGCCTATTGTTACCTAAGTGTGACAGTTTTTGAGGTTACAATAGGACATCCGTATTTATGTACCCCAACAGTTTGGTTGGTTCTAAGTTAATGCAATTTCCAGTTCTAGTTTTATGTTCATGCTGCTTCAATTGTTGAGTTTATGTGTTGTTCTTGTTAGGTTTTATGTGTTGCCAATTGTTGAGTTTATGTGTTGTTCTTACCAGTTGAAGCAAACAAAATAGGTACCCAAACACAAATCAAGGATGCTGCAATTATTCAACCAAGACTAAAACACTTCATTAACACAAAATAGGTCATACAACATCATTAGTTAATAGTAACAACTACTTAAAGTTAACTAATACATAGCAACTACATAATCAAGGATGCTGCATAACCTAAGAATATCGCACATAAGACTATGATGAACATCTTCATCTTCAATAAAAACTCCTCCAAACCCCTGGTTTTCTCAACTTCTTTGTTCAGCGTCTCCTTCAACAAGTCCCTTTCAGCAGTTACATTGTCCAACAACCCTTTCAAGTTAACGATTTTAACATTAGCAACTTCTAATTCTGATTTGATCGAGCTTATTACAGCCATGGCTCTATCAGACAACTCTTCATCACGCCACTCCCAAAATCCACACGAATTAATCTGAGAAACAATATGTACAAATTTAGCAATTAACTCATCATAAATAATGAACCTAATTAATTTAACTACCACAAAAAATATATTTACCTCAGGTTTAGCACACTTATAAAACCTTCTTCCAGGATTAGAAAGAGTTTTTGAAGTCAAACTTCTAGCAATTTCTCCACAATGACACCTCCTCCTAGATGAAACACTATGTTAAGACATGGTTAGAAAGAGTGGATGTGTTTTAATGGGTATAAAACCCTCTGCTGACAATGTCGATTTTGGGAGTTGGATTTAATTAGGGATTGGATACTTTTAAGTGGGTAGGATATTAATTAGTGGGGACATGGGCGTCTGATGTGGCGTGCCACATGTGCAGCCGTTAGCCCCAAGGGCAAATACAATTGAAAGTATAACGTTTTGGAGTTGGATGACCCAAAGTTTGGATGGAGAGCATTTTGAAACTATTTCTTAAAGTAGAGGGGCAAATCAGACCCTTTTCCGTTCCTAATTTACTTAATAGTAATTGACATTAATGGATGGGTAATAGTTTAAAAGTAATCATTATATGATCGAAAGAAGGCAATTGAGTGGAGCTTACCCGTCCAAGCTTTGACTAAATTTTATTTGAGTCGAGTTGAGTCCAACCAAATTTTAATCAAAATAAATCAAAACCGAGCTGAGTTGGCTGGGCTTTGTGCCAACCCTTAGTTGTAATAGGTTAATTGAGTTGCTCAAAGTCTTTTTAATCTTTGAAGAAAATTATAAATATGAATATATCTCCGACAATTGGACGGTAAAAAAAACGGAATCTGTTTAATGTTGCGCAGATTAGATCTCGTAAGGGAGATATGGAAGCTATTTTAAACTTTGCTCTAGTGGTTATCTACCATCAACCTGAAGGTTCAAGTTATGTTGGAGAATAGGTGGGAACACTATTGATGTCATCTTTTCTCGCACTTTGGAAAAAGTCATTCCAAATCCTAGATAGGCATTGATTTCTCTGGCAAGGCCTTTAGAGATATGAGATACTTATGAACACCTTATTGTCATGTGTTCAGGAAACCAGTTTCCCAGTACCCTTAGCTTTAGGCATTCCATCAATCATCCACAAACACAGGTGGGTGGGAAAAGAAACTTGAGAGACTTACAGGCAGTAAATAGGTAAACAGCATGCTGAGATGGAACTACTTAACAATTCGTATTCAACATATTTCTCGCCTTACATATATTATAGGTCTAGCAATGCCCAAAATTGAACCGTAGAAGCAATTCTGCAATCTATGGATCGAGCAAAAATCCGAGCAACCACTGTTTGCTTTCATAAACAGTGCATTTCTGTCACACTCTGCAGAAATCAACACATGACATAGATATTGATGTCAATCTGCAGATGAGACACGGCGAAAATTGCACCACTTCACATGATCCACAACACATGAGGCATAGCAACATGCAGCTGTTCTCAACTTTGAGGTTTTGAAGGAGTAGGGGATGATGGGGGCTTCAAATCTGGGTACTGCAAGATATATAAAATAGTGTCAATTTCCACTTGATGAGTTTACAAGCCTATAAGTTATTTTCAGCCTAAAGAATGTTCACACTGATGGTTGTTTGCAGAGAGGTTGAAAAAATAAGCCTCACAAAAACCATTCTTATCATTAGTTACAAGCACTAAACTCATTGACAAACTGAGAAAAAAACCAAACCAAACCAACATACCCAGTGATATCCCACTAATGTGGGTCTAGGGAGGGTGAGATGTACGCAGACCTTACCTCCACCAAGGCGGAGAGGCTGTTTCCGATAAAGAACAAGAGAAATAAGACTTAAGGGCTCCAGTGATATAAGTCTGTCATGCTAAATTGCTGCCTACTCTGGGATGCAGGGATCAAATAATTGTGTGAATTTTGAGAGAGATCAATGATTAGATCAAGTAGCAGTGTAGCGCACGAGTGCTAGTGTAGAAAGAATAAAATCCAAGAACTTAAGCACGTTATAATCCATCACGGCCTCTATGAGACAGCCGACTTTGATGCTGAAGGAGAAAGTGGCACATGAATATATTTTAGAATTATCCCAAGAACCCACCACTCTGAGGTGCATAGCTAAGCATCCTCAGACAGTTGCTCAGGATGTTTAATGGAGGTCCTGAGGGTGCGGATTTATGTCTGTCAACGCGAGAGAACAAGAGAGAAATAGAGAAATAGACAGGGGCTTCATACATTTGGATATGGAGATGATGGCTTAGGACCACCATTTGTCTCAGCGGTTGAGTCAACAACTTTCTTAATGGAACCATTGCTTATCTGCTCAACTTGGATCGCGCCTACAGAAGATGGAGATTGACTATTAATTTCATTTAGCTGAATCACTTGACTATTGTTGTCTTGCTGTTGCATCCCTTTAACGTTCTTCCTGCGATAGATATGAACTGATGGAGGGAGAAGGGTTTCTTGGATCTCCTGCAAGAAGAAATAAACTTAAATGAAAAGATGACGTAATTCTTTGCAGATTTTTGATAGCTGAATCATCAGGCTTCTGATGAAATTCCAAGACCAGCATCATAAAGATAAAGCACCTTAGGCATATCTATTAGATTGCCAATTAGGCCAGGTAGATGCAGGTATCAGGAATCAAAAGCTGTTTAGATAGAATAGGCGACAAAATTATATACAAAGAATATACAGAAATAGATTACTTGAAACATACATATGCCGCAGTTCAACATGAATGAACAGATTAAATCAGCCAGGCTCAAACAATTCGGAAGATAGGAATAGTACCTGCCATCCTTTCTTGCCTCTTATCCCGCCTCGGATAGCATAAGCCTCTTTGAGACCACTTTTGACCAATAGCTCAGCCACTTTCATTGAGTTACCATCAAAACTACCTTCCACATCAAAGAAGGATATCCGTCAAACTCGTTGAACCACTCAAACAGTCCAGTGTCACTAGGTCACTATCTGCTATTATAGCTAGCTCGATAAATAGGTGCCAAAACAGAGGCCACAAAGACAACCATGACTAGGTGAGGAGACATATTCGAAAAATACAAATTTATTAAATGGGAAATTTTACTACTTTCTCCTTTTCTGCAGCTGCTATCCGATAGCAAAACACAGTAATAAGGTTGATTAGTAAAGACATTATATTGGGTTGACATCTTGGCCCTCACTATCCCCCCAAGGATATCATCACAGACAGAAGTCAGGTAACTTAAATGAGAAAAACTGAAGTGAAAAGGGCATTTACACCTGCCACTACTTGCAAAACCAGGAAGAAACCAAATCACAGCTATGCCCCACCCCCTCTCCTGCATCCACAAGTGAGTTGACTGTGTCACTGCCTCCTGGCATCCAGAGGGGACAGGTACGAACATCCTCCTCACACAGGTATTACAATCGAATTGCTGTAGTCATGAAGAACAGACACAAGGAGACACATGGAAGCAACACTTAATCCAAATTATCCATAACGTTCTGGACTAACCATAAAGGTGATGGTAAGTTGATATATTAGAAGATCTTACTTTACAATACCAATCGCACATTTGTACATAAAGAGAGTTATTTGATTTGAAGAGGAAGAAGGGTCACAAGAGAACTTTGCAAGATCATCTGGAAAATACAAGGGTGGAATCAAAGCTACTACAAGCTAATGTCTCTGCATGTGTATAATCTATTACTGACGGAATAACAAACAAGAACTGCCTACCTACAAACTCTATGCTGAAGCCATGCACACACACATGTATACAATACATATGGAATGCAATATGTTTGAGCACTCTAATAATTGTGGACAAATAGAAAAAGATTATCGAAATTTTTTCTGTATCTTTCTTCCTGAATGACACAATAATAGCAAACTGGACATAGCCACATCTTACTGATATCTGTTTACACGGGAAAACCTCGACAGTAAAAAACTGCTTGTAAGAAAGTTCAATCGATTCTGCGAATGGTGATATTTATATCACCAGAGGTGAAACGATTCATTTTGAACTCACCATCATCAGAATCAAAGTTGGAAACAACCATCTAGTTTGTCCCCTTTAGGTAAAGTACATGTACCTTCTTAATGTATAACATAATATGCTAATCTTGCAAATGAACTATCCAACAATACTTGCTACATGTGAAATCTTTGTGTTTCAGAAAACCATTTTGTAAGCCTACCATACTAGGACTAAAGTAGGAAAAACACCAAACATATTATTCTATCTTACTAAACCAAAACATAAAATTAAAAGGATTCTAAGTTGTATGCACCGTCAGCCTAAAGAACTTTTACACTATTGTGTCATCTGTCTTATATTCAAGATTACAAATACCACTTTTTACAAAGGTTTACCATTGTAGTATATATTTGAGTGACAAAAACTTGTTTACAGTGACGGTGTATAAATGGAGGCACTTACTTGTCTATAACACAAAGTGTAGTATTTTCGGGGTCCTTAAAATTCTGAAACACTCTTTTAACAAAAGCATCTTCATCTCCTTCTTTAAACTCAACCTGCACCACACTCTTGTTGCACATTTTCAAATTGGGAGAAGGTAAAAAAGCCGAACTCTTATCATCCCGAATATCCAACAGCTGAGAAGTGGGGTCATCACGGAGCTTTCCAAAAGCATCAACGGCTGAGATGAATTTATATTTTTGGAAGTATTCTTCAGCTAATGGGATCACAACAAGCCAAATGAAGGTAACCCCAGCAACAAAAAAAGGATACTTAGTGAAAAAATCATCGATGGAGACCAAGATTGCTTCTAAGTTGATTCTACTGGGAATTTGCTCAGTGGGTAGTGTTGTTTCAGCTGCAAGTGTAGTAAGTGGAAAAGAAAGACCCGTACAAAGTAAAGATAAATGGAGTTTTGGAAAAATTTGTTGGAATTTTGTAGAATGGTTTTCTGTTTGTGAAACACAAGAGATTTTTTTGGTTTTTGGAGATAATTTGGGGATTTTGAGGTGGTTTTGGAGGGGTAAGCAAGTTAAGAGGCCTAAACAAAGAGACTCCATTACAACAAAGTGTGAGAGAGAAGGGGAAAGATAAAAGTTTTGGTAAGAAGATGATAAGATGCGGCGCCATTTATAACGGCAAATCACTTTTTAATTATCTATTCTCGTACAACACATTATTTAGCTTAAATTTATACTCTACTTGATTCATATGTCAAGTTTTATAATTAGTGAGGTTAATTAGCAATTTGTTGTAGTTCGAGAGTGTAAAAGGATGATAAATTTTGAAGAAACTGTTAAAAGTTTAATTAATTCAGTTTCGCCCTTAAGAAACTTTGCCATGATAAAGTAAATTTTAGTTTTTTATCTTCTGGGTAAATTTTTTTTTTCTGGGTAAATTGAATTCACATATTTTTAGTTTGAGGGTCAGCTAAAAGAAAGGCATCTTTCATTAAGTAGAAAAGGTTATAAAACATAATTTTAGAATCACTATTACAGGGAGCACCCTTTTTTGGAAACAATTGAATAACAAGTAATATACCTTCCAAATAGGACGAGTAGGATATTATCAAGGAAGATTTGGAGGTAGAACTTGATAAACCAAGTAAATGTGTTTCACAAATTGTAAAACCCTATAGCTAACTTCTGAAAAGTTACCACTTCGTTACGTGGAATCAATTCTGCATTTGGTTTTTGGACTCATTACTTGAAATCCTTAGTAATTCGTCAGTTTCATACCAGAGCTATCAGGAGAACCAAAATTACTCTAGCATGACATTCCTCGTTTAACTTCAGCACCTATAAAATCTATCCATGATTTTATGTACAGAGCAGAATTTAGTGTCTTGATGCCTCTAGAGATGTACTTTCACCATCATCCTGCCCCTGACAATTTCCTCTCAAAGCCTGCAACAAAATCCTCCATACATGACCTGTACGTTTGCATTCCTGGGACCTTCTTGGCCAGCTCCAATCCCATAGTCATCCACCTCTTTGCTTCATCAATATGCCCCATCTTCACAGGAAGAGCTGCTCTATTCCATGCCGTCATGGCAAGCCATTTCGCTTCTTCAACTGGATATTCCCCTTCTTTCAGACCCACCATTATCCGATATGCTTGCCTGTATGTATCCATTGTCGCATCATCATTTGTATTAACTCCATGGATGCTTCTTAGACTGACAAGTTTCCTCAGTATGAGTGCCACATTTCCATAATCAGGTGAAGGCAATGCCAGGAGGGTGGTGAGGCAGGTGCTTAATGCAAATGTGGCTACTTCATGATTAGACCGTGGTCCTTGTGAAGAATCAATGCCAATCTGAAGTAGATGCTTTGGATTGCAACATTTTGAGTTTGCAAATCGTTTTATAAGGAGGACTTGTTGCATCCCTGTGTCATCGAGCCTTGATTGCAGATCAAAAGCACACCAAGTGTACACAAACAAGAAATTAGGCTCGATGGTGGCCTCTAGTTTGTCATATTCATTTGAGCTAGACATCAACATCTGCACCAAGCATCAAATGACAATGAAACTTATTAGAGAAAACCACAAGAGATCACAAACGTAATAGCTTCAACATCTGGTGGGTGAGAAAGCTCCAACACAGAGAACTAAAATAAGAAAAACTGAAGTAAAAAAGAGAGACTTAAATTTAAAAAAAAAAAAAAACTATCCCATGATGGAGGATGGTTACCTTTCCTGCTCTTTCTAGCAAAGAAATAGCTTCTTTCACTTCACTTTCCAGTAACGTACCATTTCTTTGTCTCTCATCAGAGATTACTGCAGATACTGTCATAATAAGTGATTTGCAAACCATTTCAGGGTTCCCTTCTTTCTCTTCATCAATTGAAGCACCATAAAACTCTGATGCCAATCTAAAGAACTCTGCACATATTGTATATTGGTTCTTTTCTCCTGTTTTAACCCCGGAATTCCATGCATTCACTGAAAACCAGTTCCTTTCCCGTTTTCCAGTCTCACCTTTCCCAAAAAATTTGTCAGCGCCAATCTCAGATAGCCGAGCATGAGCTCGTTTCATCTGCTTTAGGACATCAGAATCATTCTGAGGGTCCTGAGATGAAATCGTGACTAAAGTCCTGAAAACTACAACCTCAGTTGTTGGCATCTGTTTCCCTGTGGAGTAGAAGTTCAAGAGAAGTGACAGAGAAGCAACAGCAACTGGAACAGAACGGCAAGCAATAGCTTCATGAGCTGCTAGAGAGAGGAATTCAGTGGTGAAGTCAAGGCAACTTGGCATTGCCTGCACCTGAGAGATAGCGCTGTCGTGTTCGTTCTTTTGCAGGTAGATCTTAAACTGCAATATTCATACATATCTCAAAATTTCACATTCAAACGATTAGGAGAATCAATCAAAAACGTAGATTTTCAGAGAGGGGAGAGCAATCACACCTTCAAGTAGGCACTAGCTATATTTGGTTCAAGCTGCGCATGCAAACAAAGTATAAGATCAAGTTGATGAGAGCAAATGCGCTATATTTATTGAACGTACCTTTTCAGCCTCGTTTATGTATTCTTGAGCACGATCTAGCTGTGAGAGGCCCATATAGCAGATACATAAAACTCTAAATCCCTTTGCTTTGAGATTTCTGCTATCTATGTCAGATGGCACATATAGCATAGATTTTTCAAATATCTCCGCACTGGTCTGGAGATCTTTTGATCGAAACTGTTCAGCCGCACTGTGAAAGAATCATTAGTAGTAGATGTTAATAGAGAGCATTCCCATTCTCAAATACATTTACTATAAAGTAAAGCACCGGAATGAAGGTCTAGCTCAAGTCTTTTCTTCTTTTCTCTTTAATATTTCCATTCTCTGCTAAACTATGGAATTTAAGGCCGAAGCAGTCAAGAATGAAATCTTTCAGAAAGTAAGCCACTTCACATATTACCAATAACAACAACATACCCCGTATGATCCCACAAGTGGGGTCTGGGACTTCACATATTACCAATGAAACAAAAAAAAATAATAAATAAATTACTAACAGTTACGATTGGCTGCTAGTAACCGGCAGAAGCTTTTGCTAATTTTAATACAACCATGCCCCAATCCAATCCAACTAGTTGAGGCTGGCATATGAATCCTAATTACTATTCTGCCACATTGGGGAAAGAATAATGTATAATTTAAGAGAAAGCAATTATTTTTCCATTGATTGAATTCATAATTTCTGAGTTCAATGACAGCAATCAGAATATGAAAGATTTATGTAGAAGGAAAGGAAACAAGATTGAATATACCAGTTCCAAAGAAGAGAATGCATAGCTGTCCTCTCCTTGAAAGCATCCTCTCCACTCAAGAGCGTGAGAATCCGGTCATCGGACACCAAATCGGACACTACTTTTGACCTCAACTTGGCCTCTTCACCACCACAAGCAGCAGGATCCCCCATTACCTTATGCACCACCCTAATTGCTGCACCAGCACTTACATGGCACCTTCCAACAAGTCCTAAAAACACTCCCTTCACAGTTGCTGCCCCAGCAGCCCCCACAACTTGAAAATACGACTCAACAGCTGATACCCAAACACCTTCAGGAATCCCCTTATCCACCACCATTCCTCTTAACTCCTTCTCCGCATCCCCAAACTTCCCCAACCCTAACCACGCTTTCATTGCCAACACGCTAAGACTCGGATGCTGATCCTTTATTTCACCATCTCTCAATACCTTCACACATTTCAACACACTCTCAAATTCATCCCTCTGTAAATGGGATGCCGCCATAAATCTAAGCACCTTCGATCTCAATTCCTTCAAACTCAACGTCTCCTCTTTCCTCTTCACAACTGTCAACCCTCTCTCACACAACTCCAACGCATCATTCATCAACCTCAACGCCTCATTCACTCCGGAAACATCATTTTTCGAAAGTATCTCTTTTCCAAACACTAAATACTGATTCGCTAACGCCTTATAATTCTCTGCCACAGCAAATAACACATTTTTCGATCTACTCAACAAAGCTACAGCTAAATTCCTATCAGGAACTTCCCAAGCTGTTTTAGCTCTAGCAATATTTAAATCTAACAAAATTCTTTTCTCTTCATTTTCTAAAACATTACTAATTTCAACTTTCGATAACAAATCCGTAGCTTTTTCAAAGCAATAATTCGCGAGGTCAAATTTCCTAAGATCATGCCAAATGATACCAGTTTTATAAAAAAATGACGCGGACTTAAACACCGGGGATGGGATACCGGAGACATCGTTAACGAGGAACAAGAGATCAGCGGATACCTGACGGAGCTTCGCGTGTTCCTCATCGTATTTATGACCGGAAAACTTAACTCCGGCAGCATTTGATAAATCGACACAGGCATTCCAAAGGCGGTAAGAGAGTTTCCAAATGTGTAATTTGATGGAGTTAGGGTACGGAGAAAGTGAATTCAACTGAGAAATGCTGCGACGGAGATCGGTGGAATAGGAATCCGGTAAGGGAGTTCCGGGTATGTGATTTTCGATAAGTTTGATTATTGATTCGATTTGTGAACAGAGGTGATCCTGGAGTTGGTTGTGCTTTTGCCGCTGCTCCGGCGAACAGATTTCGTCGATTATCATGGGTTGCTTTTGTTTACCCGTAAAATTTGAAATGGTTGGGGTTTTGTTTTGGAGGGAAATGAAAAAAAATGCTACTCTGTCCAATTTATGTAACACTTCCACACTCAAACTGCATTAATTTTGACCAATATTTTAAAATGTATTTTTTTCACTTAAATAATATGAGAAATTTTGCAACTTAAAGTACGTTTTGATTAGTTTTCAAATATATAAATTTTAGCATTAAAATATTGAGTTAATCTTTTCCAGTTTAACCTCAAAGTTTAGTAAAATTGAATCTCGAAAAGTGAAAAGTGCCAATAAATTGGGACCAAGAGAGAAATTGGACTATTTGAATAGTCATTATTATTACTTGCTCCAGCTTATGTGAACATATTTCCTTCTTAATTAGTTAAAGAAAGAATGACTAATTTTTAACTCCAAATTTAGTATTGTACTCTAATGAGTTGGGCGACTCATTTTGCAGTGTCTTATGAGTTGAGCAGTGGATAGTTGTACGAAACTATCAATGTAATTGTATTGTAAACTTGAGCCATATTATTTGGTCTTTTAACTAGTAGTATTGTCAATTGTACTGTATACTTGGGCATTTATATTTTTTGTCAACTTTAGAGTTCAATAGCTCTGTGCAGTTCTCGTTCTCATTCGGTGCTTCAAAGTGTCATCTTTGCCTCTTTCTTCTTCACGCTTTCATTGTTGGATCTTAATGTTTTGTTGAGTTACTTCTCTACGTTCTTCACGCTTTCAAAATGTGAATTTCTTTTCGTTGATTCTATGTGATGGTGTTGTATAACGTGAGTGACTTTCTTATGTTTGTTCATTGATATTTCTTCTTCTGCCATATAAGTTGAAAAAGGTGCATTGTGAAAATCTTCGCATCCAATTTGTATAGAAAAATATCCATGCATGTGATGGTTTTGGTTGGATTTCAAATACAGCGTTTTTTTTCACTCTGGATTTTAGGCTGATTAGGGATCTCTTTGGTGAACTTTTGTATTTACTTTTTTGGGTCCTAGTGATGCATATTCATGAAAATTAAAATTCACATCTCTAGGAAAGGAAAGTAACAACACGCAAAACCACCTTTCAATCACATTTCTGCTCTATTGTCCAATTTCAATTTTTCCATAGAGGCCAAGATCTGTTTAGCAACATTACTCTTTCGGACTCTTTTTCATCAGTATTCACATACACCTTCACTTATCAATTGGGTTTTTCTTCTTTAATGCTAGAAGTCCTCACACTTCTTTCTAGAATAAAAAAGAAGAAAAAGAGACAGTAATATTTTCTCTGTGTAGATGGTTGAAACAATGTAACGACAGAACCTTTGGTGGTCACAAGAATCTATATATCTATATATCTATTAAAAGGAATGTAGTAGCCAATAAAAATTAGCCAAGTGGGAAAGTAGTAGGAAGCCATTTGACAATTTTAGGACAAAATTTAGTTGTTAGTTATTATTAGTTATAAATTTGAAATGCTGTAGTTATTAAATTAGGGTAGTTGTTAGGACAATTAGTTGTTAGTTTTTCAAATTTCAAATATCAAATATTTGTTAGTTTTTATTTGAAAATAAAAAGTGACAAAAAAAAATGAGAAGAAAAAGTCTTTTCTGGAGATCCGTTTTTGTATGGTTGAATAATGAAGTTTAAAGTACTAATAACGAGAGCCAAAGAAAACAATGTATATAAATAATTTAAATTTAAAGCCAACATATAAAATATACATATACTATTTCAATAATAACTATAATTAACTCATTCCTTTTATAATTCTGAGTTGGCATGAAATATAATACTACAATATTTCAAAGTTTGAAGATACATTTCTAAACTTAAAAATATTTTAAAATAGAAACTGAAATTGTGATTTAAGACCTAATTTCTAACATAAATCCCGTCCCTTTTTGTTCTCCAGATAAATCAGTTCGTTTTAATTTGTTGCACGATAGAAGAGTTTCATCCATGATGGAATCTTCCTAAAAAGTTGTTGAAGTGAGGAAAAAAATATTAAAATGCAAACCTTATCCTCAAATTGGTAGTTTTCACAAAACAAATAGTTTTTTTCTCAAATCATGTACCTATTTTTGAAGTTAACTTATCCATAAGAAGTTACAACTTCCATGATAGTAGTAACTCCTCCTAAATATTCTACCAAATCGTAAAACTACCTCCTCCTAAAAATTATCCCATCTCCTCCTAAAATTCTCCTACGTGGATTGAAAGTACATAATTCTCTGTATGAGATGAAAGTAATGCAACCGAAAAAAATGGAAGCATGGCAAAAGTTTTAGCAGGAAAAAGGTATATATGCTACTTTAGTTTCTAGCCTTGCAATATGTATTTCATATTTTATTGGCTGTTTGTGATTAATATATATCTTTTGCTGAATTCATGACAAAAGTTTTAGCACGAAGAAGGTATATATGCTACTTAGTTTCTGCTATTGCAATGCGTTTTTCATATTTTAACGTAATTTGTGATTAATATATATATATCCTTAGCATTACTGTAGTTGCAGGACTTTTCAAATTCAAAGATAACATTTTCAATAAGCCATACTGGGTAACAACCTATGGAGGCAATATTTTTCTCATACACTATTAATTTTCGTATATTTGTGCCAGTGAACGAGTATGTGGTAGACTATATTGAAAATTTCTTTTGTTGCTTACGGAAAAAAATGTCGAACAAGACAGTGAGATTAGCATTGAGAAGTTTATTGTTGAATATGCTTGTGATGAATCAAGAAAACAATTAGTAAGTCCTTATTGTTCAAGTTATTTGTCTTGCATAGCGCTAGAAGAGCAAATCTTTCCGAGGTTAACACTATTATTGCATTTTTGTACGGTTATAATTTGGAGAAGTTCAAATCATGTATCGGAACAAGAAATTAAAATCATATGGACTGCTCCTAATAGATAAAGCTAACAAATGAATAGTTAAATAAATTATGAATGTGAAGAGAAATAAATGTGAATATTTTGTTTTATGATGGGTATTGGATAAATTAAAGGTGGCCTTTGGGGATGAATAAATTCTCATAGAGAGACACAAGCAAGACGCTATGTCTTTTATATATGTTTTAAGATTTCGTCATAAGTCCGCTTGGCTAACTAAAGTTTTAGAAACAGAAAAATTATAGATCTATTCGATGAAATTTCCAAAGAAACAGTGAGTTGTAATAAGAAAACATAGATTGTAATTATAATTTGCTTAGATGAATTCTGTCGTCATACCTTTTTGATAGAGGACATGGTACAAGAACGAAGCACTATATTTATAGGTTTTTTTTGGTTCATTAGCAATATATGTTTTACTCTACGATTAAAAGATAAAATATTTCGTTCGAATAATGAAATACTTTTTAAATTACTGTTGTTATTTATTGTTAATGTTGTGTTTATAGTTTGCTTTGATGGAACTATACTGGCATATCATCTTGATAGACGACATAGTACAACAGTGAAGAGGTAACATCAAATGAGGTTACTTTTGTTTTATTAGCAACTCTATATGATGCTTTTCTCTACAGAATTTATGTCATTTATCATCTTAAAAATTACTACCAAATGCAAATTTTGTACAATTGAATTACTACGAGATTTTATCTTATACATTTCAATATCTATGTAAACAACAAAAGGGCATTTGGATCCACAAATTAAAGTATCAGGTATTTATACAGGGTCCAGAGAAAATTCGCACTCAAGGGATGTTATGTATCCATCTTATCTTGATTCATACGATAAGTGAATTTTTATATTAGTATGTCAACATATTTACTTATATGTTTGATAAATTGGATTTTGAATGAGGTTGATGATGTCAAATTTTTACTCATTGTCTTCGAAGGAAGAATAGCAACTCTTGGGCATCTGCAAAATTAGCAAGCAAGTTATTTTACGGGGATGAATATCAAAGATACCAAGCTTAATCCAGGTAACATTCCAACGAGTATATTCTCCATAACTCTTAATATTTAAAGCAAAAAATATAGTGACAGTAAGTATAGTTATTAACCCGCATTGCTTTAGGATTGGGAGCATTGTTGTGTTGTAGGCATTACTTTGAGACATATGAATATGTTTTTGGGTAGATTGCATCCAATCAGTGTAGTCATCTTTTGTACACTTTTCAGTAATGTGTGAAGGAGAGTTAAAATGATTTTTTGTATTGTTCTGCTGCAATAGAAAATCCTGGATCTTTTGCATCGATGAGAATACTAAAACAACATATATAGTCCAGGTATAAAACAGATTTTATAGCTATGTGCACGTGAAATTAAAAAGATAGCAGTTGAAGTTGATTTATAAACTATTACTTATTTAAATCAGGTGTTATTTTAATGAGTTCTATGCGTCTTGGTAAGTTGAGTTCTAAGTAAAAATAATATTTTTTCCCATCAATTTCATACATATTTATGTGTTCTTTTAATGTTTCAGAGTATTGATGTAGTTGGGTGATTTTTATTACCATATTAAGTTTTTCTGCTCAATTTGTATTTCAGATTGGAAAGTTGAGATTTGATCTTTTACTAAAAACAGATCCTAACAAGGAGATTTTCAAATGGGCATGCAGTTTGGACTTTGGAGTCAATTAATTATTTTAAACAACTCCTTCATTGGCGTTAAATAAAAATGTCCAGAAGAATTAGAGTAACTTATAACAACGTACGTTCAGTTTGGGATTATTCAATTATCTTGGTATTGTAGTGCCTTTATGCCGACAATGTAAAATGAGGGAAATTACATTTCATTATAGTGCTTCGTTGCGCTTTCAACAAAACACATACAATATTATTATTTCTAGCAATTGACATAGGAATCGGCAAAATTGTGATTTTGACCCATATGTTATTATTTTCTTCGTATTTGTTTTATTCATCGTATCAAATAATTAAATAAAACGTGTAGTATTAGTTCAATTGTTATAGAAAGCTAATTTTAAATTTAAGAAGGATTCAAGTTTCGCCAATATGTTTCAACAGAAGCAAAATGTACTAGCATATTATTTTCTAATTATCTCCTCAAGAATAGATGTTTTGCCTTTCGAATAAATATTATTTTTGAACTTTTATAGGAAAAACTAATAGAAATATACATGTATTGGCAAACTAGATTTAATAGCCACAAATTAAGTGGAAATTTCGAACATTTCGTTGGTCGAACATGAATTCTTAATTATCTTTCTTCATTGCTCCTTATATATTTTTTTATTTTACGTAAAATATTTTGCTCTCTCATAGACAATTGTTTTGTACACATGAAGGCAACAAGAATAAATTTCATATAAGAAAAATTATACCAATTAAACACTTTACAGCTAGGCAAATAATTGAGTTTTAAGACTCAATAATGATAATTTTGCATATTTCTTACTTTGATATAGAATATTTGCAATATTTAGTTTTTTCTAATTTTGACCGCGCATCGCGCGGATACTATACTAGTATCTTGTAACAATCACGAAAAAACACATCAGAAAAAATAACCTACACTAAGAACTTGCTGAAGAAATATATAAACATCAACAGAGTGCATTTATGAAACGATTAGAAGTATCAGCTTTTACAACAGCTAATAATTAACAAGGTTATATTCAGTATTACATTTGCCCATATGAGCAATTAAGAAGACTTCAAGGGGTCAATACTACTGGTTAAAGAGATCATAGTCAGAGCCTACTGATTAGTGCAGGTAAGCAGCCTTATAATGGTAGCCATGTCCAAAGAAATTGCCATGCCCAGGGGAAAGATTGTAAGCAGGGGTACCCAGAAATGATGGAACATGTGTGTCAGTTGTTCCAGGGTAAGCATATGATCTGCCATACAAATATGGTGGATACCTATCAGTGGTCCTAGCATAGAAGTTCTTGTCAGTTGCGACGTTAGTGACTCGGGGCCCATTTCCTACACCATTGGCACGGGGTCTCTTGGTTTGAGGTTTCACAACTTCGGTTGCCCTCTTCTTGTCCGCCTTTGCTTTCTCCAAATGGAAAATCCTTTTCTGGAGGGGATCCACAGGGTATTGCTCCTGAAGCTTATGGTCTTCAACACATTTAATAACAGACTTCAGAGCAGCCAGTTCCTTCTCATTGACATCATTCTGGGAGAGGAGAAACAACTGCTTACGTAAACAGGATTATCTTAAGAAGAAAAAAAAAAGGATCTCTCATCAGACAGGTTGCATCAATGACAAGAGCATCAACTGTAAAACCATTGTGGAATATCATTCCCCACCTCGACCAACCCCAAGAAAACCGGAGGACAAGGGGTTCTTGAACGTGGATATGATGTCAGCCTAAATACTTCCACAAGCTTTATAGTGTGATAAACTGAGAATTTCAAGATATTATACGTACCAGGGCAGAGGGAACAAACCTGAACAGTAGGCGAAGCATTTCCGAATTTGACAGGTGAAGTTGCTTTACTTGCTTCATTCAAGTAGGATTTGAGTAAAGAAACAGGCAAAAACCGTTCAGTCAGCTCAAAGGCGAAAGCCAGATTCACAGCATCTATATGCCTTCCTTTACTAATCAAGACATCAATAACACCTGTAGAAGTGCAAACAGAACGCAACAGCTGTGTGAGAAATTTAATGTACATGTGGCGACCTGAATTACTGAGCCCATGCAATTAAATCATTCGTAATATGGTTCCTGACTAGTAAAAAGCCAAAACGTAGCGGTTGCTCGGTCATGTGAATGCTTTCTTTTTTTCCATTTTTTCGTTTAGAAGATCTGGGGAACAGTAATGCAGACCTCATGATTATAAGAAGTGGTGTTATCCTAGGGACTGCAGCTGCTAGTAGGAGGTATTGGCAAATCTTGTAGCTAATTTATTTACTCAAGCTATTCTTTTCCAAGGTGGTAGACCAAAAGGAATGCTTGCTTCCTTTCAGTACACATTGTATAGCAGGTATGCCTCCCTTACTTTTTTTTCCCTCTGACAAATAGTTCTACATTCTGCCTCTTTTGTCCTTAACAACCATTTTTCCATGATAAAACACAATACTAACCACAAACAGGAAAGGAGGATAAGAACCAACTGTACGTTACTCTCTGTGTTAACCTTCCAAACAAAACACTCCCCCACCCCACCCAACCCCCAACCCCTACGATCCTGGAGGGCAAGTAAAAGATGGAAAGACCCAAGCAAAACGAAGTTTCAGAGTTCCTTTTTCAAGGGGAAAAAAAGGCTGGTTAAGTGAACTGTACTCCACAATCAGTTAACAAATATAAAAAAATTGGGTAAAGTTAGAGAGAGAATGTCTACCTTCTCTCTAGAATTCCCAAGGGTCACCAAATTAACAAACTCCAGTTTATTATTCCAGCAAATTCTCTAGAACATCAACTTTCATTTGAAACTCAATCCAATATATTATTTATGTTTTTATGAGCAAGGAAAGAAGTGTCTAACAGGAAGGTATATTTAGTAGAACATAATCTCTATATAGGAAAAAAAAGAAAACAAGAAATAACATAGAACCTACCCTCCAGATTGAGCCTCAAGATCTCAATCCATAATGGTAGAGCAACAGGATAAGGAAATGGGCACGCAAGAAGTGGATCTACTAAGAAGGAGTATTGAAATTCCTAATAAAACATCCACTGGGCATACCCCACCGGACAGCTTTCACCAAAAGCTCATATGAAAGCAAAAAAAGGACGACTTTTGTACCTTTGAAGAAAATACATTTAAAACAAAGGACTTTGAAGATGATTCAGACAATCTGACAAACCACCCGCAATTTGTCCCTTTAAGTGTGGATGACAAAGCAAGAATCTATGAACATCGGAAGTTTGCTGTCATTGTTAAAATGTTAGGGAAAAAGTAGAGCCATGTCACTCTCAAATCAAGAATCCAGCATTTACGGCAATTAATAGAGGATTTTTCACTTGTGGATCTGGGAGGAGACTACTACTTTATAAAGCTCCAATGCCAGGATAGCTATTCAGTAGCTCTGCATAAAGGACCATGGTTCATTGGGCCACATTTTTTAGTAGTTAGGAAATGGGAGCCACAATTTCTGGCTTTAGAGGCCACAAATATTTCTGCAGCCATTTGGATGAGACATCAAGAACTTCCAACTGAATACTATAACCCAGACATTCTAAGAAGAGTTGGAAACATGATAGGTACACTGATCAAAGTTGATAGCTGTACATTCAGGCTACAACGGAAAGTATGCAAGACTCTTGCATTATGACATCAATAGAAAAACCTCTGCAGATGAAAATTTTGATAAGACGACATTTGCAAAATATTCATTATGAACCCACGGTGGCGTTTTGTGGCTGTATCGAACATCTTGTCTATGGTTGCAAATTAAATCAACCACAAAACACCATGCCTAAGACGGAAAATCACCAAAGGGATAAAAGCATCCGGAAGCAAAAAGGAAGAGGAATGGACTACAGTTACGTATCCCTAAGCAGCTCCCAAGAGCTGCCTTACGTGTCTAATGGGTCCAGGAAAAATAGCTTCCCACCCACCTTTCATTCTAGCCAGGAAACTACAACCAATCAGCCAAGCAAAGAAACCCATTTTCATGATGTGGACACTGTATGCCACGCCCCAAGCGTAGGCCAAAGTGTGAGTTATAATATAGGGGACACTTCTAGGCAACCTCTACAAAATCCAAGTCTTAGGCAAAATACTATCAAATTAAATGTGCCCCCTAAATTAAATTCTTCATTTACCAACAAGACAAAACACATTTACATACCTAGAATAGCAAAAGAAAATAACATCACCAAGAAAAAATCTAAGACTCATCCAGAAAAGAAACAAAAAGAAACTTTTTCACCAGGACCCACAAGTGCTAAAATGGAAGCAATCTATGCCACTTCCATTACTCCAAAAGCCAACCTACACACAACTCCTACAAATACATCTACCCCATCAGCAAACCCTTCAACCCCATCTCCCACCACAGAAGATCACTCAAGTACTTAACAAATAATGAGTTAAAGCCACTTGAAACCACACTTCTCTCTCCATCAGCTCACTTCATCAAAAACAATCTCGTCTTCTCTTCATCGATCAGAAAAATACCAAGCTTACCAAGAAACTCCCCTTGCCGTCAAGCAAGAGGACGTTGGGGTCCGCCTTATCACACCTTTCCATCTGCACAAAACGAGAGAACCCCGACTCCAAGCCCTCCTCAAACACACCACTACCACAAACCCACTGCCTCCACCGTTCTTAGTACTTCAATCAGCTTAACTCCCTCTGGAAGACTGCCGAGAAATATTCTATCGCGTTATCGTGGATCTAGGACCCCAATCGACAATGCCTCTAATAACATGGTTGGATCTCGGCTTAACGGGGTTCAATATAGAAGTAACCGTGGAAACTCCAAACCAACCCATTGTAGTGCGACTCAACAATCCTCCGATGGTCTCTCAGCTCTTGGCAGAAGGACTAAGATCAACCATAAACAAAGTGCTAGTCTTCCAAGCACTCCAAATGTTACAGCTATCTCCTCATGAACTTTACAAACAAATGATTCAAAACCTTACATTTACTCCGACAACCTGATCGATGTTATTATGGATATCACCCCACCGATAGGATTCGCCAACTTCTTTCATCAGATACCTCAAATTCCCATGGAATTTTGCAAGGTACAACAACAGGACCCAATGCAAAGAGCAAAACATATAGGAATGTTCCACCCTCACCAACAATTAACCAAGCTCAAGGAATGGAAGATTGGAAAAACATTCAAGAGGGATTGATAGAGAATGTCTATATGGATTTTCAGTTGCAAATGAAATTTTGTGAAAGCAAAGAAAGACATTTATTGGTAAGGTGCGCGAAATCACTTATCGGAACTTTATTCAACATTAGGCGCCACACCCGTCCTCACAAATACTCATTCTCGTTGTGCTAGACATTGACGGAGGACCTCCAAGTGGATAGTGTCAAGCACTCGTTCTCTACAATGAACCAACTAAGCAGGGAGAGTTCCTCATCTCAGAATGCTAGATCAATGCACATAATTCTTTTGGAATTGCAGGGGAGCCAATAGCTTCGCATTCAGAACGAATGCTTGAGAATTATGTGTCACGTACAACCCCGCAATGTTCGCACTGACTGAAACAAAGATGATGGACCATTCCAGGCTGACTTATGATCTCCCATTTGATGGTATATCTGCAGTGGCGGTAGAAGGTTTAGCAGGAGGTATTGTACTGCTGTGGAAGAAAGAGAGAAATTGAGGTTGATATACTTCCAAACCTGTCTCCAGAGATTCATGCTTAAGTGAAGGTAAATGCTCAACTTTCTTCTTGGATTTTAACTGTTTGTTATGTTAGTTGTAACCTTAATAAGTGTAAGCTTCTGTGGAATAATCTGTGTAATTTTGGCTCCACCCATTCAGCCCCCTGGTTACTCTGTGGTAAGTCACCAATGCAACTGAGAAATTTGGTGAAAATCCCATTAGTGTTAATAGAGTCGATGCTTTGTTAGTTGTTTAAATACTATCAACATGTTATATTAAGGTTTTAGTGGCTCAAAGTTTACATGTTGCAATAAAAGAAGGTTACTGGGAATATCATACATGAATGATTGGATAGATTTCTTGCTAATACTGAATGGCTAGAACTTTACAAGGATTGTTCTGTTCAACACTTGCCAAGGACCCACTCTGATCACAGCCCAATTCTCCTAACTCTCACCTCGGATCTGGTCCAACCAACAATGTTTTCGGATTGAAACAATGTGGTTAAGCCACCCTAACTTTCATAATATTGTTAATGGCTCTTGGAATGGAACAGATTGTTATTTAACTAGAGTAAATAGTTTTGTTTCAAATGTTAGCCACGAGAATAAACATGTGTTCTGTAATATCTTTATAAAAAGTGTGCCTTAAGGAATAGAATAGCTGGTATTCAGCGCATGGATGCTAACAAGAAAAGTGCTTTCCATTACCACCTAGAAAACCCCCTCATAATGCAATTCAATTCTATGCTGAAAAGTGAGGACGAGTTCTTGAAATTGAAGTCTCGTGTCCAATGGTTGAATGACGGAGATGCCAACACAAAGTTTTTCCACATCTCCACAATCCAAAGAGGAGGAGAAATAGAATTCAAGGGTTAGTGGACTTGGTGGGGAACTTGACTTGGGATCCTTTATTGATAAGAGGTATAATTCTTGATCATTTTTACAATCTACTCCACTGATCTTCAAATGTCACAGCCATATAGTCTTAATAGGGCTGAGTCAAATTTTCTATCCATGCAAGGTTGTTCAATGTTGACCAAGGATGTTTCCTTAGCATAAAATCAAATCATCCACCTTCTTCTTCAAGCCTCTAAAGTTGCCTGGCCCCATGGGCTCCACCCTTTTTCTTCCAAAGATTCTTTAACCAAACTAGAGGAGTGGTGGAGTCAACATGCAAAGATACTTTCGAGGCACTCAATCCCCCAAGAGTTAAATAAAACTTATTTAACTCTTATTCCCAAAATCAAGAACCCTTTTTCGACAGGGCATTATCGCCCGATAAGCTTGTACAATATTGTGTACAAAATCATCACTAATATAATTGTCAATAGAATCAGGCCCTTTTTGCAAAAAATCATTGCCTCTACGAGTCCAATTTCCTCTCTAACGGGAGGACAACCGATAATGTCATTATTGTTCAGGAAATTGTTCACTCCTATAAGAAATGTACAGGTAAGATAGGTAAAATGAAGTTGAAAACTGATCTTGAAAAGGTTTTGACAAGTTAGAATGTCCTTTGGAGGTCCTCCATCAATGTCGGGCATAGCAAGAATGTGTATTTGTGAGAATTGGTATGGCGCCTGATGCTGGATGAAGTTTGGATAAGTGATATCTCACCTTACCGGTAATTGTCTTTCTTTGCTTGCATGAACTTGCAACTGTAGCTGCAGATCCATATAGACGTTCTTTATCAATCCCGGTTGAATGTTTCTCAATCTTCCATGCCTTGAGCTTGGTTCATTGTTGGCGAGGGTAGAACATTCGTATTGCTTTGCTCTTGCATTAGGTCCTGTTGTTGTGTCTGGCGAAATTCCTTGGGAACTTGAGGTATCTGATGAGAGAAGTAGTCGAATCCTATTGGTAGGGGGAGTTCCATAATAATGTCGGCCAAGTTATCGAAGCAAAGGTGGGGTTTTGAATCATTTGTTTGTAAAGTTCGTAGGAGATAGCTTGTAACATTTGGAGAGCTAGCAAGGCTGCCACATTGCTTATGGCTGATCTTAGCCCTTCTGCCAAGAATTGAGAGACCATTCGAGGATTGTCGAGTCGCACTACAATGGGTTGGTTTGGAATTTCTACGGTCACTTCTACACCGAACCCTGTTAAACCTAGTTCCAACCATGTTATTGAAGGCATTGTCGATTGTGGTACTAGATCCATGATGATGCGATAGGATATCTCTGGGTAGTCTTCCGGAGCAGAACTCCCGCTGATTGAAGCACCAAAAACGGCAGAGATGGCGGAGGCAATGGGGTTTGTAGAAGTGGTGTGTTTGGAGAATAAAGAGGGCTTAGAGTCGGGGTCCTCCCATTTTGTAGCGATGGGAAGGTGTGATAAGGCGGACTCCGACATCCTCTTGCTTGACGGTGTGATAAGGGGTAAAATACGCGGAAGCTAACTATACGATAAACGAGCGGAAGCAAGTAAATGTGATAACGTGATATCAAAGATATCGAGAAATTTAAGACTAGGAAGACAAGAATTAGAAGAAAGAAAGGATAAACAATTCAAACAAGAATTTAATAATCCAAAGGGAGAAAGTGAAACTCGAACCTTACAAGGAATTCACACTAGTGATGAATCTCCATAGGTTCCAAGTCGAGACAAAGGCTCGGCCTTCTCTTAGTTCTCTCTTCTCTCAATTCTCTGTTCAATCCTAACTAACTAATGAAGAAAATGGTTAAGTGTTCCTATTTATAGCCTTTCACAAGACTAGGTGAAAGGTCTAAAATGCCCCCAAAGCTAATTAATACATATAAGGCACTTAAGGGCAAAATAGGAAGTTCAATGCCAAAAGTTGGCCTCATCAGCATGTTGGGCGGGGCGCCTAGCTGTTGGGCGCTGCTGGAGCAAAGCTGAGGCCAGGTGGGGCACCTGGTGGTCAGGCGGGGCGCCTAGGGTTAGGCAGGGCGCCTGAGTTCCATGCAGTGGGCTGCCTAGGCCTAGCAAACAGGCGGGACGCCTAAGGTCCTGGGCCTCTTGACACTTCTTCAAATCGTTCCCCGAAGCTCTTGCCCTCGCGTCCTCGTGCTCTCAAGCTTGGTTCTTGATGGTTGGTAACTTAGCTTGATTTGTCCCGCATCACGGTGAGGGGAGTTACTTGGTAATTTTGGCATTTTTCGATTGATGGGAGATGTAGAGAAAGAGAAGATTGTTTTGATGAAGTGAGCTGATGGAGAGAAGTGTGGTTTCAAGTGGCTTTAACTCATTATTTGTTTTAGTACTTTGAGTGATCTTCTATGGTGGGAGATGGAGGTTATAGGGTCTGTTGATCGGGTAGATATATTTGTAGGAGTCGTGTGTAGGTTGTCTTTAGGAGTAATGGAAGTGGCATTAACTACTGCCATTTTAGCACTTGTGGGTTCCAATGAAAAAGTTTCTTTTTGATTTTTCTCATATTTTTTCTTGGTGATGGCATTTTCTTTTGCTATTCTAGGTATATAAATGTTTTTTTGTCTTGTTGGTAAATGAAGAGTTTAATTTAGGGGGTAGATTTAATGTGGAAGTAACTTGCCTAAGACTAGGATTTTGTAGAGGTTGCCTAGAAGTGTCCCCTATATTGTAATTAACACCTTGGCCTACGGTTGGGGCGTGGCTTCGAGTGTCCACATCATGAAAATGGGTTTCTTTTCTTGGCTGGTTAGCTGTAGTTTCTTAGCTAGAATAAAAGGTGGGTGGGGAGCTATTTTTCCTCCGCCCATTTAGCCACGTAAGGCGGCTTTTGGGAGCTGCTTTCAGAATGGCTTTTAGAATTTTCTAAAGTATTCTTGTTTCTCTTGGGATTACGTAACTGTAGTCCATTCCTCTTTCTTTTTCTTCCTTTTTCTTCCTGATGCTTGATTATCTCTTTCGTGATTTTCCGTCTTAGGCCTAGTGTTTTGTGGTTGATTTAATTTGCAACCATGGACAAGATGTCCAATACAACCACACCTAGTACAGAACGCCACCGTGGGATCATAATGATTTTTTGCAAATGTCGTCCTATCAAGATTTCCATCAGCAGGGATTTTTCTATTGATGCCACAATGCAGAGTCTTGCATACTTTCCCCCTTGTAGCTTGAGATGTACAGCGATCATCTTTGATCAGTGTACCTATCATGTTTTCAAGAAAAAAGCCTGAACCATCCTATATTTACTGCCTTAGCCTCATACAATTTCAGAAATGTATATCATGTGCAGCTCTCAAGGTAACAAGAGGGACCACTCAACGTTGCAGACTGCTGAAGGAAGAAAATCGGAAATAAAAAAAGTAAAGGTGTGTAGAGTTTTATGTCCAAGAGAAGAGAGATTGACAAAGTCTCCGGAAGCCCAATCAGAATATAACTTTTCACTATTGCTACCCCACAAAGATTGTCATAACTTTCTTCTTTAAAATCGAATCTATGGTATATATGCATTGGCCATGACAATCAAACAGCACGGATATCAGCTCTGTACGCTTCATATGAACTCTCCAAAACAAACTAAAAACATACTATAAGGTGAATACACTGGTTGGAAATTCATACTCATATCTGTACATGAACCCAGATCAAAAAAACATTAACTCTTTAGATTTTTTATTTGCTTCAGCATAGACGGACTATTTTTATATTGAAATGCACAGTTACAATTATGGAAATTTCATCTGAAGTCCTAAAGAACATAATCTGTGTTAATTTTCACTGTAAACATGAATATAAAAATAAAACAAAAAAAAGCTGAACCGCTAAACAAAGGGACAACAGAACTGCACAGAGGCAATATGCAGGAGATTTGATTATTTTTGGCATCAGCCATATCGAGGCAAACTTCATATAAGGTGGTTGACCTTACACCTGAGTTGAAATGAATCAATAGACGGGCTACAGCCACATAGTTAACAGTTTCTGAGTCTACACTGTATGCACTGAACATGAATTTTGTTATCCTGACTTTAATAAAAGTATTATTTGATGGTTGGTCAGTCAAAGAATAAGGAGGGAGAGAGGAAAGAGAGAAACTGTCAAAAAAAAAAAAAAAAAAAAAAGAGGAAGAAGGTGAAAAGCTCCTTGAAGAAATCATCAAAATACACGAAAAGTAAAAGAAGAAGATTCTCAAACACCAACTTAGATATGTTATGGATACCAACCTGGCATTCTGTCAGACAGCCCAAGGGCACGGCAGAGATCAGCAGCTTGGCGACGACGTGAAACCATGGGAAGCAGCTTGAATAAGTCATCCTGGTTGAAGTTGGAATGAATACCAAAAGTAGCTAGAAGCTGTAAAAATGCATGAGCCTCCAAGGAATTTCCGTTATTTGCATCAATATCAAGTTCATCTAACTTAGGTTTCCACTCCTCAGCTGTTGCTTTTGCACGTTCCTTAACATTTTCAGATATTACACTAGAAACAGAATCGATTTCCAGCGTGGTCAATAAAATGCTAAGGCATTCCATCAGCATAATACAAGTTCGTCGAAGGCCTAAAAGAGTTGCATCTTTTTTAGCATCTGAGGCAGACACTCCCCAGGGGTAGAAACCCTTGAGTGAATCCAGAACCAGAGAGGAGGGATCACCTGCGGCTCTTAAAGCAAGTGGAATCTCCTCCCTCACAGCAGCCAGGTTCTTGAGGTTGTCTGATATAAATTTATGGAGGCCTTCTGAATCCATGTCTTGGCATAGCTTCACTAGCTCTGGATAAGCCTTGACATCCACCATTGCATTCTCAGAATGTCTTCTACTACCATCTGTATAATTCTCAGTTGCCACAGAAACGATCGGCTCTGCCTCCAGAATAGATGCGGCACCTTGCTCCTCACCATTAATAACTATAGGTTCTGCTGAGTAAGGCTCCCTTTGCTTCTTCAGAGCAATGGCGATGGCAGAGACAGCTGCATCTCTTTTCTCCTGGAGCCTCTCAAGTGAAGCTTGCTCCTTAGCAATAACAGCTGCTTGACGCTTCTCCAATAGCTCTTTAGATTGAACTATTTTTGCTTCAAACCCCTTCTCTTCTTCTTCTAGTTCAGTGAAACGCCTTTTCAAGGACCTCTGGAGCCCATCAAAGTGTTCTTCGAGTTGCTTCCATTTCAGGTTGAGAGTAATAGCACGGTGACTTTCCAACTCAGCAAATGCTTTCTGTAGTTGATGTATCTTAGAGGTTGTAGAGTCCATCAATGTTGCAACTGACTGTGTGTCTTCCATGATAGAAAGCCCTAAACATCATTTCAAACTTTAGGACAAGAAGTTTGGAGATGAAATGTAATAACATGACAAAAAGACGATTCACTTTTCATATCCAAAAGAACTACAATAAATTCTAGTTCTAAACTTCTTAACTTTGTTGCATCATTTGCAGATAACTTGCTAAAAAGCGCATAATATTTTGATACATTTGCAGATTTGCTGAAAAGCGCATAACTATTTCACACAAAGTCTTCTTACATATCAGAAGTTGAAAGCCACTATATGTCACTTAACTGAATCTCTACCCATCAGCAAGAGCCTTTCCAACAATAAAACACCTACTTCTTTTTCTAAGAGAATTTGATGATGAAGCCGTGATTTGCTTCTAAAACAATAACGAACCTCATTTGAAGAAGAAATAACTGAAATGCCGGAGATAAAGTAGGAGAGGTTAAGAAACAGTAACAAAAACAGAAACAGCAGAAATGCCAGTGATGAAGCAGGAGGATCTGAATCCAGAGTTCTACTCTTTAAATTGTGCTCGACTTTTTCCCAGTTTCCTTGGATGAAAGTGGTTGATTTTTATAAGGTAAACAAAGAAATCTTGTTCCAGCAGTATTGGCTTTCCCCAATGCTCTGACCTTTCAATATCTACATGCTAGTCTATTCCCTCAAGAAGAATTGAAGGAAAAAAAAACCAAAGCCTTGTGTCAAACTTCTTTTTTGGGGATAAAGCCTTATGTTAAACAATTGCAGGGATTTATAACCCTATACCGTCAAGCTGGTACCAAATGAAGACAAACCAAGGATTTTACTGCAGACACCTACTTCTTTCGGTTCAAGCGGTATATATAGTTGAAAGTTCTTTCAGAAATATGAGTCTATACTAAGTTGACACCCATTATTAAGAAAACAGTACTATGTGGTTCAATGAAGCCAACAACATTTGATATGCTGCAAATGTACCATAATCTAAGTTACTCGGACTCTTCAAAAGTTCCGTCGTACCCATGTCAGACACGACACTTCACGGATACGACACCAAATTCACACCGGATATGGTCAAACAAAAATGGATACTTTGATCAAAATCCATAAAAATTTGAAGAAATTTTTTGACAAATTTTGACAAATAGACTCAAGATAAGGTTACTACATATCAGAAGACATTGGAAATGACATATCCTCAAAATTATGCATAGATTTATAGTCTTTTTGTTTCTATTTCATCTTTTGTGTCCGGGAAGAATTCAAATTAAGGATTATGACTTTATTTTTAGAATTTTGAAATTTTTTTAGCTCGATCCCCGCACTCGTATCCGTGTCCGGATCCATACACCCGAATCTTTAAATTTCACCGAATCCGACCTCTAGATCCGTACCCGTATCGGATACCCGCACCCGAATCCGAGTAACTTAAACCATAATAGAATTACTCACAAAAACTAAACGAAGCAATTAGAATTAAGAGGCAACCGTAGTAGAATAAAGCAATAAACTTCACGCAGAACTCCCAAGTGCATTGGTCTAATGGTTAGAGTTTAGGTTGTTATGTGTGTTAGGCGCATGTCACGGATTCGAACCCCAACAACAACAACCACAACATAACCATACCTTACACCACCAAGGTCGAGAAGCTGTTTCGATAGACCCTCGACTAAAGAAAAACATTTTTGAAAACAAGTTTGAAAAGAAAAAACAAGATGAAAATGCAGTTGTAAAGGAAATACTCACATAAAAGTTAAAGATAGCCGAGATAAACATCAAACATCAAACACTAATAGCAATAAAGACGAAGAATAAGATATAAATAGTATATATTGTAATTACTCATGTTAATAAGACAGATTTCGATCAACTACTACCTAATCTTCGATATCCACGCTTCCTTATCAATCACAAGTTCGAAGCTCATCGCACACAAAAGCCTGGTAATTAAGCGGAAAAGGGTAGAGGAGAGGCCCATTACCATTAGACTTGGGGATTTCTGGGCTATTTATTACTCCATAAAAAAGAGCTAAACAGAGGTGACTGCAAGTTACCAGCTAAATAATTTCAAAAAGACCTAAATATACACGTGAAAACGAAATGACCAAAATGAAAAATAAAGTACCTAATTATATGTCAAACTTAACTAATGAAAGTGTTGAAATTGTAGAGTTTTTAAGAGTTGATGTGAAGGAAATGAGTGAAAGAGAAACTACAAAAGTGGACTTACTGGATCGGAGGTGACAGGTGGAAGAAAATGATTGGTCGGCGGAGAATTCGCCGGAGAATCAGACCATGTTTGTCGCAAATCCCTAAGAGAGAGTGAAAGAGGAAAGTGTCAGTTGGAATGTTGGACTCATTTTATGACACCTTCTTCACACGCACACACCCACACCCACACGCACACATAACCCCAACTATGAGATCATCCACTTTCTAGTGACTTGTCAAATCATCAAATAACATGATTAAATATTATCTATTAATTATCAGAACAATAACTTCAAAATAAAACTAAGCAGAAGAGAAAAAAGTTGTAACCTTCAACTTCCATTATATTGTGTTAAAGAGTAGTTAAGATAGGTTTAAAAGTTAGTTAAAGTTGGGTTTAAAAGTTAGTTAAAGCTGAGTTTAAATGTTAATTAATGTGTTAAGTAAGGGTAGTTTGGTAATTTCTCAGTTTCCAGAAATTAGTTACAGCAGTTAGGGAGGTTAGTACTGTTATATATACTCCCTCGTGTACACTGCTTCGGCGTCAGTTTAATCATCAATGTACTGAATCCATTTCTCTCAATTCTCTCTTCCTCTCTCATCATCATCTTCTCAAATCATATCATGATATCAGAGCTTGGCCGGATCTAATCAGACCGGTACTAAAATTCAGTGGAAAAAAATCAAGTTCATCATCTTTCCCTCTTCTTGCTGTTTTCCCTTTCTTGTTACATCATATCCCCAAGAATCTGTGTTCACGTTGAAATCTTGGTTCTGAAACAAATGGCTGAAGTTCACATGAATGGAGTTGGTGGCCCTGCACAAACCACAATTGATCACAATCATCCTCTTCACTTGCATTCTTCAGATGTAAGTGGCATTTCTTTAACCTCTGTTCAATCGTCTGGATCTGAAAATTATTCATTATGGAGTAGATCCATGCGTATTGCCTTACTAGGGAGAAACAAGTTAGGGTTGGTAGGTGGTAGTTGCAAGAAGGAAAATTACCCAGAAATTCTGTGGACCCAATTGGAAAAATGTAATGCAATAGTGTTATCTTGGTTAATGAACACTGTGACTAGTAATCTTCTAGGGGGAATTGTCTATGCAACTAATGCACATACTGTGTGGGAAGACCTGCGTGAAAAATTTGATAAGGCTAATGATTCAAGAACCTTCAATATCCATAAAGCAATAGCAACTTTAAGTCAGGGTGTCAATTCTGTGTCTGTGTATTGCTCAAAATTAAAGGACTTATGGGATGAATTTGAGGCATTAGTCCCTCCACCTGGATATAACTGTGAAAGATCAAAGGATTTTGTTATGTTTCTGTAAAGGCAAAAGTTGTATCAGTTCTTGATGGGACTCAATGACTCATACTTACAAGCTAGGAGTCAGATCTTGTTAATGAGCCCCTTGCCTACTGTAAATCAGGCTTACAATATGATTATGAGTGATGAAAGCCAAAAAGGGGTAGTCACTAATCCAGGAGTCTTGGGTGCTGCACCAGTTATGAGCAATCTTGATCCGCTTGCTATGTACCCCAACAACAGGAATGCAGGCACTTCTAGGTACAAGAAGAATCATAATCTGTCTTGTGATGTATGCAAGATTAAAGGCCATAATAGAGAGGGTTGTTGGAAGATCCATGGGTATCTTGCAGACTACAGACCCAAGAGAAAAAGGGAGAATCCAGGTCCTACAGCTTACAATGTAGCTTTTGAAGGTCCAAGCAACGCAGGGTTGTAGTATCATGAATATCAAGATCTGGAGTCTCAGTTTCCTCGTACCAAAGGGCAAGATATGAATTCATGATGCAGTATCATGAATTTATGTAACTTCACTAAATAGCAGTATGAGCAGATACTACAAATTCTGGGCACTAGCAACAACACCTCCACAGTTGCATCAGCTAACATAGCAGGTATAAGTAATGTCTTATTAGTCTCTAATAATGTGCAAGACTGGATCATTGATACATGAGCTACAAATCACATGGTGTCTGATATATCCGTACTAGATCAAACTTCAGTGGTTAAACATGATAATCCAGCCAAAGTGTTTCTACCTAATGGAGATGTGTCTCATGTTACACACACTGGATCTAGTACAATATCTATTGGGAGTAAAGTTAACAATGTCTTTCACATACCTCAGTTCAAGTACAATCTGTTGTCTGTCTCTAAGATCACCAAAGAGCTGGGATGCTCTGTGACATTTTATCCCAATTTCTGTGTATTTCAGGATCTTTACAGTGGGAAGGTGAAGGAGATTGATAAAGAGCAAAATAGCTTGTATCTGTTACTCAAGAAATCTGCTGGAGCTAAAGAGGAAATAAGCTTTTCTGTGAGTCAATATGATAGTATAGATATTAGCTTGTGGCATAAAAGACTAGGCCATGTATCTACAGGTGTTCTCAAAAGGTTGTTCTCTGTAAAAGGTGATAGAATAACAGTTGTACTTGATAAATGTACTGTGTGTCCCTGTGCAAAGCAAATAAGACAGTCTTTTCCCACAAGTGCTATCAAAAGTACTAAGTGTTTTGATCTTATTCATGTTGATGTTTGGGGCCCATATAAGGTGTCTACTGTGGATGGCTATAGGTATTTTCTTACAATTGTTGATGATATGTCTATAATGACTTGGATTTATCTGCTCAGAGTGAAATCTGATGCATGTGCAGCTTCAAAACAGTTTTTCAGCTACGTGTCAGCTCAATTTGAGACTGCAGTTAAGGTCATAAGAACTGATAATGGTGCTGAGCTTTGTAAACTCTTTCTGTAGAAAAATGTTTCAAGATCTTGGTATGATTCATCAAAGATCTTGTGCCTATGCTCCACAGCAGAATGGAGTGGCTGAAAGGAAGCATAGGCATATCTTAGAAGTCACTAGAGCTGTAAGATTTCAAGCCAATATTCCTCTGCACTACTGGGGTCACTGTGTCATGGCAGTTGTATATCTGATAAACAGGATGCCTTCATCTGTGCTAGGTAATGTTTCACCTTTTGAAAAACTTCACAACAGAAAGACATCATTGAGTCACTTGAGGGTTCTAGGCTGCTTATGTTATGCCAAAATGGTGCATCAGACTGACAAACTACAACCTAGAACCAAGACTACAGTCCATATGGGCTACTCAAAGGTCCAAAAGGGATATATACTCTATGATTTAGTCACCAGACTGTTCTTTGTCAACAGAGATGTGTCCTTCAAAGAAGACATCTTTCCATTTAAAAAGCAAGGAAAGTTCAGTCCATTATTCAAAAATACCTATACCTCTGAAGTGTGGCCTGATGAAGCAGACACACACATACTTGTAGGCACAGAACTTCAGACTGATCTTGAAGAAGTTGGTCAGGAAATTAACCTAGACATACAAATAGAAGAAGAACCTATTGAAGAAGTTCAATATGAAGAAGGACAGATTCTAGCTGAAATGCATAATCAACAAGCTGACATAAAATTTGATATACAACCAGCCACACAAACTCAACCTCAGACCACTGAAAACACAACTAGATCAGGCAGACACACCAATCCTCCTATCTGGATGAAAGACTTTGTATCCTTAAATGTTCACAAGGATCAACCTTATGCACTCAGTAACTATGTGTCCTATGAGGGCATAAGTGCTAAGTACAAAAAGTATCTAGCAGCTTTCTCATCTACCATAGAGCCTTCTACTTATTCAGAAGCTGCTAAAGATCCAAAATGGATAGATGCTATGAAAGCTTAAATTGAAGCCTTGCAGAACAATCACACATGGGACATAGTCCCACTTCCTGAGGGCAAGAGACCTATAGGCTGCAAATGGATCTACAAGATTAAGTACAAAGCTACAGGAGATGTTAAAAGGTACAAGGCAAGGTTGGTGGTAAAAGGTTATAGTCAGAAAGAAGGCATAGACTATCAAGAGACATTTTCTCCAGTGGTGAAGATGGTAACAGTGAGAACAGTTCTGTCAATAGCTGCTGATAGAAACTGGCCAATACATCAGATGGATGTATACAATGCTTTCCTACAGGGTGATTTGTTTGATGAAATATACACGGAGCTGCCTCAAGGATTTAGGAGCTAGGGGAGAATCATGTATGCAGGCTCATTAAATCCTTATATGGCCTAAAACAAGCTCCAGGACAATGGACTGCTAAACTGTCAGAAGCCTTATTGAGCTTTGGCTTCAGTCAGAGTCAACTAGATCACTCACTATTCACTAAAAAGACTGGTAGTGGTATTGCAGTAGTTCTGGTTTATGTAGATGATATGCTCATAACTGGGGACAACTTGAAGCTAGTAGAAGACACTAAAGATGCTCTACATAATGCATTCAAAATGAAGGATTTTGGAGAGTTAAAATACTTCCTAGGCATTGAGTTTGCAAGGTCTTCACAGGGAATCCTGATGCATCAAAGGAAGTATGCATTAGAACTAATATCTGAGTCAGGATTAAGTGGAGCAAAACCTGCACCTGCTCCCATAGATCCCAATACCAAACTCACCACCAAAGAATATGATGATCATGTGAAAAATCCCAACACTCAAACTGACAGGTTACTTGTCAATCCAGGTTCCTATCAGAGGCTAATTGGTAAACTTTTGTACTTGACAGTTACTAGACCTAACATTTCCTACAGTGTTCAGACTCTAAGTCAGTTTCTTCACAGTCCTAAACAATCTCACATGGATGCTGCATTAAGAATTGTCAGATACATAAAACATCAACCAGGTCAAGGAATCTTGTTATCAAGCAAGCCACAGGATACAACTACTGCTTATTGTGATGCAGATTGGGCTACATGTTGCTTCTCTAGGAGGTCTGTTATAGGGTTCTTAATAAAGCTGGGGGAATCCTTAGTGTCCTGGAAATCCAAGAAGCAAACAACTGTGTCCAGAAGCTCTGCAGAGGCTGAGTATAGAAGCGTTGCATCTGTTACAGCAGAGCTAACTTGGCTAACAGGACTGATCAAGGAACTTGGAGTAGACATACAGTTCCCTGTTAAAGTGTTCGGTGATAGCAAAGCAGCATTACAGATAGCTGTTAATCCTGTTTTTCATGAAAGAACAAAACGTATAGAGATAGATTGCCATTTCATAAGGGAAAAAATTCAAAAGGGGCTCAGCAAGATGGAACATGTCTCCACCAAGAACCAACCTGCTGATGCACTAACAAAATGACTAAACAGGGTTCAACATTCATACTTAATGTCCAAGCTAGGTGTGCTCGATGTATTTGCACCCTCCAGCTTGAGGGGAGTCTTAACGAGTAGTTAAGATAGGTTTAAAAGTTAGTTAAAGTTGAGTTTAAATGTTAGTTAAGGTGTTAAGTAAGTAAGTAAGGGTAGTTTGGTAATTTTTCAGTTTCCAGAAATTAGTTACAGCAGTTAGGGAGGTTAATACTGTTATATATACTCCCTCGTGTACACTGCTTTGGCGTCAGTTTAATCATCAATGTACTGAATCCATTTCTCTCAATTCTCTCTTCCTCTCTCATCATCATCTTCTCAAATCATATCATATTGTTGTACTGGTTATGTCATTGAAGAGGTTCATTTTTTTTTTTGATATATTTTTGCACTAAGTGCGTCGTTACTGTATTATGTATTATGATTACAAGGATAAGAAAAAGTTTCCATTTTCCGTAATAATTTTCTAAAAGGTATTTATTAATTTATGATAATGATAGAAGAACAATTTGCATATCTAACAACTTTTAGGAGGATTTCAATGTGGATTCATCGTGCTAAAGAAGCATACTTTTCTTAATTGTAGGATGCAGGATTTGCTCAAAGTTGGAGTTAGTGTATTGTGATTACATGGATACATCTAAAGTTATTAAAAAAACATTCATGTATTTGAGAAACTTTTTTAGGAGGACCTCAACATGGATAAAACTACTTCATCATGCAAAGGAAGTAGTTTTCAATTTTTTATACTGCTTTCACATATATAGTTTAAGTTCTATGCCATATTCCTGTACAAAATTTTTACACCATCATGTAACATTGACCTGCTATAGTAGGTATCCTAACATTTTTTAATCTTTTTTCTTTAAATTCAAAGACTTTTTATTGTTTTTAATCTCTATCATTTCTCCCTTCAAACTCCGCCTCTCCCTCTGTCTCTTAAATTCATCCATCTGTTTTCTCTCTCTATGATTCTTCTACCATCTGCCTCTTTGAAAACCACTTGAACATCAAAATTGGGACGTAATTGTGAGGAATTAACTTTTAGTGGAGAATAAACTTTAGATGAATTTTGCTATCGGGAGAGCTCCTCTGCATTGGACGTGCCCATCTAAGAAAAATAAAATAAATTTGATTTTGTCATCCTTGGCACCAGGAGGAAGTCTTCCAACTCTTCTATAAAAGAACAACGTTCATTGTTCCTGTTTCAGCATGAGATTAAGGCAAATCTCGTGAGAATCATTTTGAACATCAAATTAGTGCTACTCAATTCTTAACGACTTAAGAGACATATTGGACGAAGCCAGACAATTGACATACATAATTACTTTTGTTTTACGGTTACGTCGAGATGAATCCATGAGAAATACAAGAACTTAGAAAATCTAGAAAATGATATAATCATGATTACAGATACCGCTATGAACTAAATTTAGTAAAGTACAAATAATAGAAAAAAATAATAGAATTACTAAAGAATATAGTTATAATGTTACTTTAAAGAATGTTCCTGTAGTTGCCTCTAAAGTTACCTCCTCTTTTGGTAGTTATAATGTTACTTTAAAAAAAAAAAAATTACTGAAGAATGTTCCTGTAGTTATCCCTAAAGTTACGTGATAATGTAAAAAAAAGTTATACACCAACGCTGAATAGAACTTAAACTCTTGAATAAATACAAATTTGAAAAATAATTTGGAAATACATGCTTTATTAGATATATATTTTGGATAAATATCGCAACAAAGAAAGAGCAAAAGGAACTTGTTTTTTTCTTAAAAAAAAAGGTGTGTTTGCTTGTATTTTACTAGCAAAAGATTGCAAGTTATTTAACTTGGCTAACTTTCAGCTTTGTCCTAAATTGTTTTGCTTTGTGCTACAATCTTCGAAGTGACATTTTATTAGGGCTACCACTTAGCTAAATATCAAGTCTTACTATTAGTGTATCTACACATTTGCCAGCACGGGTCCAATATCTTAGAAATAGCAAATATGTAGAGATGATTAGCGAATTCTTATAATACATTTTAGTACAATTACAATTCTCTAGTGAACATCTATAAATAATCAGTAAACTGAAACTACAAGTTCATTTCTGCAGTGATCTTTCTCAATAAGAGCTATCACTATATCCTGGCAGTTGGTGAATGAGGTAATTGAATCTCTACTACATGCAAAAGTTTTTGTATTATAATGAACCAACATATGGATGTTCGGCTGTTTTCTATATGGCACATTCTTTAGTTGCACAAGAGACCAATTTTCATGCTAATATGTGATGCATTAAATTCGAAGCTCAAACAAGATTTGCTATTTTCAACCTTGTTTGTTTGTATTCTTAAAAAAAGTACTATGAGATGTTCCATGCCACAGTCAAGGCAGAAAATAGCTGTCGGTAAGAACTTATAAAGTAAGAAAGGAATAAATATTGTGTTAATCTATAAGTATGTAAGAAATTACATATATGAATGTCCTATTTGTCTCGTTAGCAATGGTTGAAATCTCATTTTTCATTTATACATCAAATATGTGAATTCTGTTGGAATTTTGTTTAAATATTATTATTATTAGAAGAAGAAGATATGTCTTTTAAGTGAAAAGGTATAACCCTTCATTCATTGGTTAGTAATAGTCCTATTTAAATAGAACTTCAAACTAATTCAATGTGAGTTTCGCATGACACTTTTTTCCTCTTTTTCTCCAAGAGTCTTCATCAAAAAGATCCAGTTGAAAAGTTCATGTTTTCCTAGTTTAATTTCTTTATTGTTTGCGCTCAGTGCAGCTCTTCAAAGGCTTGTCCATATCTACTAAAGCTATTTACATAAAACTGATAGCAATCTCATTGAGTAAAGGGTGTAAATATCACTTTTAGAAAAGGTTTCGTACGTGTTTCAAGCTTTCAATTCTTATCCTTCTTCACTATTTTTCCAACAATCTAAAAGTGATATTTATCTAAAAGAAAACCAGAAGTCATAGAATCTCGATTGAAGGCGTGCTCGGTGTGAAAGAATTTGCTAATTTGGTTTTGTGATCGTTGTTGAATAGGAAGAATTGTATCGTTTTGCAAAGTTACATAGTTTTATGATAATTGGAGTTAACATAGAATTACGAGCAAGAAAGAATAATGGTGGCTATTATAGGGCAGGGCTAAACAGTGCCAACATTGTTCCAAGTTGTAGCGTTGCAGTAGGGAAAATAGATTTCAAAGCATGACAATTAATTTGAAGAATGGAGAAACATACTTTCAGAATGGAGCAAAAGAGATCAATATTGCAATTGGTTGGAGCAATACTTCACGCGGATTAAGTGGATGAGATCATAATTGAAGTTACTGGTCAAATTTGTCGTCCTTCCGAACACAACAGGTATATTCAAAGAAAGGAGAAAGTGACCAATAACGGGCATATCTAAAGAAAGGAGAAAGTGACGAATATCAATCGGGTTCTACTTTCTTAACCGTACTTATTAGTAGTGAATTTCTAGTGTTTGCAATTTATATGAATCTGGTTATATAATCATGTTAGAATAGATGATCTACTTTGTGATGATCTTTTTTTAAAAAAAGAAGAAGCATGCCTGGTTTAAGAATAACATTTTAATGTGATTATAATTTGTTATCTTTGCATAAAGATCACACAGAACTATTTCTAGTTAATGGATGATATGAACTATTTAGATATGCCTCCTGAAGGGAGCAAAATACAACTGAAATAATAAACATAAAACTAGTGGCCATCCGAAATAAAAGCTAGCTCACCTGACAGCTGAACTCGTCTTCGCTCCTTCACAACGTGGCGAACTCAATCCTAGAGCGAACCTGCCGAAACGAAATAGATAGACAAGAAACAAAAACCAAACAAGGGTGAGCCAAAAGGACTCAATAAGTGGGGCAGACTAGCCACCTCAAAGAATAGGATAGCTAGCCATGGAGAAAAGAAACAGATAAACGAAATTCCTCTTATTTAAATTATAAAAAGACAGAGCCAGATAATAACTGGAAACACGTATGAAACCATAAACTCATAAACAACTGGAGACATAAGATAGAAGAACATATAGGTATCCCGGGCATATCGACAATCAGTAATACATCTTATTATATGTAAATATTGTTGCGGCGTGCAACCCGATCCATATGTTTATACTGTTGCGGCGTGCAACCCGATCCATATATTTATACTGTTGCGGCGTGCAACCCGATCCACATAACTAAAGCATATAAACCAATTAGGGACACAAAATAGCCAGAAACATATAGGCAAAGTAAAATATGTCCACACCATGGTATTCATACCGCATAAACAAAATACAACACAATAGTCACACAATAGTCAGTTTGCGGTGCAATGAAATGAGATGAATGCAGTATGATACAATGGGGTCACATGTGCCAAATGAATGGAGCGGAATGCTCCTACTCAGGCGGAATCCTCCTACCCTCAATATTATGCAAGGAGCGGAGTCCTCCTACCCTCAATATGATGCAATGGAGCGGAATCCTCCTGCTCCTAGGGCGGCACCTCCTACCCTTAATAGATGCAATGAGCGGAATCCTCCTGCTCCTAGGACGGAATCCTCATACCCTCAATATGATGCAATGGAGCGGAATCCTCCTGCTTTCCTCCTACCCTCAATATGATGTAATAGAGCGGAATCCTCCTGCTCCTAGGGCGGAATACTCCTGCACTCTCCTGCGGCGGAATACTCCTGCACCCGATATGATGTAAACCAGAAAATATGATGTATATGAATGTAATATAATGCAATAATAACCTTTCGCCGGCATGGGACTCTCATCGACAGCCGGGAAGTATATGCCAACTCACAGCCAGAGTACAATGCTCAGATCCTCAATGCAATACCAACCACAATGCATAAGCTATAATATACAATATAAATTCAAAGCTAAGGCGTAATGAGTACGCCTATCGGCAGCTACACACGTAAGGAACGCGTGGTAGAATATTCACAAGGCCAAGGGCCTCCAAAGAAATGGATACAAACACTTACCTCGTTCAAATGCTACTCAACAACCGCTTTGTCCTTTGGATTCATTGCCAGAAGATTCCATTGTGTTCAATAAGCAGAAAAATATATCACATAAGGCTAAAGGCTTCATTCCTTACATTTTAGGGCAATCCGGTCAGGAACTTGGTACCCTATTCGCGTACGTGATACGCAGGCCAGACCTATGTACAGGGTTCAAAGTCACATAGCCAAATCCTAATAAATTACATTTATGGGTTGTCCATAACTCCCCGAGTATAAATGTATAATCAATTTTATTATCGGGGTCCAATTAACCCTTTAAACTGTCAATTGAACTTATTAGAATGATGTCTAATATCCCTATTTCTACCGTAAAAATATATTCAAACACATGCAATAAACTAAAATAATAAGTTAACATCATTACCTTGATGTTTCGGGGTGAAAATTCTATTTTCTCCAACTTTGTTTCCTTCCCTTTCTCTCTTTTCTTTCTTGTTTTCTCCATGCGTTTTCCCTTTTTGCTTTCTATTACGTTTCTTCTTTTGCTTGCTTTCTGTTTTTTTTGTTTCCCTTTAAGCTAAGCTTTAAGCTTAGCCATCCACCGCCTCTATTATCTTTCTTTCTTTTTCATTTCTTTTCTTTTTTTGTTTTTTTTAACATTTTCTTTTCTTTTCGAAAATTAAGACGATATCCTACGATATTCGAAATAATTCCAAATTGCTCGAGCAAGTTATACAAAATATATGTGATGTACTCGTTAAGGCAGATCTCAAATCGGATTCCCAAACATAAGATACGAATTAAAACGAAAAGGATCAAATTCTTTAACTTTCGGCATTTTAGCAAAAACTATCCGAATGACCTCAAAATTTACTTCTAAAAGTTCACACAAGTCAAAAATAATCATACGAACCTAACGACGCTTTCGGATTTTGAATCGGAGCTCATTCGCCAAAATCGAGCTCGAAAATCTCTTTTTAATATTTACCGACAACGGAAACTGAAACCTTCTTCCAATACCTATCAAACGAAGTCCGATTTAGTTCAAATTTTACAGACATGTCCTAATGGACCTTACGAAGATTTTAAAACTATCAGCACATCAATCAGAATCCTAACTCCTGAAACGACTACCTAAGGTCGTTTCACTAGTTTACCGTTATTCTAATGCTATGTTGATTGTGGATAACGATATGAAAGCATAATGGAAACAAGGAGGTTCCTATATTCCTACTTTGAAAAAAAAGATCTTGGATAAGTACTTGATACAATAGTAGATATCAAAATTGAGAGAACTAGTAGGGGTTAGTTATTGAGTGAAGTTCACCAATACCCATTTGATCCAAGATCGAGTTAATTAGGAATGATAGAAAAGTTGTCACTGAGTTCTTGATTATTAATTATTATTAAGAGAACTAGAGATTTGAGATTTCAATACTCAAATTTTGAAAGGATATTTTGACGCAAGTTGGATATCGTATTTGTGAGGTATCAATTGATATGTTAGATGTTTACCTCGGGGGTTGCAATTTCTTGAAAATTCAAGAAACAAGAATACATCTAACGATGGAGTTGGAGTTAATTAACAAAAGCATAAAAAGGGAGTTGAGTGGTTGAGAGATTTATCTTGCAAAGTGTGAGCTCAACTTTATGATAGTCAAGTCATTTTAACTCGGGAAAAGTACAAGTCACGATAAGTCGAGACACGTAAGTCCTTGACATGATTATGTGAGAAAGTTAATTAAAGATGTAATTATCTAACTCACATTTGTGAAGTCAAAGAGTAGTTTGACTGATATATTTATTAAAGGAACTTTGTAAAAACAACTCTGAGTTTAATAATTATTTAAAACTCCTTAATTAGGTCCACCAATAAGGCAACCCTATCCAACACTATGAAACGAGTAGTTTTGGATTCAAAGTATAACAACAAGTTAATTATAAGTGGATGTTTTAGTACTTAAGTAAGAGATACTAGTACTGGTTGTCACGGACTAGAGGCTTGAGTTTAAATACTCTTAATGAGTTTCAGTTCAAGGAACAAGTGTCTCAAACGTGACAAAGACACTGCAAAAATTTCACTTATATGAACATCGAAGTGGTGCCGCTTCAATTAAGAGTTGGAGTTACTCTCATAAATATTCATAAAATTTGGATAGCACATGGGCATAAAAGTGCTAAGTGTGTTTGAGTGGAAAGCGTGAATAAAATATTTATGTGTATAGTGTCACCAATATTATCACAAGAAATAACATGTCCAAAACTATTATGCTACATGAGATTTCGATTTCATCTTGTGATGCTATCCTAAGGTAGTATTCAAATCGAAAGATATATTACTTTATGCATAAACATGACTTGATCTTTTAGTCCTATTTTGAGTCATAGTTTATATTTAAACAAGTGGGGGATTGTTGGAATATTGTTTAAATATAAATATAATTATAATTATTATTACTTGAAGTATTTTAAGTAAAGAGGTGTATTTTAGATGAAAGGACATATCCTTTAATTATTTGGTTATCACCTATTCTCTTTAAACTAAACTTCTTAAATTCCAACGTAACTTTTTAATCTTGCAGAAAGTTTCCTCTACTTATTTTCTTCTGCATTTTCTTTGTCCAAAAGATCAAGTGTATTCTTGCTTTCCTAAATGAATTTCTTCACTGTTTGCTCACTATAGTTATTCAAAAGTTTTTCATATCCATTAAAGCTATTTGCGTTGAACCCATAGCAATCTTGTTGAGGAGATGGTGAAAATATCGCTTTTAGAAAAGTGTTTTGTACATGTTTCAGGCCTTCAATTCTTATTATTTTTCACAATTTTTCCAACAATATTCATTGTTTGAATTTTGTTTAAAAAATAAATATAATTATAATTATTATTACTTAAAGTATTTTAAGTGAAGAGGTGTCTTTTAGATGAAATGACATATCCTTTTATTATTTTGTTATCATCTATTTTATTTAAACTAAACTACTTAAATTCTAAAGTTTCCTCCATTTAGTTTCTTCTGCATTTTCCTTGTCCAAAAGATCAAGTGAATTCGTGCTTCCCTAGACGATTTCTTCATTTGCTCGATGCATTTATTCAAAGGCTTGTCATATCCACTAAAGCTATTGATTTGCTTTAAACCCATTACAATCTTGTTGAGGAGAGGGTGTAAATATCGCTTTTAGGAAAGTGATTCGTTCGTATTTCAAGCCTTTAATTTTTATTTTTCTTCACAGTCTTTCCAACAATCTAAAGCGATATTTGTAACGAAGGGAAATTTAGAATTTGATGGCCTGATTAATAAAGAAAAAAATATTGTGGTTATGGTGATTTGCTTTGGGTATCCAACTTTTTTGATTTTTGGGATTGGTGTTGTATTTTATGTAATTAAAAGTGCGTTGTTGTAGTCTGTTGTATATTTCTGTGTTAAAATTAATAAGACAAGACACAAATTTTGGGGTGAAAAACTTCTCACCTTTTCTATTGATGAATAACCATATATATACAAGTGCATAGAAAATCTAACTTGGTCCTTAAGTAACTTCTAATAGGCTTGGCCTAATATATAATTAGTCTAAACTGCACTACAATTTATATAAATAAACCTACTTACAATAATAACCTTTGTTACCCTCCTCCCCGAGTTGGAGCATGAGCATTTTTCATGCCCAACTTGTCAAGAAAGTAGTTAGATTGTGCTCGTCCAAGAGCCTTTTTTAAATATCCGCAACTTGAGTGCCTATTGGTATGTACCCAGGACGAATTTTGCCTCCAAGAATTTCATCCCGGATAAAATGACAATCAACTTCAATATGCTTCGTCCGCTCATAAAACACTGGATTCCATGTTATATGCAAAGCTGCTTGACTATCACACTTCAGTTGTATCGGGAACAGATGCTTCACTCCAAGACTCCACAAAATTCCCTTAAGTCATTTCAATTCACACACGGTCATAGCCATCGACCAGTATTCTGCTTCGGCTGAAGATCTGGAGACTATCTGCTGCTTCTTCATTCGCCATGAAATCGGTGAGTCTCCTAACGAGACATACCATCCGGAAAGAGAACGTCTAGTCAACGGGCAACCTGCCCAATCTGAATTACACCAACCTTATAGACGAAGGTCACAATTAGAATTCATCACAATACCTTGACCCTGATAGCCTTTCAAGTAACGTACCACTCGAAGAGCTGCTTCCCAATGCTCCATCCGTGGTTGTTGAATAAATTGAGAAAATATATGAACACTATATGACAGATTCGGCTGGGTAAAACAAAGATATATCAATCATCCAACCAGTCTTCGATAACTCTCTGGATCATTCTCAAACCGACCTGTTGCGTGCACCAACCGGTGATTCAGCTCCAATGCATACTTTCTTTGACAAAGGAATATCCCTTTAGGACTTCTCGCCACTTCAACTCCCAAAAAATATTTCAACAGTATGAGATCTTTTATGTGAGAACAAACGGAGAGATATAGCTGTTGACACCCAATTTTGTACCTTCCTTTTTATAATTGGTTGTATTTAGCTTAAAAATGCATATTAAAATTTTCTAACAAAATTGCAATAGATAACATGCATTTACGTGTGTAATCCCTTATCCTTAATCCCATATTTATATAATATTTATTTAATTATGAATATATATACATAATTACATCATTTAGGTTGTTTTAAAAAATGCTTGCAAGATTTTGTAACTATTTGTACTATTTGTACACTTACGTACCTGTTTTGCAATTATTTATACCTAATTAATATTATCTAAGCTCGTCTATAATTATTTTGAATAAATTATTATATTCTATAAGTCATCAATATTATTCCTTATGTTTTATCAATTATTCTTTCATTTATTGGCATTTTCAAGTTTATTATTAGCCAATTATATGCTGAAACGTTTGGGATCAAAATATAGATAAAAATATTTTCTTGAACAGAAGTCCATTGCAAAAATGTTAAGCAAATGTTTCTTGATCAAACCATCAAATAAATAAAATAGAGGAACATGATTAAACAACTAAATTCTAAAAGTATGTTATTGATTTATATTTTTATTGTCGTTGGTTATTTTCCTTTCATTCAACAATTTTATGATGGAGTTCCATCGAAAGCGAATTAATTTGCTAGCCAATGAAGTGTATCTTAAAGGTTCAAAAAACAACTACTAGAAAGAGTCTAGCTAGATTTTGGGAATTTCTCTAATGTCTAGTGTTGCTTCCTATGTCTAAGTCCATCATATATACTTTCTATACCTAATCCAGGCTACAACTCAATTTCATGTCATGTATTGTCCATTATAGGCATGTTCCGACATCTTGGCTGACAAGTTTGCTACAACTCAAATTCATGGCGTGTATTGTTTGTTATGGGAATGTGCCTACATGTATTTAGCTTTCCGTCTATGCCATATCGAACCTCAAAAGTATGCAAACCATGTGAACTTCACATATATATACATTGTAAAACTCTTCACTGGTCTTTCTAAGCTCGATAACGGATTCGACTAAGGTATCATGTGCACCTCATCTTCATAAACTTGTCAGCCTTAAAGACTACCAGCTCAGCTGGCCCACCTCAGGGGCTTTTTATATATCAAGGGCATCATATTATTGAACTGATGTAAGGATGATATTTTTACATAACTTGATGCTATTGGAATGTTAATTACATAACATACTGATTCTTTTAAAAATTTTGAAACATATCAATAGTTTTAAATTAACACATACCACTTTTTCCAAATAAGAAAATAAAAAAGAATTTTTCAAATTTAGGTTTTAGTTTTACCCTTTTTATCTCTCTACCACCTACCTAATCCCTTGTCCCAAGATCTGTTGGCATCCTACACCCAAATCTTTTCTTTCGCCGGCCTACTATCGCCGTCCTCTACCGCTGCTCCTTCGATCGTCTTTTTTTTCCTATTTTTTCCTTTTGAAATGGAAATGCCTTGTTTGAAGCTTCCAAGTCTTGAGAAATGGTGCAGATCAAGAGCTCCACCTTTCTTTAGATCTCGAGCTGCATCCTCATCCTCCTCCTCCTCCTCCTCCTCTCTTTTTCTCCTTTTCTATATAGACATGATTTTGCATTTATTTTAGTGTTGTATGTGATAATTATGGTGGTTTGTAGTGATGACTATGGTAGTAATTATACTATTTTATAAGTTTTTTATGATAATAATTATACATCTGGAATATACATGAAAAATAATTATGTTATAATAATTTATAATTATAAAAAATATAAGAATAAATGAAATGTAGAACAATCTCGTAGAATCACCGGTGGTAATTGTGCCACATAATTTGGAATAGAGGGAGTTGTATCATATTTAAATTTATCTTGAAGGATTTGGAGGAAAATCGTGTATTACCATGCACAATCCCAGCTCCTATAATTGTCACCTTACTTTTCCCAAACAAAATTGACAAAAAGGACAACTTGCTAGAGGAAACAATCTACTGTTATCACTTATGATTTGAATAGAAAAAGGTGAAAATAGAAATATATCATTTATTCTATTTAACGATATTCGTATTAGTTTATACATATTTAATATAAAAATAATCATATAAATTAAATTACTTAAGAGTTTCTACCCTTAGGCGAACCAAATTATCAAAACATATTTATTAATAAGAAATCAAGGTTTCAGAAGGAAACCAATCAAGAAAGGTAAACCAGGAGATTTAATTAAAAAAATTGATAATAACATAAATAAGTTAATTTGAATACAATGGTATATACTTTTAAAAAAATAATTTGAATACAATGACTGGAATAGTTAACAGCAACCCAAAACTCAAACTTCTAATTATGGAGCATCTACGAGTGTAGATATACCACAATGGGTTCATTCCAAACTACATATGGATTGACCAGACGCTACTACAAACTGTGCGACATCATCCTTGTATAATGCTAGAAGATAATAACGAACAGGTCCATGAGCACCTGACACATTTTTAATATGATTGTCGATGACTTTTAGTTCCTTAAGAATGTCCTTGATGACAAGTGTTCCTTCAATGCCCTCATTATTGGCCGTTGTAGAGATTCCTGGGGCAGTCCCCATGTTGAGGCACTGCCTGGGCAAAGCTGGTGACTCATTCACCGGTGCGGGTCCTCGTGAAGATACTGGCCTTTGGAATGAACTGGCAAAGATTGCCTCCAGTTTCTTGGCTAAATTTTTGACCATGTTGGCCGTGTTTTGTTCTGCTCGCTCTTCCTAAGCTTTGAGAAAATTTTTGAGGAAGTCTTTGAGCTTGGAGTTGCTTGCATTTGCTTGATCCTCATCACAGTCACTGTCCGCATGGATTGGCTGGGAGTGCCCTTTGGTTGACCTTTGGGATCGCTGAGATCCGTTGTGGAATCGTCAACCATGTCAGTACTGTTCTTTGAGAAATCGTTGTTGCCGTTCTACATGGTCGTATTTTCGTCTGTAAAAACCTATAATTGCCTAAACTTCACGGTGGGCTCCAAACTTTTTATGCCTAAAATTTGCTTAAAGTTTAAACAGATAGAATTTATTGAAGAGTCACAAAAAATACAGTTAATACAAAGGAAAAGTAAATAAACAGAGAAATAAGTAAAGAAATAAATAGCTTTATTCCTTGAGCAAAGTCAGATTCGGGGAGAATCGCTTGAATCACAAAACAATAGAAAGAGGGTATTTGTAGTTGAGATTTATCCGTGTCCTAATTATGGTAAAATACCAAGACTTATAGGTCATGGGCCTGTTTCCTCAAGGCACTGATACAAATTAAACCTTAACTAGGAGACTGTAAACCCTAAGCTGCTAGGGTATATGCCTTGCGTCCCACGGCCCGTGCCTGCTGAGCGGCCGTGGCTTGGGGAGGAGGTGTGAATCCTTTGCTCCAAGTGACTTTTAAGCTATATCTAGTGTTCGCCAGCTGGACTCATATCCCCATAGTCATATGTAGCATATTTTTATCCACACAGTTAACAATAAGGTTCGATAATGTTGGGACTAGCTTTTTCTTTCTTACTTTAATGCCCATACACCCATGTTGTCGAATCCCAATAAAAATTATATTTTTGATTCAACCATAACCCTATGTCATTAAATATGTGATTAATTTTCTATTCTAAGTTCAAATGTCAGGAAATCACCAATTTCCCATATTTAAGATTTATACCGATAAAACCCCAACCTTCCAATTAAATTTCAAGGTTAATATTGGGACGCTTAGTCTCAAATCGCTAACAATAAACCAAGAATTAAGAGGAAGTATTACCTTGATAACTTAATTAAAGATATAGTCCCCAAAAAAAAAATCACTCACAGATTCCTTTAACTCAAAAGAGGTAGAAAATGAAGTCTGATTCACAAACTGTCCATTTTACAACCTGTGGGGGAGCGACCGCGAGACCACTGCCGCTATCGAGACTTATTTAAGTCAACATGCAACAGTCAAGCCTTTTGCGTGATCATGAAAGAATCCATGCAACCTTGATGGCCACTATCCCTCACCTCAATGCGAACATAGAAGACCGACCGCAACCGCGTAGGACAATTGTCCCGAGCATCAAAAATCATATTAAAGAAAGTTGGGACTTTTCTGAAATACGTCTATAGTTAAATGTATTGTCTATTATGGGCATGTGCTAACATATATTTATCTTTCTGTCTATGCCATGTCGAACCTCAAAAGTATGAAAACCATGTGACGTTCACATATACCTTGTAAAACTCTTCACTGGTCTTTCTATGCTCGAGAATAGAATCGACTATGGTATCATGTGCACCTAATCTTCAGAAACTTGTCAGCCTAGAAGACTACCAGCCCAGCTGGCCCACCTCAGGAGCTTTTTATCTATCAAGGGTATTATATTATTGAACTGACATAAGGATTTAAATTAAAGATTTTTACACCACTTGATGCTTTAGGAATATTAATTACACAACATACTGATACTTTTAAAATTTGTGAAACATATCAACAGTTTTAAATTAAACACATACCACCTTTTCCAAATAAGAGAATAAATAGAATTCCTCAATTTTAGGTTATAGTTTTTCGCTTTTTATCGCTCTTCCACATAACTAGTCACTTATCCCAAGATCTGATGGCGTCCTACTTCCAGATCGTTACCGATGCCGGCGTACCAGTACCGTCCTCTACCGACGCCGCTACGGTCATCATTTTTTCTTTTTTTTTTTCCTTTTGATATGGAAATGCCTTGTTTTGAAACTTCCAAGTCTTGTGAAATAGTTCAGATCTAGAGCTCCACCCTTCTTCAGATCTAGAGCTTCATCCTCCTCCTCTCTTTTTTTTTTCATTTTTTATAGATATGATTTTGCATTTATTTTGGTGTTATATATGATAATTATAATGGTTTGTAGTGATGGCTAGGGTTGTAATTATATTGTTTTTTAAGTTTTTGATCATAATAAATATACATCTGGAATCTACATGAAAAATAAGTAAGTCGAAATAATTTATAATTTGAAATTATAAAATATGTAAGAAAAAGTGATATGTAGAACAATTTCGTAGATTCACCAGTGGTAATTGTGCTAAACAATTTGGAATAGAGGGAGTTGCATCATATTTAGATTTATCATGAATGTTTTGGTGGAAAATCATCTATTACCCTGCACAATCTCAGTCTCCTATAACTGCCACCTTAATTTTTCCAAACAAAATCGATAAAAAGGGCAGCTCGTTACAGAAAACAATCTCCTACTTCACTTATGATTTGAATAGAAAACTGTGAACATAGAAAGATATTCATTATTCTATTTAACGATATTTGTGTTAGTTTATAAAAATTTAATGAGAAAATTATCATATAACTAAAGTTTCTCAAGAGTTTCTACCCTTAAGCGAATCAATTATCAAAACATATTCATTAATAAGAAATTAAGGTCTCAGAGAAGGAAACCCAATCAAGAAAGGTAAACCGAAAGATTTAATAAAAAATTGGTAATAACATAAATCAGATAATTTGAATACAGTGACTGGAATAGTTAACACAAGCCCAAAACTTAAACTGCTAATCATCGGAGCATCAAGGAGTGTAGATATACAACAATGGGTTCAATCCAATATATAAAATTATCATATGGAATTACTGGATGCTTCTATGAATAGTGCGACATCATCCTTGTACAATGCTAGAAGATAATAACGAACAGGTCCAAGAGCACCCAACATTTTTTCCATCGGATTGTGGATAACTTTTAGCTTCTTAAGGATGTCTTGGATGACATGTGTTCCTTCGATGCCCTCATTATTGGCTGCTATAGAGCTTTCTGGGGTAGCCCCTATGTTGAGGCTCTGCTAAGGGACAGAAGCTGGTGACTCATTCACGGGTGTGGATCCTCGTGGGGACACTTGCCTCTGGAATGAGCACGCGAAGATCGCCTCCAGTTTCTTGGCTAAAACTTTCGGCCATGTTGGATGAGATTTATTATTCTCACTCCTACTATGCTTTAAGAAAATTGTTGAGGAAGTCTTCGAACTTGGAGTTGCTTTCACTTAGGTGAACCTCGTCACAGTCACTGCCCGCAGGAATTTGATCCATGGGAGTTCCCTTGGGTTGTCCTTCAGATTGCTGGGATCTTTTGTGGAATTATCAACCATTCCAGTGGTGTTCTTCGAGACATCGTTTTTGCCGTTCAACATGGTCGTATTTTTCCTTGGTAAAAACCTATAATTGCCTAAGCTTCACAGTGGGCTCCAAACTCTTTATGCCTAAAATTTGCTTAAAGGTTAAACAGATAGAATTTATTGAAGAGTCACAAGCAATGCAGTTAATAGAAAGGAAAAGTAAATAAACAGAGAAATAAGTAAAGAACTAAATAGCTTTATTCCTTGAACAAAGTCGGATTCTAGGAGAATCGCTTAGAATAAAAAAACAATGGAAAGAGGGTATTTGTAGTTGAGATTTACCCATGTCCTAATTATGCTAAAATACAAAGACTTATAGGTCATGGGAAATGTTTACTCAAGGCAATGATACAAATTAAACCTTAACTAGGAGACTGTAAACCCTAAGCCGCTGGGATGTATGTGTTACGTCCCACAATCTGTGTCTGCTGAGCGCTCGTGGCTTTGGGAGCAGGCATGTATCCTCTGCGACCAGTGACTTACATGCTAAGTCTATTGTTTGTCGGCTGGAATCGTATCCCCCGTAGTTATAGGTTGCGTATTTTTACCCACACAGTTAACATTTCTTGCTCGGAATTTCGTAAGGTTCGATAAAGTTGGGACTAGCTTTTTCTTTCGTACTTTAATGCCCATACACCTACGTTGTCGAATCCCAATGAAAACTATATTTTTGGTTCAACCATAACCCTTAGACACTAAATATGTGATTAGTTTTCTATGCGACCTTGATGGCTACTATCCCTAACTTCAAAGCGAACATGGAAGACCCACTGCAACCGCGCAGGACAATTGTCCCGAGCGTAAAAAATCATACTAAAGAAAGTTGCGACTTTTTTGAAATATGTCAATTGTTATCAAAATCATCTAAAACTTGGTGCAGAAGTATAAATATATATTAGAGACTTATCCATGAGTTCGTTCTGCAAAACGGACCTCAAGCATGTAAACGAAGGGTCAAGTTTATTTGACGGGGGTGGAGGCTCAGGATGGAGCTAGGGCCTTTATAGTAATGAAGCGACCAATCATTATCTGATTTATTGTACGGTCATTTATGTTCTATTTCTTGACACTTATTAATAGAATAACGTGTATTCTAAAGAGCCTCTATGCCTGAACGGGCATTTTTTATTAGTCTTTTAGAGACTTATTTGTGCCCCCAAAGGGGCGGCTTTAAAGTTGCGTATAAATTACGAGTTTTACAGTGAGGCATGGCCCGCTTCCGCAAAGGGATGACTTTAGTCCGGTGTTGTTAACAAGATATTTTTGCACCCATAGAGGATGACTGTGCTTATCCACCTGAGTGCATCAGTCTTTCTTTACACTATAAAGGTGAATGTCCCAACCTCACATAAGTACAACTATTGAATTGACGATTTCAACGAACGTAGTTGCCTAGTGGCTTAGCTAGATTTGATATAGTTGGTTGAGTCAGTGACTTCAACTCGAAATATGTTCAAGGGCTGAATTAAGAGGATATAGATGATCGTAAAGTTAAATAGAATTTAAGAAGTAGCTTTTATTAATAATGAGGCCACAAGGGAAAGAGTCTAAGAGAGTTCAATAAACGTTAGCTGGGGCTAGATATTCTTACACACAAAAGTTAAAGTAACTAAAGATAGAAATGTCTTCCTTGACTGATCGGGCCTTTATGAATATCAGAAATAATATGCCTTGAGCGATGTCACATTCCAGTTATTTTGGCATATGGCTCCTTCCATGTCCTCGAGGGTGTAAGCTCTTTTTCCAGCGACCCCCTCTGATTTTGTAAGGCCTTTCCTAATTCAGGGCGAGCTTATATGCGTTGGTTTCCTAAGTATTCTAACACATTCTTGAGGACTAGTTCTCGATGCTCGTCCTGTAAGTCAAGTCCAACCGCCAAGTCTTGTTGGTGGGCTCTTTTCTGGAAAATATTATGCACAAGCTAAACTCACTTATTTTGACAGGAATCAAAGCCTATGATCCGTACACTAGTGAAAATGGGGTTAGCCCTGTGCTGGCCTTCGACGTGCTTCGACATGCCTATAAGACTCATGGAAAGTCTTCCAGCCATTTGCCCTTGGCTTCTTCGAGCTGTTTCTTTAGGAAGTTTATGATTGTCTTATTCGAGGACTCCTTCTCGCCATTCGCCACTAAGTGGTAAGGTATCGGGGATGTTCATTTTATCTCCCACTCCAACAAGAAATTTGTGACCTTGTCTGCTACAAATTGAGGTCCCTTGTTACAGGAGATCTCTACACCGAGTGTAGGAGCTCTACTAGCTGATGTAAAGCATGGGAGAGACGCTGACATTTATCACACTTCTTAATGATTTAGTCTGAATCATTTCCATTCGCGACTAGTAGTACCCTGCCTTAATTACTTTTTGAGCCAAATATCTTCCCCGTAAATTATTTCCACAATGTCTCTCGTGAATTTCTCTCCGTACATAAGTAGCTTGCGTCCGACTCAAACATTTGACCCACAGACCGCGAAACATCTTTTGATATAATTCTCTTCGAATCATGCAGTACTGAGATACATGTATCCTTAATTACATGCTGATATTCTTTTCATCAGGGAGTGTCCATTTATCTAGGTAATTGATGAGCGGGTTGCGCCAGTCCTTAACAGGGGCTGTCTTATTGACTTCTGATGCTTCATGTCTGAATAGGTCAGCTATATCACCATGTCTGGATTATCGTGACTCATGCTTGCGATAGCTGCAAGACTAGCCTGCCCTCCAACCTCTATATTCTCATTCCTTGTTACGAGGGTGATCTCCTACTTATGAAACTGCTTTAGGAGGGCTTGCACTCTCGTGAGATAACCCTTCAAGCGGGTTTATTTGGCTACGAACACCTACTTCAATTGGTTGACCACCAACAGTAATAGTGTGAGGAGGAGTAAAAGGGTCAAGTCTTTGGGGGTCAAGCCGTTGACATAATTTGCATTATATGTGGGCTATTAATATGTATATATATGATAGCTATGTGTAATAATGACTGCACATGATGTTCTTCCCAGATGAAGTATATCATCTATTGTTCTCAAGTTTTGGCATATGATGTGGATTCATCCTTTTTTTTTTGAAGTAATCAGTCATCATGAGAAAGAATTTGATGCTTCCATGCTCTTTGGGGAATATCCCTGCGATATCCACCACTACATATACACAACTGCATTAAGCCAACACATCTGGCTCATGCGCCCACGTGGCACGATCTGAGCCACCCGTTCCCCTCATTCAACGGCCGAGAAAGGCCTTTCCATTTTTAACTACACACAAAACCCCCAAATCAGAAAACCCTAAAACATATCCCCTTCCCCCTATATCCCCTAACCCGTCGCCCTCACTTTATCTCTCCCATTCTTCCCCCGAAACTGTCCAAGTACATGCCCTAAGTCCACCGTAACTCCGCCACCAGCCACGCGGCTAGCTCCTCGCTCTCTCTTGTGTCGTTTCACATAGAAAATCAAGGCAAATCGAACTCGAAAAGGAAAGCTTGAATTCGAATGAAAATCAGTCAGAATTTGAATGAAAATGGGAAGATATTCTGAAATCTCTAATGTTCACAGACACATACAGAAAGCAAAGGAAAGAAATTCAAGCCTGAGTCTTGGAAAATCATAACGGGTCAAGACCCGACCCGTGAGTTTCTTCCCGACCCGACTCAATTTCTAAAATGGGTAATACCTTTCTTTTATCATTTTACTTGATCCTTCGTGTTTTCATGGAAAATAGTATGATGTTTACCACTTGAAATTCTTGCCTACAAGACTGCCCTAGATGAATTTTGTTAGTGTTCCTTGGTTATAAAATGATAGCTTCTGTATAGGACTTCATATTGTATTTGTTAATTAAATGATGCTCTATCATGACCACTTGAAACAAGTCGTTTGTGCGACCATTTCAGATTAGTTGTTTATGGTTTCCTGACTCAAAATCATGCTTGTCATTACTGCGAATCTCGAAGAGTCTGACCGTTTGGAAACTAATTGTGCTTAAGCCGTTTTCCTATTTGAATCTGCTTATGTTAAACTTACAGTATGAATTAGTTCATGGCAAGGCTCTCAAAAGTGATTTGCATAATCTCATAAGTTAGTATTATATTTAGAGTGATTGATAAGCTGTTAACTTCCCTTGATAGATTAATTGACTGAAAATCCTCTCTTACCATATATGCGTGCGTCTGAAAATGTGTGGGTGTGAACACCCGTTTCTCACTACTTGATTTGGTGAATTCTTATTCAAGGAAAACGTATTCTGACTCTATAAAATTCAAAAGGACATGCTATTTTTTGGAAAATTTATACACTGAATATTCTATTCTAATTGATCCCAGTCTACCTAAACTGTCTAAATACATAGTATTTGTGTGCATAGTATTCTGATTTTACAATATATTTGCCTTCAAGTTAGTAATTGACAATCTGAGATAAGATTTTACAGTTCCTTCCTTTTATTTGATGAAATTGGAATATTGTCTTTATTTCATTTCTTTTGGAATCAAAACTGAATTCCTTATTGCCTTAGCTGAATTAAATTTGAATATCTTCCATGTAAGTGTAGTACCTCCAAGCTTTCTCAAAACATTATAAATACTTTTTGATTTTCACACAACTGGGGGGCAGATACATTACAATACCCTCTTCTCCCTCTTCTCTACACTTAGATCCTGCTCCTCTACAACTAACACACAGAAAAAGGTACCTCTCTTTCTCTCACAGTTTCTGTCAACGCTAAAGGAAAAGTTGCTCTTTCTTCTTTCTTGTTTCTCTTTTATCCTTATTAGTGGAAAACCAAGGCAAGATCATCGCCTTTTGCTTCAAATCTTGCTACTGTGATTCCTTTGTTTGCTTTCCCACCTTCTGTTTGCTATCACTCTAAAAGTATGTAATCTAGACGGAATGGAGGTCACTCGAATGAATAGTTTCTGCTTTTAATGTTGCCTTTAACTCCACATGAAACTGTTTGTACCTACTTGTTTGTTTGACTACCTTTGGCCTTCTATTAACTTCTATTGCAGGTTTGAATTTACGATTGGATAGTACTGAGAGGACTATACCATTAGTAAGATTACTTGCAGGTTTTAGGCTTGGCCTGATCAACTCACCAGTTCACTAACGTGTATGCAGGGCACTTTCCTTTCTTCTCTTATCTTCCCCTTAGACTCTTTATATGTTGCATTCTCTAGGTCCCCTGCATGTACTTATAATGTAGATGAAACAATGATGAAAGGTGGTTATAATGGTCATGAAGCAGTAACAATATTATTACTCAAAGGGTGATACAATGTGTAGTAGAAATCATTGCTATGTGCAGTGAAAACTGGGCTAAAGGGGCCTTCTCTTACTCTCTTCTTATCTTGCATATGTTAAAAGGTTAAAACTGAAAACTAGACTGTTTGTGCAGAGTTGTAGAACCTGGGGTTTATTGAAACATGACAGGTTTATAATCAAATTGTAGTGGGGGCTGGTTTCTGCAAAAAATTAGAAAAAAGGCATAAAATACAATCTGGACTATTCCTGCAAAATATTAAAAGCTGGAATTCTAATTTGATTACTATATTGTGTGCAAGTTTAATTCTAACTTTTAAAGTGGGTATACAATGTGGTTGAAACTTATTTTGATAGCAGGGCTGTCTTTATAAAAGGGCTAAAACTGCAATAGAAACCGAAATTGGGTTTATTTCTGCAAAATTTGAAAGTGGAATGGTTGTGCAATTTGAATTATGTGATCTTATGTATTCTGCAACAGGTTTACAAGTTTACAAAAGAGTTAAAAATGAATTACGCTTTGAAAATGGGAATGTTTCTACAAAAAGGGGTCATTTTCTGCAAAAGTTCAAATTGGCCAGATTTTAAACTGAGGGGTATGGTTCTGAAATTCTGGTATTTCAAACTTTTTTTAAAAAACTCTTTCAAGCTAATTAATAGTTTGAAAAGTGAGTTTTGGCTTTGGAGGTCAAGTCTTGAGATTTACAAATATATATTTATTTTTGTAGAGTGTTAAACATGCTAACTTGCTAAGTTATATACAGATATCTTTCAAAATATTATATGTTATTATTTTCAATTATATATCCTTGCCTTGACTTATATATACACACACTTACATTTTTTACATATTTGTATTTCTGTCTTATAAAGTATTTTTGCAATATATATATTTTTTTATTTATTTATTTATTTATTTTTAAATGTGACCTCACAATAAATAGCCATACGACAATAGTACTTGGCAACCATGTCAAAATATTGTCCAAAATGGCTAACACTTTTTTTTAAACATTAAAATTCTTTATAATTCTACATTTAAAGAATTGTATTTTTTAGGATCCAAAATATATTTTTCACTATTTTTAAATATTATCACTGCTTTTAGTTCTTACCAAAATTGAACTTTTTGCAGAAATGATCAAAAGCCCTTTTTGAATTAATAGATATTTAAGAGGGTCAAAATTGCGACTACGCAGTGATTTTAGGTTGTTTGTGCAAAACTTAGAATTGTTTTAAGTCCTCTGCCGCTAAAAGAAAGTCCATTCCAAATTTGAATTTCGTATAATTTCCTCCTTGGTGTTGGCCCTAGTCTTTTACCCCGATCTCTGGTGGGCTAGATACTTTTAAGTTTGACTTGCTATATTAGCTTTTATTTCAACTTATGCTTTATATTTTGACTTTAAAATTACTTCTAATCTTTTCTTTGGTGCATTTAAGCTTACTTGCATGTCTAGCGTAAAATTCTAAAATTGAAATCCGGTCGGGAACCACTTTTTGTGGGACTCAGGAAGTGCCTTACCCCTTCCTCTTGAGTCACAAGGACTTCTTACCCATAGAATCTCTTAGAAAAGACTTACCCGGAGTTAGTTTAAGCACTTAGACGATTTAGGTGACCTAATACGCCTTTATACAAATTTATTAGGTGGCGACTCCAAAACTCGTTTCAAATGAATCACCTAGTCAAACCCGACCTTTGAACTCAATCCAAGCTCGGAAAAAGTGGTGCAACAGAATGGCGACTCCGCTGGGGATACTCAAAGTTCTAACCACAACGGGTTTTTTGTTTTTGGGATTTTATTGGTATTTCCTATTTATTAATCTTGCTATTTTATTAACCTGTTTTCTTTTGGTTTTTTATTATATATTTTGTATGAAATATCCTTGTAATATTTATGATATTTTCACTCACACTTCCTCCACTCCTGAAAAGTTTATACTTGCACACATCATAAACTGTTACGTGGATCTCACGGCCGTTTCACTTTCAAAAAATCCTTTAGGGGGAACGGTTTGGAATCTAGTTGGTCCGTGGTACAACCAACAATTCTAAACGTCCCCACCCTTCGGTTGTCCGCCTAGGAGAACCATCCTTGTCTAGATTACCCAACTCTTGGAAGGTTCTTTTAAGATAGTACAACGCGTCCCACACTTCTACCGTTTTCAAATCTTCCATAAATTCGCTAAATCTTTTTCTTCATGATTCTTTCTGCACTTTTGATATTGTCTAGTTTTTATCCTATTTTCGAAACTAACTTGTTTGTTTTGTTTTTCTTTTTACTCATCCTTTTCAAATAGTTATTTTGTGAAATATTTCAATATGTGCATCTTTACAATACTTAGGCCTTTTTCTAGAAACATGTGCATTTCTTTCAAAACATGTGCATTTCTTTCAAAACTTGTCCATATTTAGACTTGTGCATACCGCGCGTACCTTCTACCACTCCTGACATCTTCTAAATCATGCGTTAAAAATATGGTGGTTACGACCACCCCTTCCCCTCACAAAAATTCCTTTAGGGGGAATGACTTGGATCTATTTGGTCCATGACGTTCCCGCTTCCGAGTCGTCCGCTGTGGAGGATAATAACACTCGGTCTAGCTAACTCCACTCCTTAATAGCAATGCTAGGAATCATGCATCATGACATATCATTAGTCAACTTGTTCTCAAGTCCAATAGGCCAATTTTTTCAAACGATCTAAACGGGTTTTTAACCCCCAAAGAACATTGGACATGATTTATTTGCATATACTTAGGGGATCGAACGTACAAATGTGGATTGTTTATTGGCATTGTTCTGCATACAGTGCCATTCAAAGGCACAAAGGTTACCTAATAGGCGTCAAAAGCCCAAATTAAATAAGAAATGATATTCATAAGCAGTCGGAATTATTCTGTATTCAATGTCATCCAAAGGCACGAAAGTAACCAAACAGGCATTAAAAACCCAAATTAAATCAGAAACGGCTGTTTATTAAAAAGGATTGGAATCATTCTGTATTTAATGCTATTCAAAGGCTTAAACGGTAACCGAAGAGGCATTAAAAGCCCAATTTGAAGCGAAAAGGACCACTTAATGGATGAGATGACACATAATGCACATTTATCCTTTAAGCATTATATAAAGACCTGACATCATTGGCCTGTCAAAAGTCTATTAGCAACTTCCGTCTAAAGTGTCTAAAGGGTTCTCAACCCACAACGACACATCTCTTCATATTCTTTGTTGCATTGTTTTCAAAAGCTTGTGTCACACGTTGATCATTTTTCTCGCAATAAAGCGAATGTTAGGCATTTTTCTTCTCCCTTTTCGTATCGTCCCTCACCTTTTCCCAAAAGATCATGGCCACTAGAACATTTGACATGGTTGCTGAAATCCATCAGTTGCTCAGAGACTGGTGGGGAAACCTAAGCATAAATAAAAAAGACCGAGTCAAAATGGTGTTGGGAAATATGATTTTACTAATGGAGCACACTGTAGTGAAAGGGATGATAGAAGCAACAGTACACTCTTGGGATCCAGCCCGATCAGTTTTTCACTTTGGGAGTATGGAATTGACACCATTTCTGGAGGAAATAGTCGGGTTAACTCAATTACAATTTGAAAGTGAATAAGTCTTGATGCCTAAGAACATTACACCCGAGGAGTTCTTCGAAATGGTAGGGTTCAAGCCCGAATTATGCACGGACAGTATAAGGCAGTCGGGAATTTCTCTAACTTCCCTCTACATCAAATTTGGGTATAGAGAGGCATTTCAAGAATTCAAAGACTATTTCAACATTAACCAGGCAGATTGGCAAGAGCGGAGGGTACTTGCTTTTGTGACCAACTTTTTAGGGACTGTCGTGTTTCCGCAACATAAAGAACGAGTTGATGTTTGCATGATTTCAATTATTGAGCCTTACTCAAAGACATTAACAAGAAATACACATTGGTATCTATGATCGTCACAGAGTTGAACCGTGCTTTAGAAAGATGCAAGAAGGGTGCTGGTTTCTTCGAAGGTTGCAATTTGCTTTTATAAATTTAGCTGATGGAACATTTACAAAAGATGGATAGTACAGGGCAAGCTTTCCGTTCCATACCAAGAGAAAACTACATCTTGACTCATACCGTCCGCATGGACAACGCTCTCGAGAAATAGGACCAACCAACAACTGCCAATGGTTGGCGCCCATGTTCTGTCGGTTGACATCCGAAAGTATACAATGGATGTTTGATTACTTTTCCAGCACTACAGTGATCATACGGTCGGAAAAGGACTCATTTCTCATCTTAGTGGGCTTTAAAGGAGTTTACCCATACACTCCTTTAAGAGCACTTAGACAAGCAGGGAGAAAGCAGACTGTTCCCCAAATTGCAGACATCAGAAGTTTCAAAGCAAATATTCTCGGAGGAGTGATACCGTTCAAAGACAAGATATTAGAACTTTAGAAGGAAAGGGAACGAATGGAATCGAGACTATTGGACGAGACAGGTTTGACGCTAGCTATGATGAAGACTATGCAGAATGGCTTAGGAAAGACATAGCAAAGGCAGTTCAACCAAGAGCAATAACAAAAAAGAAAAGAAATGTTGATGAGTTAGAATCTGAGTACAAAAGGTTACGCAAACAACTGGCAAGGGAACAAGGAAACATAGCAAAGAAGCAAAGTTTTGGTCGAAGCAAAGAATAAAGAAAAATGAAAATGGCGCAGTAAGGCAGAACTTCTGACAAAACACATAGAGTCTATCGACGTATGGGCTAGCGAGGGAATGAACTCTGTGGCAAACAAAGGAATAGAGGAGAAAGGAAAAAAGGCTTGGGAAATTTTGAAGAACTTCATATTTGACATATCCCGGCTCTTAACTGATGCAGACAATATCATCTTCCAAGGAGATTCAGCAGGGGCAAGTTCGACCGAGGAAGACATATCTGAAGAAGAAGAAGAAGAAGAAGAAGAAGAAGAAGAATCTTCTGGGGATGGATCGGCATGAAAGATGTTTACTTGGCCATGATCTAATTTCCTAGCAAAGTTTAGTCTTTTCCACTTCTTACACTATCTCAATATCAGCCAATGTAATAAAATCCATTAAATGCAATATTATCTCTTAGGCCCCCTATATTGTTAGCAAATGAAATGATACATGTGGCACAAAGCGCTTTTCAAAATCATCGTGCGTGAAATGGTCCTTCGCATTATAGGATGCATTCCTTACTTGATATGTGTGCATTGCATGAATTCGTCTATCACTCTCTCTCTACCTAAGTGAATCCTTTCCCCAAAGTCAATCTCCCTCCAATGCACATAATCTTACTTTTCTTCCAAGATAATGCTCAAATCCTGATATTTGAATCTTTTGCATGTTCTGATTATCTCCTGTCGCTAACTCAAAGACTTCTTATCCAAAAGGTCGGCTCAAGTTGAACACCAGAATAGAAGACATAGCTAAGCAAAGTGCACTTATTGGTGATTTGTCAAAGCAAGATGGGGTTGTTGCAGCAAGTATTATGCATATGGAGCAGAAAATTGACAGGGTAAGAGGTATGATGGTCGGCCTCAAGGGCACTTCTGACATGCCACAAGAATTCCCTGTAATACCCCAGCTAAGGGTCAAGTGTCGCACATCGGCATAATAGAGGAGAGATGCTGGGTATATAAGTTGACTGGCCTTAGACCCTAGAGATGCGTTTTAAAGCCGTGCGGGCCTAGGCCCAAAGCGGACAGTATCACTAGTTATATACCCAGTAGCTCTCTTGTGTTATGCCGATGTGGGACACTTGATCCTTAGCTGGGGTGTTACATACATCCCCTCTTATGGACTCAGCGTCCTCGCTGAGGTTTGCCCCGCGTACCGGGATTCGCCTAGACTCAGCCCTGAACTTTGACCCACATCGACAAGGCTGACACGGAGTGGCTCTGATACCATCTGTAACAGCCCAAGCCCACTAGTGATACTGTCCGCTTTGGGCCTAGACCCGCACGGCTTTAAAACGCGTCTCTAGGGTCTAAGGCCAGTTAACTTATATACCCAGAATCTCTACAGTGTTATGCCGATGTGGGACACTTGACCCTTAGCTGGGGTGTTACATTCCCGAAACCAATGTTCGAGGATCACTTTAGTGCTCCGGTCTACACTATTGCACCACCCGTAATACATGAGTATGATCCAAAGTATTTTCTAAATTTACATTCGTTCATGGTTGAAAGAGCATTCAAAGGGTTAGCAGGAGGCAATAAGGAGGTGGGAAGTGAGGAGAATCCACCAAATGATGCAAAGGTTTATGCACAACAATCAGATATTAGCATGGTGACAAAACTCCCGTTGTATGATGGAACTAAAAATCCCTATGTATATTTGAAAGCATATCTGCACCAACTAGAAAGTATGGAACATGACAATGAACTCAAGAGAAAACTATCTTTTAAGACACTTACAGGGGCAACATTGATTTGGTACATAGGGCAAGACACAAGCAAATGGACATCTCCGAGCGATTTGGCCTAAGACTTCATCAAGCAATATGGACCCTATGGCGACTACCGTACACGCAATAGCTTAATGAAAAGGAAAATAGAACCGATCCCTAAAAAGGTATTAGGTAACAATTTGACTGAAGCACAACCCAAGGATATGAACGTTACAAAGAAAAGGAAAGCTACCGTTACCAAAACCCCAGGCCCTATCCCAATATCTCTTAATAACCAAGCCATCATCCCTTTGCATGAATCACTAGCTGTTCTATTTGAGAAACTTAAGTCTATCGGGATGCTGCAGCCGCAACGTGGAGAAGTCTTTACCCCACTACCACCTTACTTTGATTCAAGCAAACATTGTGCATTTCACTCCAATATACCAGGTCATGACCCCAATGAACGCACCGCTCTAAGAAAGGAGATTCAAAGTTTAGTGGAAATTGGCAAGATAGTCGAAGTGCCAAAAGGAAAACCTCAACTTATGTTGTGCCAACCTCTGACCTTTATGCCAACAGTTGAAGCTTGCTCGCAGTCAGTTAACCCAATTTCTTATCAGAAGCCAACAAATAGCATTATGCGTTCCTCTTGTGATGCTCCTCGCAAGTTCGCTTCCATTGGTGTATCATATGCAAGTTTGTACGAAAGGTTAAAAGACGCAGGGATAGTGCATCCTATTGAAAGGAAGATTTACAAGGAACCCTGTAAAGCAGATATGAAAAAATCACGTGTTTAGCAGATATACTGGGGCACAATATTGAGAAGTGTTTTGCTTTTAAAGATAAGATTGAAGAGTTGATTAAGTATGGGCAAATCAAAATTGAAAATACTAATGACGAAGCAATTGCAGATGACCAGGTCAAAGAGGCAACAATTTAATGACAGACATCTGAGTACAAGAAGATAGCTTTCAAGTTGCATCATATTTGGAGACATTTGTTTTACTTTCTAGCAAGCCTCATGGCACATGTTTTTAAGATTTCCTCTTTATGTATTTTGAACTACACTTGACCTGATTCCTATAAGTAGCAGGATATGTAGGCAGCTCACACCGGGTTCGGTCCCTTTATAATAAAAATTTTATTTTGCCCAATAAGGAAAGTTGGTGCAAATTTCGAAATGCAGCAGTTGGTTGACAAGTGTGAAAAGATGTGGATGAATATCTTTTCAAGAGTACACAGGCGTCATGACAGACAAATTTGTAAAGGAAACGATGATCGCACCCAAGTCTTTGGTGTTTGACAAAGAGCCGACCTCCATTTTGGTCACCTAAAGTCCAACCTTTTCCTTGACCTCGCACAATTTATCGCGACATCCTTATCAATGTTTCATCAACCAAAATCTTTTCTTTTACTGCTACATAAAGCACTCAAGCAATTCTTTAGAATCTCTATACCATTTGTCATTGTGTCTAAATCAAGCATTAGTCTATCGTCTGCCTTCTAGGCATCCTCTTAGCTGCATATCTGACCTTTATGTACTATTTTGTTTCAAAGTTTATAATATACTAACTCTATTTTGCATATTTTGTTAAAGGTTTTCTAGCATTTGAACACCGAAATTGGCAAAGAATCTGCATTAAGAAGAAGCTGAAATGACAGGCAAAGTTGAAACATTCACCTCTGGAGCAAAGTCCTTAGAACAGCAGATAAAGTTGGAAAATCCTGATTCTATTATGCAAGTTGTGGTAAGGGACAAGCAGAATCAGCTGGCGCTATACCCTCATAAGAAGCACAGAAAAGAAATCCAACCAAATGGACATGAAGGTTTGAATGAAAAGCTCCATGATTTGGAAATGATCATAAAAAAAAAGATGATTTTAAGGAACATTTAAAGCTTGAGGTATAAAGATTTATGTCTATAACCATATGTTGAGTTTTCGCATGGATACAAAATTTCAAAATTCAGCACTTTCGACGGAAAAGGAAATCCCTTCTATCATTTGAAAGACTACTGCAATAGATTAATTGGAATCAGACACAACGAGGCTATCAGAATGCAATTGTTCATCCAAAGTTTATCTGGGTTGGCACTCATTTGGAATACCAAGCAGGATTTTAGCAAATGGCATACTTGGGAAGATATGATCCAAGATTTTGTGGAGCAATAAAAGTTCAACATCTAAAAGGATCCGCACCTATATGAAATGTACAAAGTTAAAAGAATAAAACACGAGTCTTTTGAAGAATATGGTACCCGATGGAGAATCGAAGCTTTAAAGATACACCCTCCTTTACCTTAGGAAGTATGAGTTTCAACATTTATTTAGATCCAAGAAGGGATTTTCTATGAGAAATTACTTGGCATTTGGGCACGCGACTTCCCTAGTCCGATTCAAATAATAAGGAAATAGGAAATTGGCATTCAAGAGGGGAATATAATTTGCAATCCAATTGTGCACTATGTTAATAAACAATTTCAACCCGAGGAACTTGATAATTTGCAAGGTAATGAAGAGGACAACACATTAGCCGCCATGATTGTCATACCCAATTTTGGACTCAACTCGAGGTGAGTCGGGTTTCGGATTTGACAGGGTGAACTCGTTTGAGTTAAGGTTTTGGAGTTGCCACCTAATAAATTTCCTAGGCGTATTAGGTCACCTATTAATTTGTAATTCCATTTAAATAATTAACTCAGGGTTGGTCTACGAGTTAGAGATTCAGGTATGAGGTTCAAGTTAACTCGAGAGGAAGGTGTTATGCACCTCTCGAGCTCCACAAATGTGGTTACCAGCCGTTAACTCGAGAGGAAGGTGTTATGCACCTCTCGAGCTCCACAAATGTGGTTACCAGCCGGACTAAATAATTGGGATTCTAAGAAGAATAAATAACTAGCTACAAATAGGAGAATAAATCATTTATGTGCATATAATGATAAAAAATATTTAAATTCACTAATCGACTTTTCTCAAATGTACCTCGCATCCAATTTTACCTCGCACAAAATATAGAAAAAATAAGATTAGTATTAATATAAATAATAATGATAATAAATAAAAATATAATAATAATAATATTAAGATAAAATAAAAGGAGAAAGGGATTTTGTAAAAGTGTCGGCTCAGGTGTATATGAATTGGGTGGAGGTTAGGGACGTCGATACGACTGCGAACACGCCGGCCGGTCGTGTTGCCATGCCAAGTACCAGTCTCATCACTCCATTACCGGATCGTTTGTAATCACGGCTTATACACGTCATCATAGCTTTTTGTTTTAGGGACGTGGGAATGTGATTGTTTATCAGTAGGCCTCAAATAAACAATTATTTTCCTTGGCCGTAATTGATATAACATTCGTCAATTCATTGTGTGTCCGACAATTCCTTGTATATCTGTCAATTCCTTGTGTAGGCCTCAAATAATTGGTTATTTTCCTTGCCCTTGTTTTAGCACATCATCGTACAAATAGCAATCAAAGCCAAACGAAATAATGCCTAGGGCCTGCAAATAATTTAAAGAAAACAAGATAATAAGCAGCATTCTGTTCGTTAATCCCACAAAAACTACCAGAGAGTCAACAAAGCAGTAAGAACCAAACAACTCTCCTCTTCCAATTCCAATCCAAATTAACAGGAACCAGAGAAAGAATAAATCATCAGAGATCGAGACCACCGATGGAACGGGGAGGAGTGATACCGGAGCAGCGTCACTACAACTCCACCATTCATCATCCCTCTGCAATTGACCAAAACAAAGTAGTGCAACCAGTCGTGACAAACGAAACAAGAAACTCCCCAGTCCAAAGATTGAACCAACGATGTCAATAACTATTTATTGAAAACAAATAGGTGAGTCAAAGTAAGAGAAGCGGTCAAGCATAGGTGAAGGAGCGACTGAATCAGAGGAAGGAGCGTCGCCGACACGACTTCTGGTGGCGTCGTTGCAACCCCAATACCCTCTCCCCGCTTCAGTTTACGCCATATATCAAACAGAGCAGAGGAGAAGAAAAATCCCAGCGGTGGCAATTCTCTGTTTCTGATCTAAGAAACGAAATGAAAGATGAAATTTAAATATCGAAACAAAACCCCTTCCCTTCATCCCGTTGTTAAACTGATTTTTACGATGTGTGTGTGTGTGTGTGAATCTGTTGATGTGGGTCTGTAATGGGAATGAAGAGAGAGGTGACTAGGGAGTGTGTTGTGTTGTCGGGGAAGGAGAAATGTAGGTGTGGTTTTCTATTTCTGATTTTTTTGGATGCATGTGTATATTGATGTGTCTGAAATTGGTGGGGAATCGAGGAAGAGGAGGGGTGGACGTGTAAAAGAGGATGGGGAAGAAGACAACCAGTCTTGTGATGTGTGTGATGCTGTGTATATGGGATTTTGAGAGTAGAATCAAGAAAGAAGAGGACAAGATCGTGCCTATGTGCACTATTCTTATCTAATTTTTTTGTACTGTAAATCGTGTGTCCTTGAATGTATGCGTGTATTGTGTACTTAAGCAAAAAGGGAGATGTGAATAATTTTAGGGATTAAAGAGGGAAATGGGGGATTTGAGAAGATTGGAGAATTTGGGCTTCATTATAGGGATTTAGTGAAATTTTTGGGGGATTAGGCATAATTGAAGGGATTTGAAAAAGATTGGGGATTTTGAATTCCTTTCCAAAGATGGGGAGAGATTTAGGGGATTGGGAAAAATATTAGGAGATAAAGTGAGATTTTTGAATTGTTTCCAAAATGGGGAAGGTTATAGAGTAATTTGGGGGAAGATAAGATATGAGGGGATGAACTTTGACGGATGTATCTAGGCTATATTTAGTTTAGATTCAAAGTAGGATTGAGAAGAAGATTTAGGATTTATATATATAAAAAGATTAATTCAAAATAAAATAAGAGAAAAAGAAAATTTCAATGGAATTATGAACGTACATAGACGAACACTCGTCTAGGTTCAAAACAAAAAAAAATATAATTTAATAAATAAGATAAATATGAATAAATGAAGAATTTTTTGATATTTGAAATATTGAAGAATAAAAAGGAATTTGGACATTTTCTTTTAAATTGGCCAATATTCAACTTAAGGGTGTAAATAAAAATATAGATATACGTATTTTTATAAAATGCACAAATAATTATTAAGTAAACTCAAATAATATTATTTAAATATAGGTAATCACAGATAATTATTAATTTGCACAAATAATCAAAAATTGAAATAAATTTGTCACGTAGCCTAAGTGATGCAATTATATGATATAGCCACTAATATTATAAATGTACTAATTTCACAAATATTCACAATTCTGAAAAATAGCCTAAATGATGCAAAAGTTACGTAATATAGCCACACTTAAGTATATAATATATAAATAGAGGATAATGCACGTAAATGTATGATTTCTAATGCACATTTTGCACAAATAGTCAAATTGCACCCTTAAGTTGAATTATGGTCAATTTTAGAAAAAGGCGGGACAAAATTAGGTGTCAACAGCTGCCCCTCTTTGCCCGGGTATGATGAAAGAGTCTTCGGGCAAAGATAGTTGACGGAGTAGCCAATTTTGTCACAACTGGTGGGCAAAATGATTGAACGGGGAGAAGGGGAGTTTCGGGGGGGGGTATTTTGGCCGAACCCCGGTCTTTGAGTTGCCTACATATCTCGGATTTCATGAGAATCAGGCCGTGTGTAGTTTTAGAATGTCATTTTGCCTGTGTGAGATGTTTATGGCGCACGATTTGGAATGTAAAGACTAAACTTATCCAGGTATGTAAAGTTTAGGTTTGTGTATGTTTTTGCCTTTTAGTGAGATAAATGAAGAGGGGAGCAAAAGCGCTACCAAAGATGAGTTAACATCAGAAAATCGAGCGTGGGAAAAGAGGCTTATGGTCATCATAGTTATGAAGATGTGGCGCACTACACACCCATAAAAAGGAGTTTATATGTACATAATTTCCACTTCGTCTCGATAAATGAGTAAACTCGCCCCCAATATTGCCTTGATTGAACTGGGAAGAATTTGAGGAGTGAATTTTATAACTGCGCACGACTAAAGCAGATGGGCACGATTAAGCACGAATACACGCACGATTGGCGCAGATAGGCTCGAATAGGAAAGGATACGGATTGCCTTGCCGTGCCGTGCTGAACTGTTGTTGGATCATCTCGCCAGTGTGACGCCGGATTGTATGTCCATTGTTTTTCGTCCTTTAAAATTTTGCTTGTACGTCGGGCTGTATATTCTTTTTGTATTGAGCTGTGTATCTTTCCATGCAAGGTTGCCTATCATTCTTTCATTTTGGTTGCAAACCCTTTGTCATGTTGTCCTTTCAACAGGTTGTCTGCCTTCCAGGCTATCTTTCTGTTACAATGTAAAAATTTGCATTGGGCTATGTACCCTCTGCGGTGTCAATTTCAACACCGGGCTGTGTACCCTCCGCAAAAATAAAAATGCAAATTGATATCGGGCTGTGTACCCTCAATCGACGCTTCGGGTTGTATGCCCTAAGCTAATTTAAATGACAAATTGATATCGGACTATGTACCCTCAATCGATGCTTCGGGTTGTGTGCCCTCAGCTAATTTAAATGACAAATCGATATCGGGCTGTGTACCCTCAATCGATGCTTCGGGTTGTGTGCCCTCAGCTAATTCAAAATGCAAATCGATATCGGTTGTGTACCCTCAATCGACGCTTCGGGTTGTATGCCCTCAGCTAATTTAAATGAAAAATCGATATCAGGCTTTGTACCCTCAATCGACGCTTCGGGTTGTGTGCCCTCAGCTAATTTAAAATGCAAATCGATATCGGGTTGTGTACCCTCAACCGACATTTCGAGTTGTATGCCCTCAGCTAATTTAAAATGCAAATCGATATCGGGATGTGTACCCTCAGCCGACGCTTCGGGTTGTATGCCCTCAGCTATTTTAAATGACAAATCGATATCGGGCTGTGTACCCTCAATCAACGCTTCGGGTTGTGTGCCCTCAGCTAATTTAAATGACAAATCGATATCGGGCTGTGTACCCTCAATCGACGCTTCAGGTTGTGTGCCCTCAGCTAATTTAAAATACAAATCGATATCAGGCTGTGTACCCTCAACCGACACTTTGGGTTATATGCCCTCAGCTAATTTAAAATGCAAATCGACATCGGATTGTGTACCCTCAACCGACGCTTCGGGTTGTATGCCCTCAAATAATTTAGATGACAAATCGATATCAGGCTATGTACCCTCAAAATCGATACTTCGGGTTGTATGCCCCCAGCTAATGAAAGTGTGAATTTTGACATTGGGCTGTATACCCTCAGTCGATGCATCAAGAGTAGCGCAACAATTAGAATGCTAGTGTTATATCATGCGATGTGCTAAGGAGGCTATCATGTTGCTGTTGTAAGGACTTTTCTTGAAATTTTTTAGGGGTCCTCAAAAATTTCTACCCAAGTGTCAAGTTTGCGTCTTTTGGAATTTTTGAGGGGACCTCAAAAATTTCTGCCCCAGTTTATTGTTTGTGACAGATCACCGAGAGAGAGTGGTTGAATTGCCTTGAACACCAAGGTATTGGCTAGAGTCTGCATTCGTCCTTTAGTGTGATGAACAGATATATTGATGAGTATGTGGATATTTTGCATTCTCTGACTGGGGTTTTGATAGCATCCATGGAAGGAAAACTCCATCGAAATACTTGGATGAAGCTTTCGAAGCTCTTGGAAGGTGTATGACAAGATCTCACATAAGGAAAGTTCAAAACAAGCTGATTGCACTTGAATTGTGAAGAGGAAGAGCTCAAGACAAGGATGATCTTTTGTCTAAGTGATATAAATATTATATGGTCCAAATTGAGGTGCAAGTGATGAATATTCAAGTCAAATTTACTGCAGTTTGAAGTGGAAGAATTTGGTTCCAAATCAGTCTATTTTTGAATTAATTAAGGAGCCTAAAGTGTGTCAAACTTGAAGCCCAAGAAGAGCCATATATGGTCACGTTTTTAGCCCATAAAATATGCTTAGTTTCAGCCCAAAAAGGTGCAAAGCATAGTCAAAGGATTTCCATGAAATGTACTCCAAGTTGCTTGCAAATTGCTATCAAGGTTTTCCTAGTTCAAGTGGGATTTGTTTCCTAAATTAATTGGGATATATTTTCCTATATTAATTAGGTTTTGATTCCAATATTAATTAGGATTAGTTTACCAATATTATTTAGGATTTAATTTATTTTTACTAGTTTAGTAAGGATTTACTTCCTTTTCTTATTCTATTAGGATTTTCTTTCCTAGTTGGTTTCTTTTCCTATTTCATTATTACTTAGAAACTATATTTGAGTAGGATTTTGTAAGGCCTATGGCCAGCCCCTACTCCTATATAAAGGGGTTATTTTCTTTATTTTTAGATATACGACACAACAATAGAGATTTATGATGAATAAAAATTGAGAGGTTTTCTCTTGCACTTTTGTGTGTGGCTACTCATGGATTTATTTTGCAACCTTCAAGTCTACACCTTTAGGTGGTAAGGTAATTATTTTTCAAATCTTTAGATTACTTTTAGGAATTCAAGAAAGGCGGTAAATTCTATTTTATTATTGTTCTTTGTTACTCTAACGGGGGTCGGGATTCCATAATCTACTTCTTAAGTTATTCTCTACCAAAGGTGGTTAGCTTTGTCTAATTGTTGTTGTTAGGAGTTTCTTTTCCAGGCTTAGACTTGTCTTGAATTTCTTGATTCGTTCTTGAGATTCTTGATCCGTTCTTGAATTCATTCTATCCTTATTTTCAATTCTTATTCGTTTTTAAGTATATTTTATTAGCTTCCACTCATTTCTTTAAATTTATTTATCAAGTTCTTGGATCCATAACGTGAGCGTTATCGAGAGGTATCGTGATTGTTATCAGGTTTGATATTTAGATTTTGCTGAATTTGGAAATTGCCCCAAAATTGTATTTGTCTTAGGCTGTGCTTTCGAAAGTAATGGAGCTAACTTTGATGGATAGGCCTTTGTGGAAAGTGTGTTTGTGATTTGGGAGTTGAAGTTTCCCTTTGTTGGTTTTTGTTGCACTATCGTCTTGCTTTGGTCGATCAGTCTCTGAACTTTGTGTTTCAGTGTTGGATGTCTTGCGGTGTCATGGTATAGAATTTTTTGAGTGACGAGTGCAGATCTTATGGATCGAATTTATGAGCGAGTCTCTAGGAAGTAGTTTGTCTGCTGGTTGCAATGTCCTTTGATTGGGCTGAAGGAGCGAATGCGTAGGGTTTTTTCTTTTGGGTCTATCCTTGGTTGTGTTGAGCCCGATAGGGTTGTAGTTGGAAGTCTTGACGGAGAGGAGGTTATTTATTGTGTAAGTTGGGTGCAGTTTAAGGTTGTGAGTTTTGCTATCTTTGGTTGTATAGTGATTGGATTTCTTTATTGTGATTCTCGTGAGAGTATAATGCAAGTTGTATGGTGTTGGGATTGTCTGAATGCCCTTGGTGTCATATGCTGATAGTTCAAAGGACTTTGTTGTAAGAGAAAGTGTTTTCAACTCGGCTTGCCGTTTCGGCTTTTCGAATGCAGATTCTTGACCGATTTCAGTATTCAGGCGCAAGGCAACCTTAATAAGGTGGTGAAATGCACAAAGGAGTGTGGGCATGTTAGCAAAGACTTGGAGCAAAAATGACACATAAGCTTAAGAGAATGCCTAGACCACGGATGACAGATGAGCGCTTGAATTTGGAGGTTGTGATAGACCGTATAGATATCACAAGAGATTGCCTAAGTGCTTTATGCAGCAGTCAAGGCAAGGATTTCGGCCAAACGACCGACGCTTGTTTAAGCGGGATGTGAGGAGTTGAATGTTAATGAAAGGTGGTAAAGAGGCTGTGTTAAGGAATAGAATATGTTGTGTGACAGAAAGGGTTGTTGGCATTTGTCGAATACCAGGACCTTGAGTGCATTTGTCATCCTTTCTTGCAAATTTGCTTGTCATGACGCCTATGTGTCTTTCAGAGAGGTTTTCAACGTCTTTCATACTTTTCGACCAACTGCTGCAATATAGTCTTTGCACCAACTTTCCTTCTTGGATAATATCTCATTGTTGAGCTGCCGAACTCAATGTAGGTTGCTCATGCCATGTTTACTCTTGTATTGCTGCGTCCTATTGTAGTTGTTGTTATGAGAATTCATATCACCCCAATAAAGCCTTCGACCAAAATTGCTCCAAGAAGTCTATTCGCCTGTGCTTTTGTATCAGCTCAATCCTTTCAATGGTAAGGGTGTCGAATAACCTCATTGTCTTGCTTTATCTTTGCGAGTGGATGGGGATATACTTCCAAATTCTCCAGGGGTCTCTAGGTTTGTTATATAATGATGGCTTTGTAATTGTGTTTTGTCTCTCTCTTGCAAGTTTAATCGGCTTGCTTGTTTTGGTTGTTGTGCACAAGTATTTGCTACACCTCTGTTTTTCAATATTGTATTTCATAGGCCCTTTGACTGCTATTTTGATCATGAGGGGAATAAGTTGGAAAGTGCTTTGGGTCACAGTCATGTATTGTAGGTGGTGTGACTGTGTGGACAGGTGCAACAAAATGATCCTTGGATGTTGGTGTCAAAAGGTCTTAAGGTTCCTTTGAGTTTGACCAACATTTTCCTTGCCTTGTTAATATTCATATTGCTCGATGGAACAATTGAGGTGCTTGGGGCAATAAGCCCGATAGTTTCTCATTTCTCGAATAAGTGGAGTGTAGTTTCTTTTCGGTCTTTGGTTTAAATTAGGGCGAGGCCTTAGGAGGATATGGTAGTGTATTTTCGGTAGTTGGATTGGGTGTTTTGCTGGTATGGTGGATGATTTGCTGTTGGGATGTGGAATATCGGTCAAGTGGGCTGAGTGTTGCAAATAGGATATTTAGGTGGTATACAGTGGCGCTCTTTGATAATAGTGGTTGAAGATAGGGTCTTGAATGGTTGCGACAAAAGAGACCTCATCTTCCTTCTTTTGAAAAGGATCGTATTTTCAGACTGGCTAGCCTTATTGGTAGTTTGTAGTGCAACGGAGGTAATGTAGTGATAGGAGAGGGCTAGTGGGAATTGCTGTGAAGAATTCCTTAGTTCAGAAATCCCTGACAAGTGCACTCGCTTAACCATGTCCTTTGCCTTGGTATTTAACTCGAGCCAACCTTTTGGTAACAGACCTTTGAATGAATTAAAGACAATTTGGACGTGCGAAAGATTTTAGATACCAGGATTTGATCATGGAGTAGGGAAAGGAGGTGCCTCGATAGGAGATTGAATATGGAGAAAGAATTCCTTTAGAGACCTAGAACAACAGACAAATTCATGCAATGCACACATATCAAATAAGAAATGCATCCTTTAATATGAAGGATTGTTTTACGCACAATGATTTTGAAAAAACGCTTTGTGCCACATGCATCATTTCACTTGCCAACAAAATACGGAGCTTAAAAGACAACATTGCATTTATCGGACTTCGTTACATTGGCTGATATTGAGATAGTGCAAAGGGAAAGAAAACATTGCTAGAGGGTTAGATCATGGCCAGGTGAACATCTTTATGCTGATCCTTCCCCAGAAGATTCTTCTTATTCTTCCTCGGTCGAGTCTTCCTTGGACAAGCTTGCCTCTGATGAGTATCCTTAGAAGATGATATTGTCTGAATCAGTTAAGAGCCGGGATATATCAAATATGAAGTTCTTCAATATTTCCCAATCCTTTCTTCCTTTCTCCTCTATTCCTTTGTTTGTCACAGAGTTCATCCCCTTGCCAGCCCATACTCCAATAGACTCTATGTGTTTTATCAGGAGCTCTGCCTTGCTGCGCCATTTGCCTTTTTCTTCGTTCTTTGCTTCGACCAAGCTTTGCTTCTTTGCTATTTTCCCTTGTGCCCTTGTCAGTTGTTTGCGTAACCTTTTGTACCCAAATTCTAACTCATCAACATTTCTTTTCCTTTTTGTTGTTGAACTTGGTTGAATTGCCCTTGCTATGTCCTTCCTAAGCCAGTCCGGATAGTCTTCATCATGGCCAGCGTCAAACCTGTTTCATCCAATAGTCTCGATTCCCATTCGTTACCTTTCTTTCCAAAATTCTATTATCTTGTCTTTGAACGGTATTACTTCTCCGAGAATATTTGCTTTGAAATTCCTGATGTCTGCAATTTGAGGTACAATTTGCTTTCTTCCTTCTTGTCTAGGTGTCCTCAAAGGAGTGTATGGATAAACTCCTTTAAAGCCCACTAAGATGAGAAATGAGTCTTTTTTGGACTGTGTGATTACCGTTGTGCTGGGAAAGTAATCAAATATCCATTGAATGTTCTCAGGTGTCAATTAACAGAACATATGGTGCCAACCGTTGGCGGTTGTTGGTTGGTCCTAATTCCCAAAAGTATTGTCCATGCGGGCGGTATGAGTCAAGAGGTAGTTTTCTCTTGGTATGGAATGGAAAGCTTGGTCTGTGCTAGCCATCCTTTGCATATGCTCCATCAACCAAATTTGTAAAAGCAAATTGCAACCTTCAAAGAAACCAGTGCCCTTCTAGCATCTTTCTAAAGCTTGGTACATCTCTGCAACATTCATCGGTACCAAAGCGTAGTTCTTGTTAGTGTCTTTGAGTTAGACATCAGCAATTGTGACCATGCAAACATCAACTCGTCCTTTGTGTTGTGGAAAGACGATAGTCCCTAGAAAGTTGGTGACAAAAGCAAGTACCCTCCGCTCTTGCTAAGCTGCCTGGTTAATGCCGAAATAGTCTTCGGATTCTTGAAATGCCTCTCCATATCAAATTTGATGTAGAGGGAAGTTAGAGATATTCCCAATTGCCGGATACTGTCTGTGCAAAACTCAGGCTTAAATCCTACCATTTCGAAGAACTCCTTGGGTGTAATGTTTTTAGGCATCAACACTTCTTCACTTTCAAATGGTAATTGAGTTAACCTATCTATTTCCTCCAGCAATAGTGTTAACTCTACATTCCCAAAGTGAAAGACTGCTCGGTCTGCACCCCAATAATGTACTGCTGCTTCTATCATCCCTTCCACTATAGTGTGCTCTATTAGTGAAATCATATTACCTGTCACCATTTTGACTCGGTCTTGTTGATCTATGCTTAGGTTTCCCTACCAATGTCTGAGCAACTGAGGGGTTTCAACAACCATGTCAAATGTTCTAGTGACCATGATATTTTGGAAAAGGTGAAGGATGATAGGAAAAGGGAGAAAAAAAAGATTAAGATTCGCTTCACTGTGAGCAAAATGATCAACGTGCTGCACAAGTTTTTGAAAACAATGCGACAGAGGATATGAGGAGATGTGTCGTTGTGAGTTGAGAACCCTTTAGACACTTTAGAAGGAAATTACTAATGGACTTGTGACATGCCAAGGATATCATGTCTTTATATAATGCTTAAAGGATAAATATGCGTTATGTGTCATCCCGTCTATCAAGTGGTTATTTCTGCTTCAAATTGGGCATTTAATGCCTCTTTGGTTACCATTTAATGCCTTTGAATATCATTGAATACAGAATGTTCCAATTGTTTAAGAAATAAATTGTCGTTTCTGAGTCAATTTGGGCTTTTGACGCCTCATCGGTTACTTTCGTGCCTTTGAATGGCATTGAATACAGAATAACTCTGATTGTTCAAGCAATCATTTCTGATTCAACTCGGGCTTTTGACGCCTCTTAGGTAACCTTTGTGCCTTTGAATGATATTGAATAAAGAGTACCTCTGATTGTTTAAGCAATCATTTCTTATTCGCTTTTGACGCCTCCTGGGTTACCTTTGTGCCTTCGAATGGCATTGAATACAGAGTACCTCTAATTGTTTAAGTAATCATTTCTGATTCAATTTGGGCTTTTGACGCCTCTTGGATCACTTTTGTGCCTTTGAATGGCATTGAATACAGAGTAATTCCGACCGTGTAGTAATAAACAATCATTTCTGATTCACTTTGGGCTTTTAAAGCCTCTTAGGTAACCTTTGTGCCTTTGAATGACACTGAATGCGGAACAACCTTAATAAACGGTCTATATGCACGTTTAATCCTTTAAGTAAATGAAAATAAATCATGTCCAACACTCTTTGGGGGTTAAAAACCCGTTCAGATTGTTTGAACAAGTTGGCCTATCGGACTTGAGAACAAGTCGACTAATGACATGTCATGATGCATGATTCCTAACGCCGCTACTAAGGAATGGATTTAGCTAGACCGGATTTTATTATCCTCCCAAGCGGGCGGCTCGGGAGCGGGAACATCTCGAATCGAATAGATTCAAAGTCGTTCCCCCTAAAGGAGTTTTTATGTGAGGGAAGAGGTGGTTGTAACTATCGTATTTTCAACACACGATTTAGAAAGTTGCCAGGAGTGGCAGAAGATATGCATGATATGCACAAGTTCAAAAATGAACAAGTTTTGAAATAAATGCACAAGTCAACCTCGGGAGCGGGAGTAAAACTAACACATAAATAATAAGTCAGATAATAATGCAAAGCAGATCAATGCACATAATATGCATGTTAGGCGTCATATGATGACATTTTTGGACGAGGTTGGCTAATGGATTTTAACATGCCAAGGATGTTAAGCCTTCCTAATTCTATTATGGTATTTTAAATTGAACGTGTATTTTGTATCATCCCAATTCTCATAACCCAAAATTAACATAAAATAATTTTATAAAATAATTAACTTTATTGTATAAATGTAGAGATAATATTTTTGTTTTAGGTAAATAGGAATAATAATCGATCTTGCTACATTAAAAGTAGAAGAAATTAATTTAAAATCTATGATTTTTATTTTTCATGAAAGTAGAAAAATTGATTTCGTTCATAACCCAAAAATAATTTTTATAAAATAATTGGTTTGTTTGAATAAATATAGAAATAACGATTTTAGGAATAAATAATTGATTTGGTTATGAGAACCCACTTTTATGTGAATAAATGGTCTACATTAGACGCGTTCCACTTTTAATAAATGCACATATAACATATTTAAATTTTCCTTAGGGTCGAAAACCCGTTCGGTTCGTTCAAATATGGTGAACTAACAGACTTAGACCTGAGCCGAAGTCAAAATGGTCCTAAATATGACATGATGCATGATTTCTAGACTAAGAGTGGGGTAATCTAGACAAGGATATAGTTCCCCCAAGCGGACAACCAAGGGGTGAGAACATTTAGAATTGTTGGTTGTACCACAAACCAACTAGATTCTAACCGTTCCTTCTAAAGGGTTTTTTGAGAGTGAAATGACCGTGAGATCCACGTAACCGTTTATGGTGTGTGCAAGTGTAAAAAATTCCAGGAGTGGAGGAAATGTGAGTAATATGAACAACAATAAAATATAATCAAACAATAAAACATATAAATTTGCAAATTCAAAAATAAACCTTAATCCTGTAAAAAGAAAAGGAAAAAAAAGCTAGTATCGAATAAATGATAAGAAAATAAAGCAAGTAAATAATCGCAATTAAAATTCTGTTATGGTTTGAACCTTGACATCTCCAGCGGAGTCGCCATTCTGTCATATCTGATTTTGGACTCAACTCGAGGCGAGTCGGGTTTCGGATTTGACTGGGTGAACTCGTTTGAGTTAAGGTTTTGGAGTCGCCACCTAATAAATTTCCTAGACATTGTAGGTCACCTATTAATTTCTAATTCCATTTAAATAATTAACTCCGGGTTGGTCTACGAGTCACAGATTCAGGTAAGAGGTTCAATTTAACTCGAGAGGAAGGGGTTAGGCACCTCTCGAGCTCCTCAAATGTGGTTACCGGCCGGACTAAATAATTGGGATTCTAAGAAGAATAAATAACTAGCTACAGAGAATAATTAAATATCATTTATGTGCATATAATGATGAAAAATATTTAAATTCACTAATCGACTTTTCCCAAAGGTACCTCGCATCCAATTTTACCTCGCACAAAATATAGAAAAAATAAGATTAGTATTAATATAAATAATAATGATAATAAATAAAAATATAATAATAATAATAATAATAATAATAATAATAAGATAAAGTAAAAAGAGAAACGAATTGTGTAAAAGTGTCGGCTCAGCTGTGTATGAATTGGGTCGAGGTTAGGGACGTCAATACGGCTACGAACACGCCAGCCGGTCGTGTTGCCATGCCAAGTACCAGTCTCATCACTCCATTACCGGATTGTTTGTAATCACGGCTTATACACGTCATCATAGCCTTTTGTTTTAGGGACGTGGGAATGTGATTGTTTATCAGTAGGCCTCAAATAAACAATTTCAACCCGAGGAACTTGATAATTTGCAAGGTAATGAAGAGGACAACACATTAGCCGCCATGATTGTCATACCCAATTTTGGACTCAACTCGAGGTGAGTCGGGTTTCGGATTTGACTGGGTGAACTCGTTTGAGTTAAGGTTTTGTAGTTGCCACCTAATAAATTTCCTAGGCGTATTAGGTCACCTATTAATTTGTAATTCCATTTAAATAATTAACTCAGGGTTGGTCTACGAGTTAGAGATTCAGGTATGAGGTTCAAGTTAACTCGAGAGGAAGGTGTTAGGCACCTCTCGAGCTCCACAAATGTGGTTACCAGCCGGACTAAATAATTGGGATTCTAAGAAGAATATATAACTAGCTACAAATAGGAGAATAATTAAATAATCATTTATGTGCATATAATGATGAAAAATATTTAAATTCACTAATCGACTTTTCCCAAAGGTACCTCGCATCCAATTTTACCTCGCACAAAATATAGAGAAAATAAAATTAATATTAATAAAAATAATAATGATAATAAATAATAATAATAAGGTAAAAATATAATAATAATAAAATAAAATAAAAGGGGAAAGGGATTTTGTAAAAGTTTTGGCTCAGGTATGTATGAATTGGGTGGAGGTTAGGGACGTCGATACGGCTGCGAACACGCCGGCTGGTTGTGTTGCCATGCCAAGTACCAGTCTCATCACTCCATCACAGGTTCGTTTGTAATCACAGCTTATACACGTCATAATAGCCTTTTGTTTTAGGGACGTGGGAATGAGATAGTTTACCAGTAGGCCTCAAATAAACAATTATTTTCCTTGGCCGTAATTGATATAAGATTCGTCAATTCATTGTGTGTCCGTCAATTCCTTGTGCATCCGTCAATTCCTTGTGTAGGCCTCAAATAAATGGTTATTTTTCTTGGACTTGTTTTAGCACATCATCGTACAAATAGCAATCCAAGCCAAACGAAATAATGTCAATCGCCTGCAAATAATTTAAAGAAAACAAGATAATAAGTAGCATTCTGTTCGTTAATCCCACATAAACTACCGGAGAGTCAACAAACAGTAAGAACCAAACAACTCTCCTCTTCCAATTCCCATCCAAATTAACAGGAACCAGAGAAAGAATAAATCATCAGAGATCGAGACCACCGATGGAACCGGGAGGAGCGACACCGGAGCAGCATCACTACAACTCCACCATTCATCATCCCTCTGCAATTGACCAAAACAAAGTAGTGCAGCCAGTCGTGACCAACGAAACAAGAAACTCCCCAGTCCAAAGATTGAACCAACGATGTCAATAACTATTTATTGAAACCAAATAGGTGAGTCAAAGTAAAAGTAGCGGTCAAGCATAGGTGGAGGAGCGACTGAATCAGAGGAAGGAGCGCCGCCGACACGACTTCCGGTGGCATCGCTGCAACCCCAATACCCCCTCCCCTGCTTCAGTTTACGCCATAAATCAAACAGAGCAGAGGAGAAGAAAAATCCCAGCGGTGGCGATTCTCTGTTTCTGATCTAAGAAACGAAATGGAAGATGAAATTTAAAGATCGAAACAAAACCCCTTCCCTTTACCACATTGTTAAACTGATTTTTACGGATGTGTGTGTGTGTATGTGAATCTGTTGATGTGGGTCTATTGTAATGGGAATGAAAAGGGAGGCGACTAGGGAGTGTGTTGTGTTGACGGGGAAGGAGAAATATAGGTGTGGTTTTCTGTTTTTGATTTTTTGGATGCGTGTGTATATTGATGTGTCTGAAATTGGTGGGGAATCGAGGAAGAGGAGGGGTGGACGTGTAATAGAGGATGGGGAAGAAGACAACCAGTCGTGTGATGTGTATGATGCTGTGTAATATGGGATTTTGAGAATAGAATCAAGAAAGAAGAGGACAAGATCGTGCCTGTGTGCACTGTTCTTGTCTAATTTTTTTTATTATTGTAAATCGTCTATCTGTGAATGTATGTGTGTATTGTGTACTTAAGCAAAAAGGGAGATGAGAATAATTTTAGGGATTAAAGAGGGAAATTGGGGATTTGAGAAGATTGGGGAATTGGGGCTTGATTGTAGGGATTTGGTGAAACTTTTAGGGGATTAGGCATGATTGAAGGGATTTGAAAAAGATTGGGGATTTTGAATTCCTTTTCAAAAATGGGGAGAGATTTAGGGGATTGGGAAAAAGATTAGGAGATAATGTGAAATTTTTGAATTGTTTCCAAAATAGGGAAGGTTAGAGAGTGATTTGGGGGAAGATAAGATATGAGGGGATGAACTTGGACGGATGTATCTAGACTATATTTAGTCTAGATTCAAAGTAGGATTGGAAAGAAGATTTGGGATTTATATATATATAATGATAAATTCAAAATAAAATAAGAGAAAAAGAAAATTTCAATGGAATTATGAACGTACATAGACGAACACTCGTCTAGGTTCAAAAGAAAAAATGTAATTTAATAAATAAGATAAATATGAATAAATGAAGAATTTTGAAATATTGAAGAATAAGAAGGAATTTGAACATTTTATTTTAAATTGGCCAATATTCAACTTAAAGGTGTAAATAAAAAATAAAATATATATATATATATATATATATATATATATATATATATATATATATATATATATATATATATATATATATATATATATATATATATATATATATATATATATATATATATATATATATATATATATATATATATATATATATCTATATATTTATATATATACGTATTTTTATAAAATACAGAAATAACTATTAAATAAACTCAAATAAAATTATTTAAATATTGGTAATCACAGATAAATTATTAATTTGCACAAATAATTACAAATTGAAATAAATTTGTCATGTAGCCTAAGTGATGCAATTATATGATATAGCCACTAATATTATAAATGTACTAATTTCACAAATAGTCACAGTTTTGACAAATAGCCTAAATAATGTAAAAGTTACGTAATATAGCCACACTTAAGCATATAATATATAAATAGAGGATAACGCACGTAAATGGATAATTTCTAATGCACATTTTGCTCAAATAATCACATTGCACCCTTAAGTTGAATTATGGCCAATTTTAAAAAAAAGAGGGACAAAATTGGGTGTCAACAATGACTGGGCACCAACCACCGTACAACCATAATCAACGGAATCTACAATATCATGATACTCCTGACTTACACAGTAGACAACCTCCCTATTATCAGGGTTTTCAACAAAAATCTTATCAGGCTCAACTCAATCGGCACCAGACAAAAAGGATGAAGCCTCGCGCATTTACTCCTCTTGCTGAATCTCTGACAAACACATTAGAAAGACTAAGGGATCAAGGTATATTGCAGCCGAGAAATGGATGGGTCCCTCGTTCGGAATTTGATCCATCAAAGACTTGTGCATATCATTCGAACATTCAAGGTCATGACACTGAAGAATGTCCAGCACTGAAGCACAAAATTCAGAATTTGATCGAAAAAGGCAAGATAATAGTACAACAAGAATCACGAAATGGAAATTACGACTCTCAATGATGCAATCGAAACTACGAAAGCGGTAAAAGATAAGAAACGAGTCACACGAAAGTCCAAGTAGCAACGAAGAACTTGTTCCGTTACACCCCGAACGATTGGAAAGAATCACCTACGCTATGCAACTATCCTCAAGAATCACGAGGTTCTTGCAAATAAAATGATCGGAGAGGTTTGAAGTTCAACTCGGAATCCACCAATTGAAATCAAGCCAAAATCAAGGGTTTTCAATAGAGATAGTTTCATATGTTTTGTGTATTCAAAGTAAGCTAAATGAATTCAAGACCTAATGAAGACTTTTATAGTCATCTACAACTTGTAATGAAAGGTCCTAAATACCCCCAAAGTGGGTTAAAACATTAAAGGCCACTTAGGGCTAAAGTAGGAATTACATGCTAAAAATAAAAGAAACCTGTCATGCTTGCACAGGGGGTAGGCGGTCCGCCCACCCCCACTAGGCGGTCCGCCTCGTGAAAGTCCTGAGAGCAACCAGTGAGTAGGTGGCCGCCCCTAGCAGGTAGGCGGTCCGCCTCACCTAGATCCAGAGAGTCAATAATTTGTAGGCGGTCCGCCCCTTTTGGTAGGCGGTCCGCCTCTTCCTGAAGCTTCTTGAAGTGCCTCAATTTGTGTCTCTTGAGCCTCTTCATGTGGTCTAAGTGGTCCTCCATCCATGGTGCTCCAATGCATGATCTTCAAGGTTGTTCCGGAGCTTCCATCTTCCACGTCCAAGCTCTTCCCTACCAAGTGAATGTGAGCATCATGGATTGCTTTGGCTTGACTTCTAGTAAAGGGTCTTGTCTTGGTTTGCAGTGCATCATCCTCCCCTTCTTGAGAAGATTTCATCCTCGAAATTAAGGCGTCATCCTCCAAGGCATCATCATCTACATCAAAAGAAGTCAAGTCACTAACATTGAAAGTATTCGACACATTATACTCACCCGGTAAGTCTATCACATATGCATTATTGTTGATCTTGGACAACACTTGGAATGGTCCATTTCCTCTTGGTGCCAACTTCCCCTTCTATGGTTTGGAAATCGTTCCTTGCGGAAGTGCACCCACACCCAATCTCCCTTCTTGAATTCCACATTCTTCCTTCCTTTGTTCTTCTTGGTTTCTATCTTCTCGTAAGCCTCCTCCAAAGTTTTCTTCACCTTGGCATGAAGTTCAAGCAATGCCTTGGCCCGAGCTTTACTTTCAAAATCAACAACCACATCCCTTGGCAAAGGGGTAAGATCAAGAGGAATCAAAGGGTTAAAACCATAAACACACTCAAACGGAGTCATGCCAATCATACGATGCAATGTGCGGTTATATGCAAACTCCATGAGTGGTAGCTTATCAATCCAAGTCCCGGCCTTGCCTTTGGTCATGGCTCTAAGTAGAGCTCCCAAGGTTCGGTTCACCACCGCGGTTTGCCCATCGGTTTGAGGGTGGTGAGACGTAGAGAATAGCAATTTGGTGCCAAGAGCACCCCACAAACACTTCCAAAAATGGCTAAGGAACTTGGAGTCCCTATCACTAACAATGGTGTGAGGCACCCCATGCAACTTTAATACATTATCAATAAACAAAGAAGCTACATGTTGTGCATCATTAGTCTTTTTGCACGGAATGAAGTGAGACATTTTGGAGAACCTATCAACGACAACATAAATGCTATCGTGTCCTCCTCTAGTCCGGGGTAAAGCCATAATAAAATCCATAGAGATATCAACCCACGGACTAGTAGGTACGGGCAAAGGAGTGTACAAGCCATGGGCATTGGATCTAGACTTGGCCTTCTTACATTCTAAACAAGCATTGCAAAATCGTTCCACAAGAGGCTGAATTTTTGGCCAATGGAATTGCTCTTTAAGTATGGCCATAGTCTTGTCCACCCCCAAAGTGACCCATCAAGCCCCCACAATGTGCTTCTTGCACTAGCACATCTCTCCAAGAGGACTCAGGAACACAAACTCTACCATTTTTAAAGATATAGCCATCAACCCATTGGTACTTCTCAACTCTTTCTCCCTTCTCAAGAGCTTCATGAATGCTCTTTAGCTTAGGTCTTGAGCATACATCAACTTAATGCTCTCAAAACCCATGAGCTTGGAGGCAAGAGTGGTAGCTAGAGCAAACTTCCTAGAAAGTGCATCCGCCACAACATTGTCTTTCCCTTTCTTTTATTGAATGACATAGGGAAAAGACTCAATGAACTCTACCCACTTGGCATGACGCTTGTTCAATTTCTCTTGGCCCCTAAGGTGTTTGAGTAACTCATGATCACTCTTTATCACAAATTTCCTAGGCCAAATATAATGTTGCCAATGAGCAAGAGCTCTCACTAGGGTATACATCTCCTTGTCATACGTAGAGTAGTTCAAGGAGGCACCCTTCAATTTCTCACTAAAGTAGGCTATGGGTTTTCCATCTTGCATTAAGACACCACCAATTCCCACCCCCGAGGCATCACATTCAACCTCAAATGCCTTTCCGAAGTCGGGAAATTGCAATAGAGGGCCGGTACTCAACCTACTTTTCAATTCTTGGAAGGCCTTCTTTTGAGGCTCTCCCCACACAAAAGGCTTGTCCTTCTTCACCAATTCGGTGAGTGGAGCGGCAATGGAGCTAAAGTCTATCACAAATCGTCTATAAAAACTAGCAAGACCATGAAAGCTCCTCACTTGAGTCACGGTAGTAGGAGTAGGCCAATCACGAATGGCCTCTACCTTAGACTCATCTACCTCTACTCCTTGGGCACTCACAACAAACCCAAGAAAGATTACCTTTTCAACACCAAAGGCATACTTCTTAAAATTAGCATAGAGCTTTTCGGCTCTCAACACTTCAAGCACTTGCCTAAGTGATCAACATGGTCGTCTATTGATTTGCTATATATCAATATATCGTCAAAGTAGACGACCACAAACTTGTTGATGAATGGCTTTAGCACATGGTTCATTAGCCTCATGAAAGTGCTAGGTGCGTTGGAGAGGCCAAAGGGCATCACCAACCATTCATATAGACCAAACTTTGTCTTGAATGCGGTTTTCCATTCATCCCCGGGTTTCATCCGGATTTGATGGTAACCGGACCTAAGGTCTATCTTTGAAAAGATGCTAGAACCACTAAGCTCATCTAACATGTCATCTAAACGAGGTATGGGATGTCGATACTTTACCGTGATCTTGTTGACCGCATGACAATCCACACACATCCTCTAAGTGCCATCCTTCTTTGGAATAAGGATCACGGGTACGGCACAAGGACTCAAGTGCCATCCTCGGGATTGCTTCTATATGCCGGCTTGTTTGGGATTTGAGATCCCCGGACAAAGTCAATTTGATGTTTAATACCCCTCAAGGGAGGTAATCCATCGGGCATCTCATCCGGGAACATGTCCCCATAATCCTTCAAAACATTTTCAAAAGCACTAGGCAAAGGGTTAGAAGAATAATCAAATTCGGAAGTAAGAATCATACCTTTGTACACTAGGCAAATGAGTAGTTTGTTGCCATCATTTCCTCTCAAAAGTTCACTCGGTTGCATCATGGCACAAATGCCACCGGTAGAAGATGGTGGAGTCACCACCAAGCTCTCGGCCAAAGGGCTAGTCTCAACAACTGACTTAGCCTTTGCCGCTTCCCTCAATTCCCTCATGCGCTTGTAATCATCACTTACTTGCTTGGGCGACAAGGGTATGAGCACAATTTTTTCCCTTCATGCTTCACCGTGTAGGTGTTGGCACGGCCATCATGAACCACATGTCTATCAAATTGCCATGGCCTTCCAAATAGAAGATGGCATGCTTGCATAGGCACCACATCAAACATGTGTTCATCTACGTAGTTTCCTATCTTGAACTTAATTATGACTTGCTTTACCACCCTCAATTCACCACACTCGCTAAGCCATTGCAAACGATAAGGATTTGGGTGTTTCAAGGTGGGTATCTTCAATTGGAAAACTAGTGTTTGGCTAATGACATTGGCACAACTTCCCGAGTCAATAATCATGGAACAAACAAGACCCATGACTCGGCATCTAGCATGGAAGAGATTTTCCCTTTGCAAAGTCTCACTATCCTCCCCAAACATGGCACCCAAACTCCTCCTCACAACAAGGAAGGCATGAGGATCATCATCCTCAATTGCATCCTCCCCCATATCAACCTCCTCATCACCCTCTACTCCCTGATCCTCGGGCTCACTATCTTGTTCATACACCAATTCATCCACCACAACCATAGTTTTCCGGGTAGGGCAATCTTTGGAAATATGTCCATAACCCTTACATTTATAGCATTAAGTAGAAGTAGAAGTAGGATTGCTCCAATGAGTTTTAGAGTTACCTCCCACATGTGGTGTGGACTTCTCATAAGGCTTCTTCACGTCTTTGCTAGCAATTGTACCACTTGTGTTTGGAAACCTTGCATTTGGTGTAGGAGTCTTCCACTCCTTTGGCTTACTCATGGGAGTAGTAGTGCTACTCTTGTAGCGAGTGGACTTCTCCTCTTTGAGCCATTTCTCGGCTTCAACCGCATCATCATAGAGGTCATAGTGGTTGTCATACTTGTGGAACATCAATTGAGAGGCTATGTCTCAATTCAAACCACTTCTAAAACGGATCTCGGACGGTCCATTGTCTTCTCCATCCAAGTCTAGGGTCATCTGAATTTGCTCAAACTCATTGAAGTATTCCCCAACCGTCTTGTACCCTTGCTTCAACTCATAGAGGCATTTGTATTGGGCATGACGGTATTGCTCGGTCAAATACTTCTCATCCATCACTCAAAGCAATTCTCCCCAAGTAACATTGATGGCCATGGCATTTCTCCTTCTACTCCTCTTGACCGACTCCCACCAAGTAGAAGCAAAGGACTCAAAAGAAGATATTGCATACTTGGCTTTTTTCTCGTCGGTCATATCATTGGTGTCAAATATTCGCTCCATGGACAACTTCCAATCAATGTACTCCACCGGGTCACTACTCCCTTTGAAAGAAGGAATAGTGAGCTTCACACTATTAAGGTTGTTATTTTCTCGACCCCTTTGGTACGGCTCTGGTTGGCGTATCTCCATAACCATCATAATCCCTCCTAGCATTCCCTCCAACATACCCTATGGGTGGCCCTCGACCTCGGCCTCTACTCCTATCCACATTATGACCCCAATTCATGGCTCTCCCATTCGGATTAGGAGCCCCATATTCACTACCACCATACTCTTCCTCCTCCCCTTCTTGAGCTTGATCAACTTGCTCAAGAGGTTGAACATTTCGAATAGGTCCAGGAAGTGGAACATTTCTTTAGGGATTGCCCATTATGTGAGGAATGCTCACTCGTTGGGTATTTCCCAACACTTTTTCATTTCTTTTGCGATCTTCCTTTACCTGTTGTAGTCTAAGTAACTCAACAACTTGTTCCGGGGTAAAGGTGGAACTAGATGTACCTTCACCGGCTTCAACTTGGACACTCGAGGTCCCTTTCTCAACTTGGACACTCGGGGTCTCTTTCTCGGTTTGGATACTTGAAGTCACCTTCTCAAGGTTCTCAATCCTTAGGCTCATACTATCCAATTTGGCAAGGATAGTAGCCAAGGCATTCTTCGTGGTATTGGACATTGTACCTACAACAATCAAATAAGCAAAGAGATTAGAGTAAAAGTCCTCAATCGTTCCCTCACTTTAGTTTGCCTCTCGGGTTCACTCAAGTTTGGGGTAGGTTCACTCTAGCTTGATTCCAAAAGTCTTCCTTGGAGTTGAACAATCACCTCAACAACCAAACAATTCAACAAGTTCCCAATGCTCTTCGGGAAGAGTGGATTCAATGGGACTCTATGGACGTTCGGCTTATAAGTGAGTACTTGAGCCAAAGAAATTCTATGAGTCTTCTTGGAATTTATCAATCACCAACACGCACGAATATCCTAAGAGCTCAATGGATTAGTACTAATTGAGTAGGAGAGTTACTCTCAAAGTACTATCCGGAAGTAACGGAAACAAACAAAATATGAAAGCCTACGAAACAAACTGCCCGGAAGCCTTCCCAGGAGGAGGTGGTCCGCTTAGGCAGGGTAGGCGGTCCGCCTATGAAAAATACAGAGAGCTGATATTTTTTGGGCGGTCCGCCTATGAGGAGGGGCGGTCCGCCTACAGCGTTTCCTGCACAGTTTCAACTACGTCTTCTTGGTTTTAGGCACCCGATTTTCCAATGTTTTCAAGGTGTTTTCCCAATCCAATTGTACCCCAATGTATATTCAACTATTACAAGCAAACCACAATGGTTTATAACATCAACCAACCAACAAAATTCCAAATCAAGAAAATTTTGAACAATTTCTAGGGTTTTCAACTTTTGGGGCTTTGATTTTCAAATTTTCGATTCACAACCTTAAAGCGAGTTTTGTGGGTACCCAATCAACGGGAATGTGATAACAAACAATCCCCAATAAAAATCATCAAAGAAAACATCATAACCAAGAACATCTAGTGATTTTTTTGTGATTTTTGGTTTTTGAATTTTTTTTTCTTCTTTTTCAAATAAACAAGAACAAGAACATGAAAACAAAGAAGAAACAAAGATGACAAGCACGAAGAGTAGGATGAGGGTTCGTAAGAACGTAACCCTAGCCTTGCTCCGATACCAACTGATGCAATCGAAACTACGAAAGCGATAAAAGATAAGAAACGAGACGAGACTCACACGAAAGTCCAAGTAGCAAAGAAAAACTTGTTCCGTTACACCCAAACGATTGGAAAGAATCACCTACGCTATGCAACTATCCTCAAGAATCACGAGGTTCTTGCAAATAGAATGATCGGAGAGGTTTGAATTTCAACTCGGAATCCACCAATTGAAATCAAGCCAAAATCAAGGATTTTCAATAGAGAGAGTTTCATATGTTTTGTGTATTCAAAGTAAGCTAAATGAATTCAAGACCTAATGAAGACTTTTATAGTCTTCTACAACTTGTAATGAAAGGTCCTAAATACCCCCAAAGTGGGTTAAAACATTAAAGGCCACTTAGGGCTAAAGTAGGAATTACATGCTAAAAATAAAAGAAACCTGTCATGCTTGCACAGGGGGTAAGCGGTCCGCCCACCCCCAATAGGCGGTCCGCCTCATGAAAGTCCTGAGAGCAACCAGTGAGTAAGCGGACGCCCCTAGCAGGTAGGCGGTCCGCCTCACCTAGATCTAGAGAGTCAACAATTTGTAGGCGGTCCGCCCCTTTTGGTAGGCGGTCCGCCTCTTCCTGAAGCTTCTTGAAGTGCCTCAATTTGTGTCTCTTGAGCCTCTCCATGTGGTCTAAGTGGCCCTCCATCCATGGTGCTCCAATGCATGATCTTCAAGGTTGTTCCGGAGCTTCCATCTTCCACGTCCAAGCTCTTCCCTACCAAGTGAATGTGAGCATCATGGATTACCTTGGCTTGACTCCTAGTAAAGGGTCTTGGCTTGGTTTGCATTGCATCATTCAGGCTGCAAGTACAGTCTATGTTCAAAGAAATCTATCAAAGAAAGCTCTGAGGCATTTGAAGAGAAAGCACAACACATGAAGACAACCCATCACAATGCAAACTCTACCATCTCTATATTTCACTACTCTTTTGCTCTTTATCCCTGCTTTGTACCTAAACTACGTATGACCTGATTATTGTTTGACAAGATATGTAAGCAGCCTGCTTGGGCACAGTTTCATTATAATAAAACTTCCATTTTCCTTAGCCAAGATAAGCATAATTTTTAGGAAGTCCTCCTAATCCAATACGCTCAGAAAAAATCTTTCAAGCGAAAGAAGTATCCGCACGACCAATTAGGTAACCAAGATTTACAAGATATCGTATCAAAGGACAAATGCAGATTCGAGCCAACACTTGGATGTTCAATGCAAGGCAACCACTTTGTTTTCAACCAACAAATTTTTCTTTGAGAGCAGATAGATTCTATGAACACAATAGTAGCAGGCAACATAACTGAGAAATTTTACTGAAGAAGATAGCTCCGGCACAAATCTTTTCTTACAAATACAAAGACTCGCAGGCAATACAATATCTGAGAATGAATAGCTCCAGCACCAATACTTGACAAGCACTTGAGGAATGCGCTAACAAGTTTCTGGACATGTCACCTTCAATACGACGCTCAGCCTCATCAGGCTTATAATATGACGACTAGCCCCGTCAAGCTTATAATATGACTATTAGCCACGTCCGGCTTAGAATATGACGATTAGCCACGTCAGGCTTAAAATATGACGACTGGCCACGTTAGGCTTAAAATATGATGACTAGCCATGTCAAACTTATAGTATGATGACTAGCCACGTCAGGCTTAAAATATGAAGACTAGCCACGTCAGGCTTATAATATGACAACTAGCCACGTCAGGCTTAAAATATGACGACTAGCCACGTCAGACTTACAATATGACGACTAGCCTCGTCAGGCTTAAAATATGACGACTAGCCACGCCAGGCTTAAAATATGACGACTAGCCACGCCAGGCTTAAAATATGACGACTAGCCACGCCAGGCTTAAAATATGACGACTAGTCCCGTTAGGTTTAAAATATGACGATTAGCCTCGTCAGGCTTAAAATATGACGACTAGCCTCGTCAGGCTTAAAATATGACCATTAGCTATGTCAGCTTATAATATGACAATTAGTTCCGTCGGGCTTAAAATATGACGATTAGCCTCACCATGCTTAGAATATGACTATTAGCCCCGTCAGGCTTAGAGTATGACTATTAGGCCTGTCCGCCTTAGAATAGGATATCATATATATTTTATTTTGCAGACACTACTATAATAGGCCCATTCGTCTTAGAATTAGATATACGCATATATTTTATTTTATTTTACAGACACTACTAAAATAGGCCCATCCGCCTTAGAATTGGATATATACATAAATTTTATTTTATTTTGTAGGCACTACTACAGTAGGCCCGTCCGCCTTATAATTTGACATACACATATGTTTTGTTTTGCAGGCACTACTACAATAGGGTGATCTATCAAAGACAATAAACTGGGGCAAAATTTTTGAGGATCCCCTCAAAAATTCCAAAAAGATGCAAGTTGACACTGGGGCAAAATTTTGAAGTATCTCAAAATTCATTAAAAATCGATATTCACAAGCCCGAGAAGCAGCAACGAGGAGATTGCATTACATCAAAGAACGAGACACCCGTTTCAAGGAGGATGCACAAATCAACCCTTCCCCTTTCCCCATAACTCACAATTATTCTTTCAGTGCAGGCACAAAATACTAATTAAAACAACAAACACGACAACATCTGGGGAAGCACTACAAGACGTTCCTCGATTTTCCGGCAATTCCTCGAGCCACTCCTCGCCTTCTCACACTCTCTTTTAAAATCATTTCCCTATACTGAAATTGTGCAATCACAAAATTTATAATACGTATTATACACCATTTTAAAACTCCATTCGAAAAGCTTAGTCCCTTCGATTATGCTTTTGCTACTTCTTCAAATCATTTGTTCCCGCTCAAATCAAAACCTCTCTTACGTAAATAAGTAATATACCTAATCCTTTATAAAGAAGACAGTTTTCATTCTTTCGGATTGGTGCTTACCTTGTGTGAATCTTTCCTGTTTGTTAATCGTGCGTGTCTTCGTGCCTCATCATATTCATTTGTTTGAATCGTGCGAATTTACCATGCTTACTCCTCAATATGTCATCAAATTTCAAAGCACACACCAATCTGAATTTTTCATACTTGGACAAATTAACTCTTGACACCTAAATCGTGCGTCATGTACATCTCACACAAGCAACATGCCATTCTAGAACTACACACGGTTTGATTCTCGTGCAACCCGAGATATGTAGATAACTCAGAGACCAGAGTTCGGACAAAACACCCTAAAACTCTCATTTTTCTTTCTAGCATTTTGCCCACCCGTCGTGACAAATTGGCTACTCCGTCAACTTTTTTTGCCCGAAGACTCTTTCATCATCCCCGGGAAAAGAGGGGCAGCTGTTGACACCCAATTTTGTCCCTCCCTTTTTATAATTTGCTGTATTTAGCTTAAAAATGCATATTAAAATTTTCTAACCAAATTGCATTAGATGGCATGCATTTACATGTGTAATCCCTTATCCTTAATCTCATATTTATATAACATTTATTTAATTGTGAATTTATTACATAATTACATCATTTAGGTCGTTTTCAAAAATACTTGCACGATTTTGTAACTATTTGTACTATTAGTACACTACGTACCTGTTTTGCAGTTATTTATACCAAATTAATATTATCTAAGCTTGTCTATAATTATTTTGAATTAGTTATTATTTTTATAAGTCACAAATATTATTCCTTATGTTTTACCAATTATTCTTTCATTTATTCGCATTTTCAAGTCTATTATTGGCCATTTATACTTAAAAATACACTGCATATACACTTGAATACATTCCCTACACACTACATATACACAATTGCATTCACAAAGCCAACACATTTGGCTCACGCGCCCACATGGCACGATCCGAGCCACCCGTTCCCCTCATCCAACGGCTGAGAAAGGCCTTTCCATTTTTAACTACACACAAAGTCCCCAAATCAGAATATCCTAAAACATATCCCCTTCCCCCTATATCCCCTAACCCGCCGCCCTCACTTCATCTCTCCCCTTCTTCCCTCGAAACTGTCCAAATGCACGCCCTAAGTCCACCGCAACTCCGCCACCAGTCACGCGGCTAGCTCTTTTCTCTCTCTTATGTAGTTTCACATAGAAAATCAAGGCAAATCGAACTCGAAAAGAAAAGCTAGGATTCTAATGAAAATCAGTCAGAATTTGAATGAAAATGGGAAGATATTTTGAAATCTCTAATATTCACACACACATACAGAAAGCAAACAAAAGAAATTCAAGCATGAATCTTGGAAAATTGTAACGGGTCAAGACTCGACCAGTGAGTTTCTGCACGACCCAACTCGGTTTTTAAAACGGGTAATACCTTTCAATTCTTGTTCTCTTATCATTTTACCTGATCCTTCGTGTTTTCATGAAAAATAGTGTGATGTTTACCACTTGAAATTCTCGCATAGAAGACTGCCCTAGATGAATTTTATTAGTGTTCCTTAGTTATAAAATGATAGCTTCTGTATAGAACTTCATATTGAATTTGTTAATTAAATGATGCTCTATCACGACCACTTGAAACAAGTCGTTTGCGCGACCATTTAAGATTAGTTGATTATGGTTTTCGTACTTAAAATCATGCTTGTCATTACTGCGAGTCTCAAAGAGTCTGACCGTTTGCAAAATTGATTGTGCTTAAGCCGTTTGCCTATTTGAATATGCTTATGTTAAACTTACAATAGGAATTAGTTTATGGAAAGGCTATCAAAAGCGATTTGCATAATCTCATAAGTTAGTATTACATTGGTGATAATACTCTTTCATCTGCTCCGAATATACTCCACCATTCATAGAACCATCTGGGAATGGGAAATGAAATTTAAAGATCGAAACAAAACCCCTTCCCTTTACCACATTGTTAAACTGATTTTTACGGATGTGTGTGTGTGTATGTGAATCTGTTGATGTGGGTCTATTGTAATGGGAATGAAAAGGGAGGCGACTAGGGAGTGTGTTGTGTTGACGGGGAAGGAGAAATATAGGTGTGGTTTTCTGTTTTTGATTTTTTGGATGCGTGTGTATATTGATGTGTCTGAAATTGGTGGGGAATCGAGGAAGAGGAGGGGTGGACGTGTAATAGAGGATGGGGAAGAAGACAACCAGTCGTGTGATGTGTATGATGCTGTGTAATATGGGATTTTGAGAATAGAATCAAGAAAGAAGAGGACAAGATCGTGCCTGTGTGCACTGTTCTTGTCTAATTTTTTTTATTATTGTAAATCGTCTATCTGTGAATGTATGTGTGTATTGTGTACTTAAGCAAAAAGGGAGATGAGAATAATTTTAGGGATTAAAGAGGGAAATTGGGGATTTGAGAAGATTGGGGAATTGGGGCTTGATTGTAGGGATTTGGTGAAACTTTTAGGGGATTAGGCATGATTGAAGGGATTTGAAAAAGATTGGGGATTTTGAATTCCTTTTCAAAAATGGGGAGAGATTTAGGGGATTGGGAAAAAGATTAGGAGATAATGTGGAATTTTTGAATTGTTTCCAAAATAGGGAAGGTTAGAGAGTGATTTGGGGGAAGATAAGATATGAGGGGATGAACTTGGACGGATGTATCTAGACTATATTTAGTCTAGATTCAAAGTAGGATTGGAAAGAAGATTTGGGATTTATATATATATAATGATAAATTCAAAATAAAATAAGAGAAAAAGAAAATTTCAATGGAATTATGAACGTACATAGACGAACACTCGTCTAGGTTCAAAAGAAAAAATGTAATTTAATAAATAAGATAAATATGAATAAATGAAGAATTTTGAAATATTGAAGAATAAGAAGGAATTTGAACATTTTATTTTAAATTGGCCAATATTCAACTTAAAGGTGTAAATAAAAAATAAAATATATACATATATATATATATATATATATATATATATATATATATATCTATATATTTATATATATACGTATTTTTATAAAATACAGAAATAACTATTAAATAAACTCAAATAAAATTATTTAAATATTGGTAATCACAGATAAATTATTAATTTGCACAAATAATTACAAATTGAAATAAATTTGTCATGTAGCCTAAGTGATGCAATTATATGATATAGCCACTAATATTATAAATGTACTAATTTCACAAATAGTCACAGTTTTGACAAATAGCCTAAATAATGTAAAAGTTACGTAATATAGCCACACTTAAGCATATAATATATAAATAGAGGATAACGCACGTAAATGGATAATTTCTAATGCACATTTTGCTCAAATAATCACATTGCACCCTTAAGTTGAATTATGGCCAATTTTAAAAAAAAGAGGGACAAAATTGGGTGTCAACAATGACTGGGCACCAACCACCGTACAACCATAATCAACGGAATCTACAATATCATGATACTCCTGACTTACACAGTAGACAACCTCCCTATTATCAGGGTTTTCAACAAAAATCTTATCAGGCTCAACTCAATCGGCACCAGACAAAAAGGATGAAGCCTCGCGCATTTACTCCTCTTGCTGAATCTCTGACAAACACATTAGAAAGACTAAGGGATCAAGGTATATTGCAGCCGAGAAATGGATGGGTCCCTCGTTCGGAATTTGATCCATCAAAGACTTGTGCATATCATTCGAACATTCAAGGTCATGACACTGAAGAATGTCCAGCACTGAAGCACAAAATTCAGAATTTGATCGAAAAAGGCAAGATAATAGTACAACAAGAATCACGAAATGGAAATTACGACTCTCAATGATGCAATCGAAACTACGAAAGCGGTAAAAGATAAGAAACGAGTCACACGAAAGTCCAAGTAGCAACGAAGAACTTGTTCCGTTACACCCCGAACGATTGGAAAGAATCACCTACGCTATGCAACTATCCTCAAGAATCACGAGGTTCTTGCAAATAAAATGATCGGAGAGGTTTGAAGTTCAACTCGGAATCCACCAATTGAAATCAAGCCAAAATCAAGGGTTTTCAATAGAGATAGTTTCATATGTTTTGTGTATTCAAAGTAAGCTAAATGAATTCAAGACCTAATGAAGACTTTTATAGTCATCTACAACTTGTAATGAAAGGTCCTAAATACCCCCAAAGTGGGTTAAAACATTAAAGGCCACTTAGGGCTAAAGTAGGAATTACATGCTAAAAATAAAAGAAACCTGTCATGCTTGCACAGGGGGTAGGCGGTCCGCCCACCCCCACTAGGCGGTCCGCCTCGTGAAAGTCCTGAGAGCAACCAGTGAGTAGGTGGCCGCCCCTAGCAGGTAGGCGGTCCGCCTCACCTAGATCCAGAGAGTCAATAATTTGTAGGCGGTCCGCCCCTTTTGGTAGGCGGTCCGCCTCTTCCTGAAGCTTCTTGAAGTGCCTCAATTTGTGTCTCTTGAGCCTCTTCATGTGGTCTAAGTGGTCCTCCATCCATGGTGCTCCAATGCATGATCTTCAAGGTTGTTCCGGAGCTTCCATCTTCCACGTCCAAGCTCTTCCCTACCAAGTGAATGTGAGCATCATGGATTGCTTTGGCTTGACTTCTAGTAAAGGGTCTTGTCTTGGTTTGCAGTGCATCATCCTCCCCTTCTTGAGAAGATTTCATCCTCGAAATTAAGGCGTCATCCTCCAAGGCATCATCATCTACATCAAAAGAAGTCAAGTCACTAACATTGAAAGTATTCGACACATTATACTCACCCGGTAAGTCTATCACATATGCATTATTGTTGATCTTGGACAACACTTGGAATGGTCCATTTCCTCTTGGTGCCAACTTCCCCTTCTATGGTTTGGAAATCGTTCCTTGCGGAAGTGCACCCACACCCAATCTCCCTTCTTGAATTCCACATTCTTCCTTCCTTTGTTCTTCTTGGTTTCTATCTTCTCGTAAGCCTCCTCCAAAGTTTTCTTCACCTTGGCATGAAGTTCAAGCAATGCCTTGGCCCGAGCTTTACTTTCAAAATCAACAACCACATCCCTTGGCAAAGGGGTAAGATCAAGAGGAATCAAAGGGTTAAAACCATAAACACACTCAAACGGAGTCATGCCAATCATACGATGCAATGTGCGGTTATATGCAAACTCCATGAGTGGTAGCTTATCAATCCAAGTCCCGGCCTTGCCTTTGGTCATGGCTCTAAGTAGAGCTCCCAAGGTTCGGTTCACCACCGCGGTTTGCCCATCGGTTTGAGGGTGGTGAGACGTAGAGAATAGCAATTTGGTGCCAAGAGCACCCCACAAACACTTCCAAAAATGGCTAAGGAACTTGGAGTCCCTATCAGAGCCAATATGATCGTCGGCTAAATCATCTGTTATCCTTGTTAACTCGAAATTTTCTGTTAAGCCTGTTTTCTTGTTCATATCTCTTAGTCCTTATCCTTGTGTCGAGGTAACCGATTAATCTCCGGTTTAGACGTTGGCAAGCCATAAAGTTCCGTTGGATTAGCCCGTTGAGTCTAGGAGGACGTAGGGCCGGACCCGGATTGGTGTTCCCGTCGCTTAGCTACATAGGATAAGAACGAAAGAAATCTGAATAAAGAAAACACCTTAATAGAAAAGAGTAGAGTTAACTATAGGATAACCCCCCCATAAGAAAACAAAAAACACTTAACTCCCGTATTATATGAAACATTGGTTTAACAAATATAATGATAATGATTATTATATCTATTTTATGAATATATGTTTTTCTGATTTAATAAAAAACGATAATCCTTACGTAGAAGAAACTCTTCTGCTATATTATAAACTTTGGAGAAGAGATTTCCTTAATAAAAATAAAAAAATAATATTTTAAAACAAATATGGATCCAGGTTATCTAGAACTCTGGATAAATATTGATAAAGAAATTAATGACCATGAAAAGCTTTTAAAAGATAATCTACATAGATATCTCTTAACAGGAAATATTGATTTTCTACATTATATGCAAAATAATATTTCAGAAATACTTAGGTTAAAACCTATAGCTGAAAGTTATTATAGAAAAGCTTGTGACGGTCCAGGAATTCATTATTAAAATGGAAGGATCTTCGCAGTCAGTATTAAACAGTATAAACCTATCAACAGAGATAGATAAAATATCAAAAATAGAAAATAATCTGTTAAATTGGAATATTCCCAAAGAAAAGTTAGAAAAAATATATGAAGTCGGAGCATTTGACTTCATAAATAGATTTAATATTAAAACATGTGAATCAACAATTGCTATAAATCAGTCAGTTGAAACAATTCAACTATTGTCTATAAAAGATATAGAAAAATATAGAAAAAGTTATAAGTTCCTACATATAGGACTAGTGCAAGTGGCTGTAAAACCACTTCATAGGCTAGGATTAGATATTCCTATATGTTTATTATTAAGAGATAATAGATTCTTAAACTTTGATGATTCATTAATAGCTGTATTACAAAGTAACATGGCAAATGGGCCAGTATACTTTAATTGTTATCCAAATTTCTCAGTTGATATTAATGATCCAACAATATTAGATACTCTAACATTAAATATTAAAACAAAACATTTAAATAGTAAACATCAAGCCAGAGAAATAGCTATAATATATAGAGTATATTATAAATTAATGAAAACTACTCTAGCTCCCAAAGCTAAACCAAGTAGAGCTCATAAAGGAGTTACAATGTTAATGGAAGCAAATATTAGACATCATAATATATTTGTCCCAAGATTACTTAAATGGGATGAAGTCTTATCAAAAGATGAATGGCACTTTGATTCCATCACAGAACCAAAAGTGGAAGATGAATCTATACAAATAGAACAAGTTATACAACATACAGATGGATCAATAGATTTAAAATTCCTAAAATCTAGATCCTTTAACGCTACATCTTCATCTTCCAGAATGTCCTTTTCAAGGCCATCTACTTCTTGTCCCCTGGAGGAAGAAGACATAATAAGCAAAAAATTAAAAGGTGTTAACTTTAGTAAAAGAATTCCACAACCAGAATACAAACCTGTCATAATCAATCAACCATCAAGCCCAACCTTTAGTGAAATAAATGATTCCTTAGGAATGATAACGTTAGAGGAACCATTTGAACCAGATATAAAATATCTCCAACAACTCTGGGTAAAACCAGAAAATAATATTAAAAGAGAATGGTATAGAAACAATTACACTTTAGAACAGAGGAGATCATTTAGAGATAAATGGATGAAAGATATGAAAAAATGGAAGTGTAGTTTAGAATTTTTTAAATGGTTTGAATATACAGGAAAATTAGCTAACTGTGAATCTTTAAATATGGTAGTTAAAAAATGGTATACGAAAAGTAATAAAATAATAGAATCTACCATTCCCCCATTAGAAGAAATAAATATACCAGTAGGTGATAAAGTAGTAATAGGAAATCCTTTTAAAAGAACATCAATAGATGCCCAAGGAGAACCTAAAAACAAAGATATTAATAAATTAATAGAACAAAGTAATTATACAAATCAAATACTACATGTCATAGCCAATCAAGTAGAAGAAGCGAGAAGCAAGTCTTCTTTTAAACCATTTCCAGAAAAAAGAATAAAATTTGAAGATAATATTGAAGAAAATCCAATTTTCAGGCTACCTAGTATGTCAAAAGATAAATTCCCTAGTCTTCCTAAAGGTGGATTAGAAATAAAAGGTGATGTTCTAGATGAAATTACTAAAAGGTTAAAATCATCTTTGACGATAAATACAATTCCAAAAGAAAAAGAAAATTCGGTAAAAACCTTATCTGAATTAAATAATCAATTAAATAAATTAGGATCTAATTATCATCATAAGAAAAATTATTATAAAAAACCCACATTTCCTGACATACAGTATGAAGAAGAACATCTAGTATCATTTAGTTCTCACTCAGGTGATGCTATAACTGAATGGAATATAGATGGACAAGCAGAACATCAAATACTTAATAGATTACATGAAATGGGAATAGCAGCAACGGCCTATAAGATAAAAGGTAATACAGATAAGCAAGCAGCAACCCTGCTTTCTTACGGATTTACAGGAATGTTAAAAAATTGGTGGGACAACTATCTATCGGATAAAGATAGAGAAACTGTCCTTAATGCTACTACAATCATAAAAATAGTTAAACAAGAAGGTAGTAGTACTAATCAAATAATAGAAGAACAAGTACGTGAAGATGCCATAAACACTTTATTATATGCCATAATTAAACACTTTATTGGAGAACCAAACCATAGGGGCAATAGAACTTCGCGGAAAACATATTTATGAAATTAAAAGATTAATAATTAAATTAAATCTAATAATTAAAATAAATATTGAAAATATTTAATTGAACAGAAGACTTACTATTAAATTCAGAACTGTTTATTGAACTTCAGAGAACATTTGTTTACAGAGAGAGTAATACAGAGAGAGTAGGCAATATTTCGAAGGGGATTTTCGAGTGATGCCTTACTTCTGATTTCTATTCGTATTTATAGCTGCTAATAATACTATTCTCCTTTACAGGTGGAGAGCTATTAACGGGGAATCTTTATCTTTTATAAAGTAAGATAAGATTTACATTATTGCTGATAATGGGTTCTTGTCAGGAATCTTATCTTCACAAAAGTAAAGTAAGATCTATTTGTCGTCTTCTTCTTTAAAATTCCGTGAGATACGCTTGAGCAATCCCGTGTGGGTCCTCCATATCTCCATTATCTTCTGCTGATGCTGTTGATGATGCAGTATCCAATAATTCAGTAATTTGAGCTATTTCATTGCCGTTTGCTTGGTCTAAATTCGCCAAGGCCTGTTGAAGTTTCCTTTTCAATGCTTCTTTGGATAATCTGTTAGCTGATTCGGTCTTTATCTGACTTTGTACCTGTTTATTTTTAGGGGTCCATCCCTTGATTTTAATAGTCTTAACAAGGTATCTGACCTTGTATAGTACTTCAATGTTAAACTCCCAACTGATAATGTAGGACACTCTTTTTGCCACAAAGAATTTACATAATTGTATATATTCTGGTAATGCCGCTAATTCTTCATTTTCTTTTTGATAATTTGTGTGTAGCTGTTTGAAAGAAGGTGATAATACTCTTTCATCTGCTCCGAATATACTCCACCATTCATAGAACCATCTGGGAATGGGACTTGTTGAAATCTGTTCACAGAACTTGACAAACCATGAATGGCTGCCAGGTCTTAAATATATAAAGTTAATCCATGCGTTTTTATAGTCATAAAAATTGTAACTTGATATTTTAAAATCAACTGGTAATGGGAATTGGATTGGCGTGTGTAGATGATCTACTGGCCAGTCCGCAGGGCTTAAAATCTTTTTTATAGTAAACTTGGAGTATCGAATACTCCTCGGATCATTTTTGTCTGCTAATTCATTCTCGATTTCTATTGAATTTGTTGCTATTAATATGGCCTCATAAAACTCTCTTGTTTTATAAGGGTTATCGGTTTCTATGTAATTCCTGTCTGAGTAGCAGGTCTTGATAATTTCTGTAATTCGTTTTTCAACGAACTTTCTTTCAATGGCAATAACTGGTATCTGTTGACTATTTATCCAATCGAATTTTTGAGGGTTTGCTGTTGAAGAGCTTGCTGCTTGTTCATGTTTGATAGGAGGCTGTACCGCCTCAGAATAACTGTTTATACTTCTCCTGGCATAACTATTTAATGACTGTTTTGAAGTTCCGGATATTGTTTCCTTCTTTACCGGGGTTGGAGGAGGTAATTGAGGAAATTCTGCTAGGGCTGTATATCTGTTTATGTGTGGGTTCTGGTTATGGTGCTGCTCCATGAATTGCCTTGGGGGCCTTACTGGAAATAAGGGCCGCATGATTTTTCTGTAAGAATTCTCTGGTTAAAAAATCTGGAAGACTATTGTCTTCTCCTTTAATAAATTCTATTTGAAAATCAAAGCTAGATAATAAAGCTTGCCATCTGGCAAATATTTGTTTTGAAACTAAATTTTTAACATCTTTTTGCAAAACATCTTTTGCTGCTTTACAGTCAACTCTTAAAAGAAATTCTTTGTTTATTAGATCATCTTGAAATTTAGTTATACATAAAACTATTGATAAAATTTCTTTTTTTATAGTACTATAATTTTTTTGAGTTCCGTTCCATATGCCAGAGCAGTATCGGACTAATTGTTCAGACCATTTTGGAGAGAGACGCTGTTTAAGAATTCCTCCGAAACCTATTTCAGAGGCATCGGTTTCAACAATCATAAAGGCATCCGGATGTGGTATGCCTAGACATGGAAGTCTTTGAACAATTCTTTTGACCTTTTGGACTGTTTGTGTTTGTTCTTGGCTCCAAGGAATTGGATTTTTCCTAAGACGCTGATAAAGGGGTTCACATATTTGTCTAAGATTTGGAATAAAATCTGAGACATAGTTGAGGCTTCCTAAAAATCTTTGTAACTGAGTTTTATCAGTTAAAACATCTGGAAATTTTGTAGAAAATTCTATGGCTCTATAAATTGGTTTATACATGCCTTGAGATAAGTCATGTCCTAAAAATCTGATAGAGGTTTGAAATAGTTTGATCTTTTTGGCACTCACTACCAGCCCATTTTTCTTAATAATATTAAGAAATATCTTTAAATGCTTAAAATGTTGATCTATATTTTCTGAAAATATTAATACGTCATCTATATAAACTATTGAGAATGAACTATATGGATTAAATATATTATTCATTATATTTTGAAATTCTGATGGGGCATTTTTTAATCCAAAGGGCATAACATTCCATTCATATTGGCCAAAAGGCACATTAAATGCTGTTTTATACTTATCCCTTTCATCTATTTGGATTTGCCAAAATCCTGATTTCATATCAAATTTACTATATATTTTAGCCTTATACGTTCTTTTTAATAAATCTCTTTTATTTGGAATTGGATATCGTATCCATCTTAATACTTTGTTTAAAGGTTTATAATTTATAACTAATCTTGGAGCTCCTCTTTCTCGTTCAGCATTGTTATTAACATAAAATGCGGAACAACTCCAAGGTGACTTAGAGGGGCGAATTATTTTCTTTTCTAATAATTCATTAATTTCCTTTTTACAATATTCCATTAATTCTTGGTTCATTTGAATTGGTCTAGCCTTAGTGGGGATAGATCCATCTTCAAATCCTTCTATATATGATAATCGTACTATATGCCTTTTTCTTTCCCAAAAGGCATTAGGTAGATCTGAACAAACTTCAGATTCTATTTCTTTTTGGGCTTGTAGTATTTTATCTTGAATTAATTTATCTTTAAGCTGGTCTTCTATTTTAACAATTTTAATTTCATCTTTTATGTAGTTTATTTGATTTTTTATCATTTGTATTTTATAAATACTTCTTTCTTTTAGAGTATCTATTTCTTTTTGTTTTGGACCATTTAGGAAATAAAATATTATTTCTTTACCAAGATTATTGGTAGTAATACCTGTTGTATTTACTGTAAAAGGAGATATCTGAGTTAAAAAGGGAGTTCCTAATATGACTTCTTCGTTCAATTCTTTTATTAGAATAAATGTATTTTTAAAGCATATGTTATTATTACATATATGTGCATTAGATAATTTATATTTTATTTTAAGTTTTTCTCCTGATGCAGAGAATAATTTTGCTGATGTTTTATCACAATATTTTGTTGGAATCAATCCTTCTACTATACAATTTTGGTCAGCACCAGAGTCTAGTAAAGCTACTGTCTGGATACTGTATTCACTATTTATGACTAATTTTATTGGTACATACCATTTTTGAGACTTAATTTTAGAGATAGCCAAGACTCCTAATTCGTCGTCTTGTGCTTCTACTTGTTTAGTATTTGAACTTTCTCCTATTATTTTAGAATTTAACTCCTTTTGAGTTTCTTGAATTAATTCTAGAGCAAGGTTTTCTTCCTCTATTTTATTAACTTTTTGTTTTAAAATGTTAACTTGTTGTTTTAATGTTGCTAATTCTGCATAAAGATCTGATATAGATATTTTTTCTTCTTTTTTATCAAATTTTTGTAGAATATTTTTCATACTAAAAGGATTGGATATGTTAGGTTTATTTGATTCTCTACTTAAGACTATATCTTTTAATTTTAAAAGATATTCTCTTTTAATTTCTTCATCCTTTATTTGATCTATTAGATCAAAGAAGAATTCTTTATTTTCATTTGATATGACTTTTATTGAACCTGTCCCGCAGGTACATAATCCTCTAGGACAATCACACTCTGATTCGGAAGTGTAACTATCACTAGACTCATATGCTATATTAATTTGTTCATCATCACTTATGATATCCGTGGATGAACTTTCTTCTTCACTATTATCATTTTCGTCTAGTATAGCATATATTTTATTCTTAATGTCTTCATCTAATTCTAAACTATTAATTTTATTTTTCTTCTTTGTCTTGACTCTACAATTATTTGCTTTATGGCCTTGTTTTCCACAATTATAGCATCTTTCTTTAAAAGAAGGTTGCTTATTTTGACTTGCATTTTTTGGATTTTTCTTCTTATATCTTTTGGAAGATTTTCTTTTATAATTACTACTATTGCTACTTTTGTCTTTTCTATTTATCTTTCTGGATCTTTTTGTTGCCTCGGTAGACGGGGCAGTTATCTTAGTATAACCAAAATCACTACAGAAATTTCCTAATTCTTTCTTAGTGATTTTATAATCTCTTTTTAACTGATTTTTTAATTTCATATCAGTACATAGTTCTAAAGCTGTTATGTTAATAAAGCTTACTATATCACCATAGGTTAATCCGTCATAAGGTATTTCACCGTTAAATCTATCTTTTATTTTTTGTCTAACTTTATCTGCAAATAAATGTGGTAGTCCACTTATAAATTTTTCTTTCCAATAACTATGATTACAATCTTCTCTAATCATTACTTTGTTTAGAAATATGTCTTTATACCATTTAAAGTCATGTAATTTTGGACATGATAAATTAGATAATATTTCTAAGCTTCTATCTTTAAATACTTTTGGTTCTCCAATAAAGTGTTTAATTATGGCATATAATAAAGTGTTTATGGCATCTTCACGTACTTGTTCTTCTATTATTTGATTAGTACTACTACCTTCTTGTTTAACTATTTTTATGATTGTAGTAGCATTAAGGACAGTTTCTCTATCTTTATCCGATAGATAGTTGTCCCACCAATTTTTTAACATTCCTGTAAATCCGTAAGAAAGCAGGGTTGCTGCTTGCTTATCTGTATTACCTTTTATCTTATAGGCCGTTGCTGCTATTCCCATTTCATGTAATCTATTAAGTATTTGATGTTCTGCTTGTCCATCTATATTCCATTCAGTTATAGCATCACCTGAGTGAGAACTAAATGATACTAGATGTTCTTCTTCATACTGTATGTCAGGAAATGTGGGTTTTTTATAATAATTTTTCTTATGATGATAATTAGATCCTAATTTATTTAATTGATTATTTAATTCAGATAAGGTTTTTACCGAATTTTCTTTTTCTTTTGGAATTGTATTTATCGTTAAAGATGATTTTAACCTTTTAGTAATTTCATCTAGAACATCATCTTTTATTTCTAATCCACCTTTAGGAAGACTAGGGAATTTATCTTTTGACATACTAGGTAGCCTGAAAATTGGATTTTCTTCAATATTATCTTCAAATTTTATTCTTTTCTCTGGGAATGGTTTAAAAGAAGACTTGCTTCTTGCTTCTTCTACCTGATTGGCTATGACATGTAGTATTTGATTTGTATAATTACTTTGTTCTATTAATTTATTAATATCTTTGTTTTTAGGTTCTCCTTGGGCATCTATTGATGTTCTTTTAAAAGGATTTCCTATTACTACTTTATCACCTACTGGTATATTTATTTCTTCTAATGGGGGAATGGTAGATTCTATTATTTTATTACTTTTTGTATACCATTTTTTAACTACCATATTTAAAGATTCACAGTTAGCTAATTTTCCTGTATATTCAAACCATTTAAAAAATTCTAAACTACACTTCCATTTTTTCATATCTTTCATCCATTTATCTCTAAATGATTTCCTCTGTTCTAAGGTGTAATTGTTTCTATACCACTCTCTTTTAATATTATTCTCTGGTTTTACCCAGAGTTGTTGGAGATATTTTATATCTGGTTCAAATGGTTCTTCTAACGTTATCATTCCTAAGGAATCATTTATTTCACTAAAGGTTGGGCTTGATGGTTGATTGATTATGACAGGCTTGTATTCTGGTTGTGGAATTCTTTTGCTAAAGTTAACACCTTTTAAATTTTTGCTTATGATGTCTTCTTCCTCCAGGGGACAAGAAGTAGATGGCCTTGAAAAGGACATCCTGGAAGATGAAGATGTAGCGTTAAATGATCTAGATTTTAGGAATTTTAAATCTATTGATCCATCTGTATGTTGTATAACTTGTTCTATTTGTATAGATTCATCTTCCACTTTTGGTTCCGTGATGGAATCAAAGTGCCATTCATCTTTTGATAAGACTTCATCCCATTTAAGTAATCTTGGGACAAATATATTATGATGTTTAATATTTGCTTCCATTAACATTGTAACTCCTTTATGAGCTCTACTTGGTTTAGCTTTGGGAGCTAGAGTAGTTTTCATTAATTTATAATATACTCTATATATTATAGCTATTTCTCTGGCTTGATGTTTACTATTTAAATGTTTTGTTTTAATATTTAATGTTAGAGTATCTAATATTGTTGGATCATTAATATCAACTGAGAAATTTGGATAACAATTAAAGTATACTGGCCCATTTGCCATGTTACTTTGTAATACAGCTATTAATGAATCATCAAAGTTTAAGAATCTATTATCTCTTAATAATAAACATATAGGAATATCTAATCCTAGTCTATGAAGTGGTTTTACAGCCACTTGCACTAGTCCTATATGTAGGAACTTATAACTTTTTCTATATTTTTCTATATCCTTTATAGACAATAGTTGAATTGTTTCAACTGACTGATTTATAGCAATTGTTGATTCACATGTTTTAATATTAAATCTATTTATAAAGTCAAATGCTCCGACTTCATATATTTTTTCTAACTTTTCTTTGGGGATACCATAGGGGCAATAGAACTTCGCGGAAAACATATTTATGAAATTAAAAGATTAATAATTAAATTAAATCTAATAATTAAAATAAATATTGAAAATATTTAATTGAACAGAAGACTTACTATTAAATTCAGAACTGTTTATTGAACTTCAGAGAACATTTGTTTACAGAGAGAGTAATACAGAGAATGTAGGCAATATTTCGAAGGGGATTTTCGAGTGATGCCTTACTTCTGATTTCTATTCGTATTTATAGCTGCTAATAATACTATTCTCCTTTACAGGTGGAGAGCTATTAACGGGGAATCTTTATCTTTTATAAAGTAAGATAAGATTTACATTATTGCTGATAATGGGTTCTTGTCAGGAATCTTATCTTCACAAAAGTAAAGTAAGATCTATTTGTCGTCTTCTTCTTTAAAATTCCGTGAGATACGCTTGAGCAATTCCGTGTGGGTCCTCCATATCTCCATTATCTTCTGCTGATGCTGTTGATGATGCAGTATCCAATAATTCAGTAATTTGAGCTATTTCATTGCCGTTTGCTTGGTCTAAATTCGCCAAGGCCTGTTGAAGTTTCCTTTTCAATGCTTCTTTGGATAATCTGTTAGCTGATTCGGTCTTTATCTGACTTTGTACCTGTTTATTTTTAGGGGTCCATCCCTTGATTTTAATAGTCTTAACAAGGTATCTGACCTTGTATAGTACTTCAATGTTAAACTCCCAACTGATAATGTAGGACACTCTTTTTGCCACAAAGAATTTACATAATTGTATATATTCTGGTAATGCCGCTAATTCTTCATTTTCTTTTTGATAATTTGTGTGTAGCTGTTTGAAAGAAGGTGATAATACTCTTTCGTCTGCTCCGAATATACTCCACCATTCATAGAACCATCTGGGAATGGGACTTGTTGAAATCTGTTCACAGAACTTGACAAACCATGAATGGCTGCCAGGTCTTAAATATATAAAGTTAATCCATGCGTTTTTATAGTCATAAAAATTGTAACTTGATATTTTAAAATCAACTGGTAATGGGAATTGGATTGGCGCGTGTAGATGATCTACTGGCCAGTCCGCAGGGCTTAAAATCTTTTTTATAGTAAACTTGGAGTATCGAATACTCCTCGGATCATTTTTGTCTGCTAATTCATTCTCGATTTCTATTGAATTTGTTGCTATTAATATGGCCTCATAAAACTCTCTTGTTTTATAAGGGTTATCGGTTTCTATGTAATTCCTGTCTGAGTAGCAGGTCTTGATAATTTCTGTAATTCGTTTTTCAACGAACTTTCTTTCAATGGCAATAACTGGTATCTGTTGACTATTTATCCAATCGAATTTTTGAGGGTTTGCTGTTGAAGAGCTTGCTGCTTGTTCATGTTTGATAGGAGGCTGTACCGCCTCAGAATAACTGTTTATACTTCTCTTGGCATAACTATTTAATGACTGTTTTTAAGTTCCGGATATTGTTTCCTTCTTTACCGGGGTTGGAGGAGGTAATTGAGGAAATTCTGCTAGGGCTGTATATCTGTTTATGTGTGGGTTCTGGTTATGGTGCTGCTCCATGAATTGCCTTGGGGGCCTTACTGGAAATAAGGGCCGCATGATTTTTCTGTAAGAATTCTCTGGTTAAAAAATCTGGAAGACTATTGTCTTCTCCTTTAATAAATTCTATTTGAAAATCAAAGCTAGATAATAAAGCTTGCCATCTGGCAAATATTTGTTTTGAAACTAAATTTTTAACATCTTTTTGCAAAACGTCTTTTGCTGCTTTACAGTCAACTCTTAAAAGAAATTCTTTGTTTATTAGATCATCTTGAAATTTAGTTATACATAAAACTATTGATAAAATTTCTTTTTTTATAGTACTATAATTTTTTTGAGTTCCGTTCCATATGCCAGAGCAGTATCGGACTAATTGTTCAGACTCTTTTGGAGAGAGACGCTGTTTAAGAATTCCTCCGAAACCTATTTCAGAGGCATCGGTTTCAACAATCATAAAGGCATCCGGATGTGGTATGCCTAGGCATGGAAGTCTTTGAACAATTCTTTTGACCTTTTGGACTGTTTGTGTTTGTTCTTGGCTCCAAGGAATTGGATTTTTCCTAAGACGCTGATAAAGGGGTTCACATATTTGTCTAAGATTTGGAATAAAATCTGAGACATAGTTGAGGCTTCCTAAAAATCTTTGTAACTGAGTTTTATCTGTTAAAACATCTGGAAATTTTGTAGAAAATTCTATGGCTCTATAAATTGGTTTATACATGCCTTGAGATAAGTCATGTCCTAAAAATCTGATAGAGGTTCCAAATAGTTTGATCTTTTTGGCACTCACTACCAGCCCATTTTTCTTAATAATATTAAGAAATATCTTTAAATGCTTAAAATGTTGATCTACATTTTCTGAAAATATTAATACGTCATCTATATAAACTATTGAGAATGAACTATATGGATTAAATATATTATTCATTATATTTTGAAATTCTGATGGGGCATTTTTTAATCCAAAGGGCATAACATTCCATTCATATTGGCCAAAAGGCACATTAAATGCTGTTTTATACTTATCCCTTTCATCTATTTGGATTTGCCAAAATCCTGATTTCATATCAAATTTACTATATATTTTAGCCTTATATGTTCTTTTTAATAAATCTCTTTTATTTGGAATTGGATATCGTATCCATCTTAATACTTTGTTTAAAGGTTTATAATTTATAACTAATCTTGGAGCTCCTCTTTCTCGTTCAGCATTGTTATTAACATAAAATGCGGAACAACTCCAAGGTGACTTAGAGGGACGAATTATTTTCTTTTCTAATAATTCATTAATTTCCTTTTTACAATATTCCATTAATTCTTGGTTCATTTGAATTGGTCTAGCCTTAGTGGGGATAGATCCATCTTCAAATCCTTCTATATATGGTAATCGTACTATATGCCTTTTTCTTTCCCAAAAGGCATTAGGTAGATCTGAACAAACTTCAGATTCTATTTCTTTTTGGGCTTGTAGTATTTTATCTTGAATTAATTTATCTTTAAGCTGGTCTTCTATTTTAACAATTTTAATTTCATCTTTTATGTAGTTTATTTGATTTTTTATCATTTGTATTTTATAGATACTTCTTTCTTTTAGAGTATCTATTTCTTGTAGTTTTGGACCATTGAGGAAATAAAATATTATTTCTTTACCAAGATTATTGGTAGTAATACCTGTTGTATTTACTGTAAAAGGAGATATCTGAGTTAAAAAGGGAGTTCCTAATATGACTTCTTCGTTCAATTCTTTTATTAGAATAAATGTATTTTTAAAGCATATGTTATTATTACATATATGTGCATTAGATAATTTATATTTTATTTTAAGTTTTTCTCCTGATGCAGAGAATAATTTTGCTGATGTTTTATCACAATATTTTGTTGGAATCAATCCTTCTACTATACAATTTTGGTCAGCACCAGAGTCTAGTAAAGCTACTGTCTGGATACTGTATTCACTATTTATGACTAATTTTATTGGTACATACCATTTTTGAGACTTAATTTTAGAGATAGCCAAGACTCCTAATTCGTCGTCTTGTGCTTCTACTTGTTTAGTATTTGAATTTTCTCCTATTATTTTAGAATTTAACTCCTTTTGAGTTTCTTGAATTAATTCTAGAGCAAGGTTTTCTTCCTCTATTTTATTAACTTTTTGTTTTAAAATGTTAACTTCTTGTTTTAATGTTGCTAATTCTGCATAAAGATCTGATATAGATATTTTTTCTTCTTTTTTATCAAATTTTTGTAGAATATTTTTCATACTAAAAGGATTGGATATGTTAGGTTTATTTGATTCTATACTTAAGACTATATCTTTTAATTTTAAAAGATATTCTCTTTTAATTTCTTCATCCTTTATTTGATCTATTAGATCAAAGAAGAATTCTTTATTTTCATTTGATATGACTTTTATTGAACCTGTCCCGCAGGTACATAATCCTCTAGGACAATCACACTCTGATTCGAAAGTGTAACTATCACTAGACTCATATGCTATATTAATTTGTTCATCATCACTTATGATATCCGTGGATGAACTTTCTTCTTCACTATTATCATTTTCGTCTAGTATAGCATATATTTTATTCTTAATGTCTTCATCTAATTCTAAACTATTAATCTTATTTTTCTTCTTTGTCTTGACTCTACAATCATTTGCTTTATGGCCTTGTTTTCCACAATTATAGCATCTTTCTTTAAAAGAAGGTTGCTTATTTTGACTTGCATTTTTTGGATTTTTCTTCTTATATCTTTGGAAGATTTTCTTTTATAATTACTATTGCTACTTTTGTCTTTTCTATTTATCCTTTTGGATCTTTTTGTTGCCTCGGTAGACGGGGCAGTTATCTTAGTATAACCAAAATCACTACAGAAATTTCCTAATTCTTTCTTAGTGATTTTATAATCTCTTTTTAACTGATTTTTTAATTTCATATCAGTACATAGTTCTAAAGCGGTTATGTTAATAAAGCTTACTATATCACCATAGGTTAATCCGTCATAAGGTATTTCACCGTTAAATCTATCTTTTATTTTTTGTCTAACTTTATCTGCAAATAAATGTGGTAGTCCACTTATAAATTTTTCTTTCCAATAACTATGATTACAATCTTCTCTAATCATTACTTTGTTTAGAAATATGTCTTTATACCATTTAAAGTCATGTAATTTTGGACATGATAAATTAGATAATATTCTAAGCTTCTATCTTTAAATACTTTTGGTTCTCCAATAAAGTGTTTAATTATGGCATATAATAAGTGTTTATGGCATCTTCACGTACTTGTTCTTCTATATTTGATTAGTACTACTACCTTCTTGTTTAAACTATTTTTATGATTGTAGTAGCATTAAGGACAGTTTCTCTATCTTTATCCGATAGATAGTTGTCCACCTATTTTTTAACATTCCTGTAAATCCGTAAGAAAGCAGGGTTGCTGCTTGCTTATCTGTATTACCTTTTATCTTATAGGCCGTTGCTGCTATTCCCATTTCATGTAATCTATTAAGTATTTGATGTTCTGCTTGTCCATCTATATTCCATTCAGTTATAGCATCAACCTGAGTGAGAACTAAATGATACTAGATGTTCTTCTTCATACTGTATGTCAGGAAATGTGGGTTTTTTATAATAATTTTTCTTATGATGATAATTAGATCCTAATTTATTTAATTGATTATTTAATTCAGATAAGGTTTTTACCGAATTTTCTTTTTCTTTTGGAATTGTATTTATCGTTAAAGATGATTTTAAACCTTTTAGTAATTTCATCTTAGAACATCACCTTTTATTTCTAATCCACCTTTAGAAGACTAGGGAATTTATCTTTTGACATATTAGGTAGCCTGAAAATTGGATTTTCTTCAATATTATCTTCAAATTTTATTCTTTTCTCTGGGAATGGTTTAAAAGAAGACTTGCTTCTCGCTTCTTCTACTTGATTGCTATGACATGTAGTATTTGATTTGTATAATTACTTTGTTCTATTAATTTATTAATATCTTTGTTTTTAGGTTCTCCTTGGGCATCTATTGATGTTCTTTTAAAAGGATTTCCTATTACTACTTTATCACCTACTGGTATATTTATTTCTTCTAATGGGGGAATGGTAGATTCTATTATTTTATTACTTTTCGTATACCATTTTTAACTACCATATTTAAAGATTCACAGTTAGCTAATTTTCTGTATATTCAAACCATTTAAAAATTCTAAACTACACTTCCATTTTTTCATATCTTTCATCCATTTATCTTTAAATGCTTTCCTCTGTTCTAAAGTGTAATTGTTTCTATACCATTCTCTTTAATATTATTCTCTGGTTTTACCCAGAGTTGTTGAAGATATTTTATATCTGGTTCAAATGGTTCCTCTAACGTTATCATTCCTAAGGAATCATTTATTTCACTAAAGGTTGGGCTTGATGGTTGATTGATTATGACAGGTTTGTATTCTGGTTGTGGAATTCTTTTACTAAAGTTAACACCTTTAAATTTTTGCTTATTATGTCTTCTTCCTCCAGGGGACAAGAAGTAGATGGCCTTGAAAAGGACATTCTGGAAGATGAAGATGTAGCGTTAAAGGATCTAGATTTTAGGAATTTTAAATCTATTGATCCATCTGTATGTTGTATAACTTGTTCTATTTGTATAGATTCATCTTCCACTTTTGGTTCCGTGATGGAATCAAAGTGCCATTCATCTTTTGATAAGACTTCATCCCATTTAAGTAATCTTGGGACAAATATATTATGATGTCTAATATTTGCTTCCATTAACATTGTAACTCCTTTATGAGCTCTACTTGGTTTAGCTTTGGGAGCTAGAGTAGTTTTCATTAATTTATAATATACTCTATATATTATAGCTATTTCTCTGGCTTGATGTTTACTATTTAAATGTTTTGTTTTAATATTTAATGTTAGAGTATCTAATATTGTTGGATTATTAATATCAACTGAGAAATTTGGATAACAATTAAAGTATACTGGCCCATTTGCCATGTTACTTTGTAATACAGCTATTAATGAATCATCAAAGTTTAAGAATCTATTATCTCTTAATAATAAACATATAGGAATATCTAATCCTAGCCTATGAAGTGGTTTTACAGCCACTTGCACTAGTCCTATATGTAGGAACTTATAACTTTTTCTATATTTTTCTATATCTTTTATAGACAATAGTTGAATTGTTTCAACTGACTGATTTATAGCAATTGTTGATTCACATGTTTTAATATTAAATCTATTTATGAAGTCAAATGCTCCGACTTCATATATTTTTTCTAACTTTTCTTTGGGAATATTCCAATTTAACAGATTATTTTCTATTTTTGATATTTTATCTATCTCTGTTGATAGGTTTATACTGTTTAATACTGACTGTGATGATCCTTCCATTTAATAATGAACTCCTGGACCGTCACAAGCTTTTCTATAATAACTTTCAGCTATAGGTTTTAACCTAAGTATTTCTGAAATATTATTTTGCATATAATGTAGAAAATCAATATTTCCTGTTAAGAGATATCTATGTAGATTATCTTTTAAAAGCTTTTCATGGTCATTAATTTCTTTATCAATATTTATCCAGAGTTCTAGATAACCTGGATCCATATTTATTTTTAAAATATTATATTTTTATTTTTATTAAGGAAATCTCTTCTCCAAAGTTTATAATATAGCAGAAGAGTTTCTTCTACGTAAGGATTATCGTTGTTTATTAAATCAGAAAAACATAATCTCATAAAATAGATGTAATAATCATTATCATTATATTTGTTAAACCAGTGTTTCATATAATACGGGAGTTAAGTGTTTTTTGTTTTCTTATGGGGGGGTTATCCTATAGTTAACTCTACTCTTTTCTATTAAGGTGTTTTCTTTATTCAGATTTCCTTCGTTCTTATCCTATGTAGCTAAGCGACGGGAACACCAATCCGGGTCCGGCCCTACGTCCTCCTAGACTCAATGGGCTAATCCAACGGAACTTTATGGCTTGCCAACGTCTAAACCGGAGATTAATCGGTTACCTCGACACAAGGATAAGGACTAAGAGATATGAACAAGAAAACAGGCTTAACAGAAAATTTCGAGTTAACAAGGATAACAGATGATTTAGCCGACGATCATATAGGCTCTGATACCATAGTAACAAAGAACAATAATAAAATAGAATTTACCGCCTTTCTTGAATTCCTAAAAGTAATCTAAAGATTTGAAAAAGAATTACCTTACCACCTAAAGGTGTAGACTTGAAGGTTGCAAAATAAATCCATGAGTAGCCACACACAAAAGTGCAAGAGAAAACCTCTCAATTTTTATTCATCATAAATCTCTATTGTTGTGTCGTATATCTAAAAATAAAGAAAATAACCCCTTTATATAGGAGTAGGGGCTGGCCATAGGCCTTACAAAATCCTACTCAAATATAGTTTCTAAGTAATAATGAAATAGGAAAAGAAACCAACTAGGAAAGAAAATCCTAATAGAATAAGAAAAGGAAGTAAATCCTTACTAAACTAGTAAAAATAAATTAAATCCTAAATAATATTGGTAAACTAATCCTAATTAATATTGGAATCAAAACCTAATTAATATAGGAAAATATATCCCAATTAATTTAGGAAACAAATCCCACTTGAACTAGGAAAACCTTGATAGCAATTTGCAAGCAACTTGGAGTACATTTCATGGAAATCCTTTGACTATGCTTTGCACCTTTTTGGGCTGAAACTAAGCATATTTTATGGGCTAAAAACGTGACCATATATGGCTCTTCTTGGGCTTCAAGTTTGACACACTTTAGGCTCCTTAATTAATTCAAAAATAGACTGATTTGGAACCAAATTCTTCCACTTCAAACTGCAGTAAATTTGACTTGAATATTCATCACTTGCACCTCAATTTGGACCATATAATATTTATATCACTTAGACAAAAGATCATCCTTGTCTTGAGCTCTTCCTCTTCACAATTCAAGTGCAATCAGCTTGTTTTGAACTTTCCTTATGTGAGATCTTGTCATACACCTTCCAAGAGCTTCGAAAGCTTCATCCAAGTATTTCGATGGAGTTTTCCTTCCATGGATGCTATCAAAACCCCAGTCAGAGAATGCAAAATATCCACATACTCATCAATATATCTGTTCATCACACTAAAGGACGAATGCAGACTCTAGCCAATACCTTGGTGTTCAAGGCAATTCAACCACTCTCTCTCGGTGATCTGTCACAAACAATAAACTGGGGCAGAAATTTTTGAGGTCCCCTCAAAAATTCCAAAAGACGCAAACTTGACACTTGGGTAGAAATTTTTGAGGACCCCTAAAAAATTTCAAGAAAAGTCCTTACAACAGCAACATGATAGCCTCCTTAGCACATCGCATGATATAACACTAGCATTCTAATTGTTGCGCTACTCTTGATGCATCGACTGAGGGTATACAGCCCAATGTCAAAATTCACACTTTCATTAGCTGGGGGCATACAACCCGAAGTATCGATTTTGAGGGTACATAGCCTGATATCGATTTGTCATCTAAATTATTTGAGGGCATACAACCCGAAGCGTCGGTTGAGGGTACACAATCCGATGTCGATTTGCATTTTAAATTAGCTGAGGGCATATAACCCAAAGTGTCGGTTGAGGGTACACAGCCTGATATCGATTTGTATTTTAAATTAGCTGAGGGCACACAACCTGAAGCGTCGATTGAGGGTACACAGCCCGATATCGATTTGTCATTTAAATTAGCTGAGGGCACACAACCCGAAGCGTTGATTGAGGGTACACAGCCCGATATCGATTTGTCATTTAAAATAGCTGAGGGCATACAACCCGAAGCGTCGGCTGAGGGTACACATCCCGATATCGATTTGCATTTTAAATTAGCTGAGGGCATACAACTCGAAATGTCGGTTGAGGGTACACAACCCGATATCGATTTGCATTTTAAATTAGCTGAGGGCACACAACCCGAAGCGTCGATTGAGGGTACAAAGCCTGATATCGATTTTTCATTTAAATTAGCTGAGGGCATACAACCCGAAGCGTCGATTGAGGGTACACAACCGATATCGATTTGCATTTTGAATTAGCTGAGGGCACACAACCCGAAGCATCGATTGAGGGTACACAGCCCGATATCGATTTGTCATTTAAATTAGCTGAGGGCACACAACCCGAAGCATCGATTGAGGGTACATAGTCCGATATCAATTTGTCATTTAAATTAGCTTAGGGCATACAACCCGAAGCGTCGATTGAGGGTACACAGCCCGATATCAATTTGCATTTTTATTTTTGCGGAGGGTACACAGCCCGGTGTTGAAATTGACACCGCAGAGGGTACATAGCCCAATGCAAATTTTTACATTGTAACAGAAAGATAGCCTGGAAGGCAGACAACCTGTTGAAAGGACAACATGACAAAGGGTTTGCAACCAAAATGAAAGAATGATAGGCAACCTTGCATGGAAAGATACACAGCTCAATACAAAAAGAATATACAGCCCGACGTACAAGCAAAATTTTAAAGGACGAAAAACAATGGACATACAATCCGGCGTCACACTGGCGAGATGATCCAACAACAGTTCAGCACGGCACGGCAAGGCAATCCGTATCCTTTCCTATTCGAGCCTATCTGCGCCAATCGTGCGTGTATTCGTGCTTAATCGTGCCCATCTGCTTTAGTCGTGCGCAGTTATAAAATTCACTCCTCAAATTCTTCCCAGTTCAATCAAGGCAATATTGGGGGCGAGTTTACTCATTTATCGAGACGAAGTGGAAATTATGTACATATAAACTCCTTTTTATGGGTGTGTAGTGCGCCACATCTTCATAACTATGATGACCATAAGCCTCTTTTCCCACGCTCGATTTTCTGATGTTAACTCATCTTTGGTAGCGCTTTTGCTCCCCTCTTCATTTATCTCACTAAAAGGCAAAAACATACACAAACCTAAACTTTACATACCTGGATAAGTTTAGTCTTTACATTCCAAATCGTGCGCCATAAACATCTCACACAGGCAAAATGACATTCTAAAACTACACACGGCCTGATTCTCATGAAATCCGAGATATGTAGGCAACTCAAAGACCGGGGTTCGGCCAAAATACCCCCCCCCCCGAAACTCCCCTTCTCCCCGTTCAATCATTTTGCCCACCAGTTGTGACAAAATTGGCTACTCCGTCAACTATCTTTGCCCGAAGACTCTTTCATCATACCCGGGCAAAGAGGGGCAGCTGTTGACACCTAATTTTGTCCCGCCTTTTTCTAAAATTGACCATAATTCAACTTAAGGGTGCAATTTGACTATTTGTGCAAAATGTGCATTAGAAATCATACATTTACGTGCATTATCCTCTATTTATATATTATATACTTAAGTGTGGCTATATTACGTAACTTTTGCATCATTTAGGCTATTTTTCAGAATTGTGAATATTTGTGAAATTAGTACATTTATAATATTAGTGGCTATATCATATAATTGCATCACTTAGGCTACGTGACAAATTTATTTCAATTTTTGATTATTTGTGCAAATTAATAATTATCTGTGATTACCTATATTTAAATAATATTATTTGAGTTTACTTAATAATTATTTGTGCATTTTATAAAAATACGTATATCTATATTTTTATTTACACCCTTAAGTTGAATATTGGCCAATTTAAAAGAAAATGTCCAAATTCCTTTTTATTCTTCAATATTTCAAATATCAAAAAATTCTTCATTTATTCATATTTATCTTATTTATTAAATTATATTTTTTTTTGTTTTGAACCTAGACGAGTGTTCGTCTATGTACGTTCATAATTCCATTGAAATTTTCTTTTTCTCTTATTTTATTTTGAATTAATCTTTTTATATATATAAATCCTAAATCTTCTTCTCAATCCTACTTTGAATCTAAACTAAATATAGCCTAGATACATCCGTCAAAGTTCATCCCCTCATATCTTATCTTCCCCCAAATTACTCTATAACCTTCCCCATTTTGGAAACAATTCAAAAATCTCACTTTATCTCCTAATATTTTTCCCAATCCCCTAAATCTCTCCCCATCTTTGGAAAGGAATTCAAAATCCCCAATCTTTTTCAAATCCCTTCAATTATGCCTAATCCCCCAAAAATTTCACTAAATCCCTATAATGAAGCCCAAATTCTCCAATCTTCTCAAATCCCCCATTTCCCTCTTTAATCCCTAAAATTATTCACATCTCCCTTTTTGCTTAAGTACACAATACACGCATACATTCAAGGACACACGATTTACAGTACAAAAAAATTAGATAAGAATAGTGCACATAGGCACGATCTTGTCCTCTTCTTTCTTGATTCTACTCTCAAAATCCCATATACACAGCATCACACACATCACAAGACTGGTTGTCTTCTTCCCCATCCTCTTTTACACGTCCACCCCTCCTCTTCCTCGATTCCCCACCAATTTCAGACACATCAATATACACATGCATCCAAAAAAATCAGAAATAGAAAACCACACCTACATTTCTCCTTCCCCGACAACACAACACACTCCCTAGTCACCTCTCTCTTCATTCCCATTACAGACCCACATCAACAGATTCACACACACACACACACATCGTAAAAATCAGTTTAACAACGGGATGAAGGGAAGGGGTTTTGTTTCGATATTTAAATTTCATCTTTCATTTCGTTTCTTAGATCAGAAACAGAGAATTGCCACCGCTGGGATTTTTCTTCTCCTCTGCTCTGTTTGATATATGGCGTAAACTGAAGCGGGGAGAGGGTATTGGGGTTGCAACGACGCCACCAGAAGTCGTGTCGGCGACGCTCCTTCCTCTGATTCAGTCGCTCCTTCACCTATGCTTGACCGCTTCTCTTACTTTGACTCACCTATTTGTTTTCAATAAATAGTTATTGACATCGTTGGTTCAATCTTTGGACTGGGGAGTTTCTTGTTTCGTTTGTCACGACTGGTTGCACTACTTTGTTTTGGTCAATTGCAGAGGGATGATGAATGGTGGAGTTGTAGTGACGCTGCTCCGGTATCACTCCTCCCCGTTCCATCGGTGGTCTCGATCTCTGATGATTTATTCTTTCTCTGGTTCCTGTTAATTTGGATTGGAATTGGAAGAGGAGAGTTGTTTGGTTCTTACTGCTTTGTTGACTCTCTGGTAGTTTTTGTGGGATTAACGAACAGAATGCTGCTTATTATCTTGTTTTCTTTAAATTATTTGCAGGCCCTAGGCATTATTTCGTTTGCCTTTGATTGCTATTTGTATGATGATGTGCTAAAACAAGGGCAAGGAAAATAACCAATTATTTGAGGCCTACACAAGGAATTGACAGATATACAAGGAATTGTCGGACACACAATGAATTGACGAATGTTATATCAATTACGGCCAAGGAAAATAATTGTTTATTTGAGGCCTACTGATAAACAATCACATTCCCACGTCCCTAAAACAAAAAGCTATGATGACGTGTATAAGCCGTGATTACAAACGATCCGGTAATGGAGTGATGAGACTGGTACTTGGCATGGCAACACGACCGGCCGGCGTGTTCGCAGTCGTATCGACGTCCCTAACCTCCACCCAATTCATATACACCTGAGCCGACACTTTTACAAAATCCCTTTCTCCTTTTATTTTATCTTAATATTATTATTATTATATTTTTATTTATTATCATTATTATTTATATTAATACTAATCTTATTTTTTCTATATTTTGTGCGAGGTAAAATTGGATGCGAGGTACATTTGAGAAAAGTCGATTAGTGAATTTAAATATTTTTTATCATTATATGCACATAAATGATTTATTCTCCTATTTGTAGCTAGTTATTTATTCTTCTTAGAATCCCAATTATTTAGTCCGGCTGGTAACCACATTTGTGGAGCTCGAGAGGTGCATAACACCTTCCTCTCGAGTTAACGGCTGGTAACCACATTTGTGGAGCTCGAGAGGTGCATAACACCTTCCTCTCGAGTTAACTTGAACCTCATACCTGAATCTCTAACTCGTAGACCAACCCTGAGTTAATTATTTAAATGGAATTACAAATTAATAGGTGACCTAATACGCCTAGGAAATTTATTAGGTGGCAACTCCAAAACCTTAACTCAAACGAGTTCACCCTGTCAAATCCGAAACCCGACTCACCTCGAGTTGAGTCCAAAATTGGGTATGACAATCATGGCGGCTAATGTGTTGTCCTCTTCATTACCTTGCAAATTATCAAGTTCCTCGGGTTGAAATTGTTTATTAACATAGTGCACAATTGGATTGCAAATTATATTCCCCTCTTGAATGCCAATTTCCTATTTCCTTATTATTTGAATCGGACTAGGGAAGTCGCGTGCCCAAATGCCAAGTAATTTCTCATAGAAAATCCCTTCTTGGATCTAAATAAATGTTGAAACTCATACTTCCTAAGGTAAAGGAGGGTGTATCTTTAAAGCTTCGATTCTCCATCGGGTACCATATTCTTCAAAAGACTCGTGTTTTATTCTTTTAACTTTGTACATTTCATATAGGTGCGGATCCTTTTAGATGTTGAACTTTTATTGCTCCACAAAATCTTGGATCATATCTTCCCAAGTATGCCATTTGCTAAAATCCTGCTTGGTATTCCAAATGAGTGCCAACCCAGATAAACTTTGGATGAACAATTGCATTCTGATAGCCTCGTTGTGTCTGATTCCAATTAATCTATTGCAGTAGTCTTTCAAATGATAGAAGGGATTTCCTTTTCCGTCGAAAGTGCTGAATTTTGAAATTTTGTATCCATGCGAAAACTCAACATATGGTTATAGACATAAATCTTTATACCTCAAGCTTTAAATGTTCCTTAAAATCATCTTTTTTTTTATGATCATTTCCAAATCATGGAGCTTTTCATTCAAACCTTCATGTCCATTTGGTTGGATTTCTTTTCTGTGCTTCTTATGAGGGTATAGCGCCAGCTGATTCTGCTTGTCCCTTACCACAACTTGCATAATAGAATCAGGATTTTCCAACTTTATCTGCTGTTCTAAGGACTTTGCTCCAGAGGTGAATGTTTCGACTTTGCCTGTCATTTCAGCTTCTTCTTAATGCAGATTCTTTGCCAATTTCGGTGTTCAAATGCTAGAAAACCTTTAACAAAATATGCAAAATAGAGTTAGTATATTATAAACTTTGAAACAAAATAGTACATAAAGGTCAGATATGCAGCTAAGAGGATGCCTAGAAGGCAGACGATAGACTAATGCTTGATTTAGACACAATGACAAATGGTATAGAGATTCTAAAGAATTGCTTGAGTGCTTTATGTAGCAGTAAAAGAAAAGATTTTGGTTGATGAAACATTGATAAGGATGTCGCGATAAATTGTGCGAGGTCAAGGAAAAGGTTGGACTTTAGGTGACCAAAATGGAGGTCGGCTCTTTGTCAAACACCAAAGACTTGGGTGCGATCATCGTTTCCTTTACAAATTTGTCTGTCATGACGCCTGTGTACTCTTGAAAAGATATTCATCCACATCTTTTCACACTTGTCAACCAACTGCTGCATTTCGAAATTTGCACCAACTTTCCTTATTGGGCAAAATAAAATTTTTATTATAAAGGGACCGAACCCGGTGTGAGCTGCCTACATATCCTGCTACTTATAGGAATCAGGTCAAGTGTAGTTCAAAATACATAAAGAGGAAATCTTAAAAACATGTGCCATGAGGCTTGCTAGAAAGTAAAACAAATGTCTCCAAATATGATGCAACTTGAAAGCTATCTTCTTGTACTCAGATGTCTGTCATTAAATTGTTGCCTCTTTGACCTGGTCATCTGCAATTGCTTCGTCATTAGTATTTTCAATTTTGATTTGCCCATACTTAATCAACTCTTCAATCTTATCTTTAAAAGCAAAACACTTCTCAATATTGTGCCCCAGTATATCTGCTAAACACGTGATTTTTTCATATCTGCTTTACAGGGTTCCTTGTAAATCTTCCTTTCAATAGGATGCACTATCCCTGCGTCTTTTAACCTTTCGTACAAACTTGCATATGATACACCAATGGAAGCGAACTTGCGAGGAGCATCACAAGAGGAACGCATAATGCTATTTGTTGGCTTCTGATAAGAAATTGGGTTAACTGACTGCGAGCAAGCTTCAACTGTTGGCATAAAGGTCAGAGGTTGGCACAACATAAGTTGAGGTTTTCCTTTTGGCACTTCGACTATCTTGCCAATTTCCACTAAACTTTGAATCTCCTTTCTTAGAGCGGTGCGTTCATTGGGGTCATGACCTGGTATATTGGAGTGAAATGCACAATGTTTGCTTGAATCAAAGTAAGGTGGTAGTGGGGTAAAGACTTCTCCACGTTGCGGCTGCAGCATCCCGATAGACTTAAGTTTCTCAAATAGAACAGCTAGTGATTCATGCAAAGGGATGATGGCTTGGTTATTAAGAGATATTGGGATAGGGCTTGGGGTTTTGGTAACGGTAGCTTTCCTTTTCTTTGTAACGTTCATATTCTTGGGTTGTGCTTCAGTCAAATTGTTACCTAATACCTTTTTAGGGATCGGTTCTATTTTCCTTTTCATTAAGCTATTGCGTGTACGGTAGTCGCCATAGGGTCCATATTGCTTGATGAAGTCTTAGGCCAAATCGCTCGGAGATGTCCATTTGCTTGTGTCTTGCCCTATGTACCAAATCAATGTTGCCCCTGTAAGTGTCTTAAAAGATAGTTTTCTCTTGAGTTCATTGTCATGTTCCATAGAAATTTTCTGTTAAGCCTGTTTTCTTGTTCATATCTCTTAGTCCTTATCCTTGTGTCGAGGTAACCGATTAATCTCCGGTTTAGACGTTGGCAAGCCATAAAGTTCCGTTGGATTAGCCCATTGAGTCTAGGAGGACGTAGGGCCGGACCCGGATTGGTGTTCCCGTCGCTTAGCTACATAGGATAAGAACGAAGGAAATCTGAATAAAGAAAACACCTTAATAGAAAAGAGTAGAGTTAACTATAGGATAACCCCCCCATAAGAAAACAAAAAACACTTAACTCCCGTATTATATGAAACACTGGTTTAACAAATATAATGATAATGATTATTATATCTATTTTATGAGATTATGTTTTTCTGATTTAATAAACAACGATAATCCTTACGTAGAAGAAACTCTTCTGCTATATTATAAACTTTGGAGAAGAGATTTCCTTAATAAAAATAAAAATATAATATTTTAAAAATAAATATGGATCCAGGTTATCTAGAACTCTGGATAAATATTGATAAAGAAATTAATGACCATGAAAAGCTTTTAAAAGATAATCTACATAGATATCTCTTAACAGGAAATATTGATTTTCTACATTATATGCAAAATAATATTTCAGAAATACTTAGGTTAAAACCTATAGCTGAAAGTTATTATAGAAAAGCTTGTGACGGTCCAGGAGTTCATTATTAAATGGAAGGATCATCACAGTCAGTATTAAACAGTATAAACCTATCAACAGAGATAGATAAAATATCAAAAATAGAAAATAATCTGTTAAATTGGAGTATTCCCAAAGAAAAGTTAGAAAAAATATATGAAGTCGGAGCATTTGACTTTATAAATAGATTTAATATTAAAACATGTGAATCAACAATTGCTATAAATCAGTCAGTTGAAACAATTCAACTATTGTCTATAAAGGATATAGAAAAATATAGAAAAAGTTATAAGTTCCTACATATAGGACTAGTGCAAGTGGCTGTAAAACCACTTCATAGACTAGGATTAGATATTCCTATATGTTTATTATTAAGAGATAATAGATTCTTAAACTTTGATGATTCATTAATAGCTGTATTACAAAGTAACATGGCAAATGGGCCAGTATACTTTAATTGTTATCCAAATTTCTCAGTTGATATTAATGATCCAACAATATTAGATACTCTAACATTAAATATTAAAACAAAACATTTAAATAGTAAACATCAAGCCAGAGAAATAGCTATAATATATAGAGTATATTATAAATTAATGAAAACTACTCTAGCTCCCAAAGCTAAACCAAGTAGAGCTCATAAAGGAGTTACAATGTTAATGGAAGCAAATATTAAACATCATAATATATTTGTCCCAAGATTACTTAAATGGGATGAAGTCTTATCAAAAGATGAATGGCACTTTGATTCCATCACGGAACCAAAAGTGGAAGATGAATCTATACAAATAGAACAAGTTATACAACATACAGATGGATCAATAGATTTAAAATTCCTAAAATCTAGATCATTTAACGCTACATCTTCATCTTCCAGGATGTCCTTTTCAAGGCCATCTACTTCTTGTCCCCTGGAGGAAGAAGACATCATAAGCAAAAATTTAAAAGGTGTTAACTTTAGCAAAAGAATTCCACAACCAGAATACAAGCCTGTCATAATCAATCAACCATCAAGCCCAACCTTTAGTGAAATAAATGATTCCTTAGGAATGATAACGTTAGAAGAACCATTTGAACCAGATATAAAATATCTCCAACAACTCTGGGTAAAACCAGAGAATAATATTAAAAGAGAGTGGTATAGAAACAATTACACCTTAGAACAGAGGAAATCATTTAGAGATAAATGGATGAAAGATATGAAAAAATGGAAGTGTAGTTTAGAATTTTTTAAATGGTTTGAATATACAGGAAAATTAGCTAACTGTGAATCTTTAAATATGGTAGTTAAAAAATGGTATACAAAAAGTAATAAAATAATAGAATCTACCATTCCCCCATTAGAAGAAATAAATATACCAGTAGGTGATAAAGTAGTAATAGGAAATCCTTTTAAAAGAACATCAATAGATGCCCAAGGAGAACCTAAAAACAAAGATATTAATAAATTAATAGAACAAAGTAATTATACAAATCAAATACTACATGTCATAGCCAATCAGGTAGAAGAAGCAAGAAGCAAGTCTTCTTTTAAACCATTCCCAGAGAAAAGAATAAAATTTGAAGATAATATTGAAGAAAATCCAATTTTCAGGCTACCTAGTATGTCAAAAGATAAATTCCCTAGTCTTCCTAAAGGTGGATTAGAAATAAAAGATGATGTTCTAGATGAAATTACTAAAAGGTTAAAATCATCTTTAACGATAAATACAATTCCAAAAGAAAAAGAAAATTCGGTAAAAACCTTATCTGAATTAAATAATCAATTAAATAAATTAGGATCTAATTATCATCATAAGAAAAATTATTATAAAAAACCTACATTTCCTGACATACAGTATGAAGAAGAACATCTAGTATCATTTAGTTCTCACTCAGGTGATGCTATAACTGAATGGAATATAGATGGACAAGCAGAACATCAAATACTTAATAGATTACATGAAATGGGAATAGCAGCAACGGCCTATAAGATAAAAGGTAATACAGATAAGCAAGCAGCAACCCTGCTTTCTTACGGATTTACAGGAATGTTAAAAAATTGGTGGGACAACTATCTATCGGATAAAGATAGAGAAACTGTCCTTAATGCTACTACAATCATAAAAATAGTTAAACAAGAAGGTAGTAGTACTAATCAAATAATAGAAGAACAAGTACGTGAAGATGCCATAAACACTTTATTATATGCCATAATTAAACACTTTATTGGAGAAAAGTATTTAAAGATAGAAGCTTAGAAATATTATCTAATTTATCATGTCCAAAATTACATGACTTTAAATGGTATAAAGACATATTTCTAAACAAAGTAATGATTAGAGAAGATTGTAATCATAGTTATTGGAAAGAAAAATTTATAAGTGGACTACCACATTTATTTGCAGATAAAGTTAGACAAAAAATAAAAGATAGATTTAACGGTGAAATACCTTATGACGGATTAACCTATGGTGATATAGTAAGCTTTATTAACATAACAGCTTTAGAACTATGTACTGATATGAAATTAAAAAATCAGTTAAAAAGAGATTATAAAATCACTAAGAAAGAATTAGGAAATTTCTGTAGTGATTTTGGTTATACTAAGATAACTGCCCCGTCTACCGAGGCAACAAAAAGATCCAAAAGGATAAATAGAAAAGACAAAAGTAGCAATAGTAATTATAAAAGAAAATCTTCCAAAAGATATAAGAAGAAAAATCCAAAAAATGCAAGTCAAAATAAGCAACCTTCTTTTAAAGAAAGATGCTATAATTGTGGAAAACAAGGCCATAAAGCAAATGATTGTAGAGTCAAGACAAAGAAGAAAAATAAGATTAATAGTTTAGAATTAGATGAAGACATTAAGAATAAAATATATGCTATACTAGACGAAAATGATAATAGTGAAGAAGAAAGTTCATCCACGGATATCATAAGTGATGATGAACAAATTAATATAGCATATGAGTCTAGTGATAGTTACACTTTCGAATCAGAGTGTGATTGTCCTAGAGGATTATGTACCTGCGGGACAGGTTCAATAAAAGTCATATCAAATGAAAATAAAGAATTCTTCTTTGATCTAATAGATCAAATAAAGGATGAAGAAATTAAAAGAGAATATATTTTAAAATTAAAAGATATAGTCTTAAGTAGAGAATCAAATAAACCTAACATATCCAATCCTTTTAGTATGAAAAATATTCTACAAAAATTTGATAAAAAAGAAGAAAAAATATCTATATCAGATCTTTATGCAGAATTAGCAACATTAAAACAAGAAGTTAACATTTTAAAACAAAAAGTTAATAAAATAGAGGAAGAAAACCTTGCTCTAGAATTAATTCAAGAAACTCAAAAGGAGTTAAATTCTAAAATAATAGGAGAAAGTTCAAATACTAAACAAGTAGAAGCACAAGACGACGAATTAGGAGTCTTGGCTATCTCTAAAATTAAGTCTCAAAAATGGTATGTACCAATAAAATTAGTCATAAATAGTGAATACAGTATCCAGACAGTAGCTTTACTAGACTCTGGTGCTGACCAAAATTGTATAGTAGAAGGATTGATTCCAACAAAATATTGTGATAAAACATCAGCAAAATTATTCTCTGCATCAGGAGAAAAACTCAAAATAAAATATAAATTATCTAATGCACATATATGTAATAATAACATATGCTTTAAAAATACATTTATTCTAATAAAAGAATTGAACGAAGAAGTCATATTAGGAACTCCCTTTTTAACTCAGATATCTCCTTTTACAGTAAATACAACAGGTATTACTACCAATAATCTTGGTAAAGAAATAATATTTTATTTCCTAAATGGTCCAAAACAAAGAGAAATAGATACTCTAAAAGAAAGAAGTATCTATAAAATACAAATGATAAAAAATCAAATAAACTACATAAAAGATGAAATTAAAATTGTTAAAATAGAAGACCAGCTTAAAGATAAATTAATTCAAGATAAAATACTACAAGCCCAAAAAGAAATAGAATCTGAAGTTTGTTCAGATCTACCTAATGCCTTTTGGGAAAGAAAAAGGCATATAGTACGATTACCATATATAGAAGGATTTGAAGATGGATCTATCCCCACTAAGGCTAGACCAATTCAAATGAACCAAGAATTAATGGAATATTGTAAAAAGGAAATTAATGAATTATTAGACAAAAAAATAATTCGTCCCTCTAAGTCACCTTGGAGTTGTTCCGCATTTTATGTTAATAACAATGCTGAACGAGAAAGAGGAGCTCCAAGATTAGTTATAAATTATAAACCTTTAAACAAAGTATTAAGATGGATACGATATCCAATTCCAAATAAAAGAGATTTATTAAAAAGAACGTATAAGGCTAAAATATATAGTAAATTTGATATGAAATCAGGATTTTGGCAAATCCAAATAGATGAAAGGGATAAGTATAAAACAGCATTTAATGTGCCTTTTGGCCAATATGAATGGAATGTTATGCCCTTTGGATTAAAAAATGCCCCATCAGAATTTCAAAATATAATGAATAATATATTTAATCCATATAGTTCATTCTCAATAGTTTATATAGATGACGTATTAATATTTTCAGAAAATATAAATCAACATTTTAAGCATTTAAAGATATTTCTTAATATTATTAAGAAAAATGGGCTGGTAGTGAGTGCCAAAAAGATCAAACTATTTCAAACCTCTATCAGATTTTTAGGACATGACTTATCTCAAGGCATGTATAAACCAATTTATAGAGCCATAGAATTCTCTACAAAATTTCCAGATGTTTTAACAGATAAAATTCAGTTACAAAGGTTTTTAGGAAGCCTCAACTATGTCTCAGATTTTATTCCAAATCTTAGACAAATATGTGAACCCCTTTATCAGCGTCTTAGGAAAAATCCAATTCCTTGGAGCCAAGAACAAACACAAACAGTCCAAAAGGTCAAAAGTATTGTTCAAAAACTTCCATGTCTAGGCATACCACATCCGGATGCCTTTATGATTGTTGAAACCGATGCCTCTGAAATAGGTTTCGGAGGAATTCTTAAACAGCGTCTCTCTCCAAAAGAGTCTGAACAATTAGTCCGATACTGCTCTGGCATATGGAACGGAACTCAAAAAAAATTATAGTACTATAAAAAAAGAAATTTTATCAATAGTTTTATGTATAACTAAATTTCAAGATGATCTAATAAACAAAGAATTTCTTTTAAGAGTTGACTGTAAAGCAGCAAAAGATGTTTTGCAAAAAGATGTTAAAAATTTAGTTTCAAAACAAATATTTGCCAGATGGCAAGCTTTATTATCTAGCTTTGATTTTCAAATAGAATTTATTAAAGGAGAAGACAATAGTCTTCCAGATTTTTTAACCAGAGAATTCTTACAGAAAAATCATGCGGCCCTTATTTCCAGTAAGGCCCCCAAGGCAATCAATGGAGCAGCACCATAACCAGAACCCACACATAAACAGATATACAGCCCTAGCAGAATTTCCTCAATTACCTCCTCCAACCCCGGTAAAGAAGGAAACAATATCCGGAACTTCAAAACAGTCATTAAATAGTTATGCCAGGAGAAGTATAAACAGTTATTCTGAGGCAGTACAACCTCCTATCAAACATGAACAAGCAGCAAGCTCTTCAACAGCAAAACCTCAGAAATTCGATTGGATAAATAGTCAACAGATACCAGTTATTGCCATTGAAAGAAAGTTCGTTGAAAAACGAATTACAGAAATTATCAAGACCTGCTACTCAGACAGGAATTACATAGAAACCGATAACCCTTATAAAACAAGAGAGTTTTATGAGGCCATATTAATAGCAACAAATTCAATAGAAATCGAGAATGAATTAGCAGACAAAAATGATCCGAGGAGTATTCGATACTCCAAGTTTACTATAAAAAAGATTTTAAGCCCTGCGGACTGGCCAGTAGATCATCTACACACGCCAATCCAATTCCCATTACCAGTTGATTTTAAAATATCAAGTTACAATTTTTATGACTATAAAAACGCATGGATTAACTTTATATATTTAAGACCTGGCAGCCATTCATGGTTTGTCAAGTTCTGTGAACAGATTTCAACAAGTCCCATTCCCAGATGGTTCTATGAATGGTGGAGTATATTCGGAGCAGATGAAAGAGTATTATCACCTTCTTTCAAACAGCTACACACAAATTATCAAAAAGAAAATGAAGAATTAGCGGCATTACCAGAATATATACAATTATGTAAATTCTTTGTGGCAAAAAGAGTGTCCTACATTATCAGTTGGGAGTTTAACATTGAAGTACTATACAAGGTCAGATACCTTGTTAAGACTATTAAAATCAAGGGATGGACCCCTAAAAATAAACAGGTACAAAGTCAGATAAAGACCGAATCAGCTAACAGATTATCCAAAGAAGCATTGAAAAGGAAACTTCAACAGGCCTTGGCGAATTTAGACCAAGCAAACGGCAATGAAATAGCTCAAATTACTGAATTATTGGATACTGCATCATCAACAGCATCAGCAGAAGATAATGGAGATATGGAGGACCCACACGGGATTGCTCAAGCGTATCTCACGGAATTTTAAAGAAGAAGACGACAAATAGATCTTACTTTACTTTTGTGAAGATAAGATTCCTGACAGGAACCCATTATCAGCAATAATGTAAATCTTATCTTACTTTATAAAAGATAAAGATTCCCCGTTAATAGCTCTCCACCTGTAAAGGAGAATAGTATTATTAGCAGCTATAAATACGAATAGAAATCAGAAGTAAGGCATCACTCGAAAATCCCCTTCGAAATATTGCCTACATTCTCTGTATTACTCTCTCTGTAAACAAATGTTCTTTGAAGTTCAATAAACAGTTCTGAATTTAATAGTAAGTCTTCTGTTCAATTAAATATTTTCAATATTTATTTTAATTATTAGATTTAATTTAATTATTTATTTTTTAATTTCATAAATATGTTTTCCGCGAAGTTCTATTGCCCCTATGGTATCAGAGCCTATATGATCGTCGGCTAAATCATCTGTTATCCTTGTTAACTCGAAATTTTCTGTTAAGCCTGTTTTCTTGTTCATATCTCTTAGTCCTTATCCTTGTGTCGAGGTAACCGATTAATCTCCGGTTTAGACGTTGGCAAGCCATAAAGTTCCGTTGGATTAGCCCATTGAGTCTAGGAGGACGTAGGGCCGGACCCGGATTGGTGTTCCCGTCGCTTAGCTACATAGGATAAGAACGAAGGAAATCTGAATAAAGAAAACACCTTAATAGAAAAGAGTAGAGTTAACTATAGGATAACCCCCCCATAAGAAAACAAAAAACACTTAACTCCCGTATTATATGAAACACTGGTTTAACAAATATAATGATAATGATTATTATATCTATTTTATGAGATTATGTTTTTCTGATTTAATAAACAACGATAATCCTTACGTAGAAGAAACTCTTCTGCTATATTATAAACTTTGGAGAAGAGATTTCCTTAATAAAAATAAAAATATAATATTTTAAAAATAAATATGGATCCAGGTTATCTAGAACTCTGGATAAATATTGATAAAGAAATTAATGACCATGAAAAGCTTTTAAAAGATAATCTACATAGATATCTCTTAACAGGAAATATTGATTTTCTACATTATATGCAAAATAATATTTCAGAAATACTTAGGTTAAAACCTATAGCTGAAAGTTATTATAGAAAAGCTTGTGACGGTCCAGGAGTTCATTATTAAAATGGAAGGATCTTCGCAGTCAGTATTAAACAGTATAAACCTATCAACAGAGATAGATAAAATATCAAAAATAGAAAATAATCTGTTAAATTGGAATATTCCCAAAGAAAAGTTAGAAAAAATATATGAAGTCGGAGCATTTGACTTCATAAATAGATTTAATATTAAAACATGTGAATCAACAATTGCTATAAATCAGTCAGTTGAAACAATTCAACTATTGTCTATAAAAGATATAGAAAAATATAGAAAAAGTTATAAGTTCCTACATATAGGACTAGTGCAAGTGGCTGTAAAACCACTTCATAGGCTAGGATTAGATATTCCTATATGTTTATTATTAAGAGATAATAGATTCTTAAACTTTGATGATTCATTAATAGCTGTATTACAAAGTAACATGGCAAATGGGCCAGTATACTTTAATTGTTATCCAAATTTCTCAGTTGATATTAATGATCCAACAATATTAGATACTCTAACATTAAATATTAAAACAAAACATTTAAATAGTAAACATCAAGCCAGAGAAATAGCTATAATATATAGAGTATATTATAAATTAATGAAAACTACTCTAGCTCCCAAAGCTAAACCAAGTAGAGCTCATAAAGGAGTTACAATGTTAATGGAAGCAAATATTAGACATCATAATATATTTGTCCCAAGATTACTTAAATGGGATGAAGTCTTATCAAAAGATGAATGGCACTTTGATTCCATCACGGAACCAAAAGTGGAAGATGAATCTATACAAATAGAACAAGTTATACAACATACAGATGGATCAATAGATTTAAAATTCCTAAAATCTAGATCCTTTAACGCTACATCTTCATCTTCCAGAATGTCCTTTTCAAGGCCATCTACTTCTTGTCCCCTGGAGGAAGAAGACATAATAAGCAAAAATTTAAAAGGTGTTAACTTTAGTAAAAGAATTCCACAACCAGAATACAAACCTGTCATAATCAATCAACCATCAAGCCCAACCTTTAGTGAAATAAATGATTCCTTAGGAATGATAACGTTAGAGGAACCATTTGAACCAGATATAAAATATCTTCAACAACTCTGGGTAAAACCAGAGAATAATATTAAAAGAGAATGGTATAGAAACAATTACACTTTAGAACAGAGGAAAGCATTTAAAGATAAATGGATGAAAGATATGAAAAAATGGAAGTGTAGTTTAGAATTTTTTAAATGGTTTGAATATACAGGAAAATTAGCTAACTGTGAATCTTTAAATATGGTAGTTAAAAAATGGTATACGAAAAGTAATAAAATAATAGAATCTACCATTCCCCCATTAGAAGAAATAAATATACCAGTAGGTGATAAAGTAGTAATAGGAAATCCTTTTAAAAGAACATCAATAGATGCCCAAGGAGAACCTAAAAACAAAGATATTAATAAATTAATAGAACAAAGTAATTATACAAATCAAATACTACATGTCATAGCCAATCAAGTAGAAGAAGCGAGAAGCAAGTCTTCTTTTAAACCATTCCCAGAGAAAAGAATAAAATTTGAAGATAATATTGAAGAAAATCCAATTTTCAGGCTACCTAATATGTCAAAAGATAAATTCCCTAGTCTTCCTAAAGGTGGATTAGAAATAAAAGGTGATGTTCTAGATGAAATTACTAAAAGGTTAAAATCATCTTTAACGATAAATACAATTCCAAAAGAAAAAGAAAATTCGGTAAAAACCTTATCTGAATTAAATAATCAATTAAATAAATTAGGATCTAATTATCATCATAAGAAAAATTATTATAAAAAACCCACATTTCCTGATATACAGTATGAAGAAGAACATCTAGTATCATTTAGTTCTCACTCAGGTGATGCTATAACTGAATGGAATATAGATGGACAAGCAGAACATCAAATACTTAATAGATTACATGAAATGGGAATAGCAGCAACGGCCTATAAGATAAAAGGTAATACAGATAAGCAAGCAGCAACCCTGCTTTCTTACGGATTTACAGGAATGTTAAAAAATTGGTGGGACAACTATCTATCGGATAAAGATAGAGAAACTGTCCTTAATGCTACTACAATCATAAAAATAGTTAAACAAGAAGGTAGTAGTACTAATCAAATAATAGAAGAACAAGTACGTGAAGATGCCATAAACACTTTATTATATGCCATAATTAAACACTTTATTGGAGAACCAAAAGTATTTAAAGATAGAAGCTTAGAAATATTATCTAATTTATCATGTCCAAAATTACATGACTTTAAATGGTATAAAGACATATTTCTAAACAAAGTAATGATTAGAGAAGATTGTAATCATAGTTATTGGAAAGAAAAATTTATAAGTGGACTACCACATTTATTTGCAGATAAAGTTAGACAAAAAATAAAAGATAGATTTAACGGTGAAATACCTTATGACGGATTAACCTATGGTGATATAGTAAGCTTTATTAACATAACAGCTTTAGAACTATGTACTGATATGAAATTAAAAAATCAGTTAAAAAGAGATTATAAAATCACTAAGAAAGAATTAGGAAATTTCTGTAGTGATTTTGGTTATACTAAGATAACTGCCCCGTCTACCGAGGCAACAAAAAGATCCAAAAGGATAAATAGAAAAGACAAAAGTAGCAATAGTAATTATAAAAGAAAATCTTCCAAAAGATATAAGAAGAAAAATCCAAAAAATGCAAGTCAAAATAAGCAACCTTCTTTTAAAGAAAGATGCTATAATTGTGGAAAACAAGGCCATAAAGCAAATGATTGTAGAGTCAAGACAAAGAAGAAAAATAAGATTAATAGTTTAGAATTAGATGAAGACATTAAGAATAAAATATATGCTATACTAGACGAAAATGATAATAGTGAAGAAGAAAGTTCATCCACGGATATCATAAGTGATGATGAACAAATTAATATAGCATATGAGTCTAGTGATAGTTACACTTCCGAATCAGAGTGTGATTGTCCTAGAGGATTATGTACCTGCGGGACAGGTTCAATAAAAGTCATATCAAATGAAAATAAAGAATTCTTCTTTGATCTAATAGATCAAATAAAGGATGAAGAAATTAAAAGAGAATATCTTTTAAAATTAAAAGATATAGTCTTAAGTAGAGAATCAAATAAACCTAACATATCCAATCCTTTTAGTATGAAAAATATTCTACAAAAATTTGATAAAAAAGAAGAAAAAATATCTATATCAGATCTTTATGCAGAATTAGCAACATTAAAACAAGAAGTTAACATTTTAAAACAAAAAGTTAATAAAATAGAGGAAGAAAACCTTGCTCTAGAATTAATTCAAGAAACTCAAAAGGAGTTAAATTCTAAAATAATAGGAGAAAGTTCAAATACTAAACAAGTAGAAGCACAAGACGACGAATTAGGAGTCTTGGCTATCTCTAAAATTAAGTCTCAAAAATGGTATGTACCAATAAAATTAGTCATAAATAGTGAATACAGTATCCAGACAGTAGCTTTACTAGACTCTGGTGCTGACCAAAATTGTATAGTAGAAGGATTGATTCCAACAAAATATTGTGATAAAACATCAGCAAAATTATTCTCTGCATCAGGAGAAAAACTCAAAATAAAATATAAATTATCTAATGCACATATATGTAATAATAACATATGCTTTAAAAATACATTTATTCTAATAAAAGAATTGAACGAAGAAGTCATATTAGGAACTCCCTTTTTAACTCAGATATCTCCTTTTACAGTAAATACAACAGGTATTACTACCAATAATCTTGATAAAGAAATAATATTTTATTTCCTAAATGGTCCAAAACAAAGAGAAATAGATACTCTAAAAGAAAGAAGTATCTATAAAATACAAATGATAAAAAATCAAATAAACTACATAAAAGATGAAATTAAAATTGTTAAAATAGAAGACCAGCTTAAAGATAAATTAATTCAAGATAAAATACTACAAGCCCAAAAAGAAATAGAATCTGAAGTTTGTTCAGATCTACCTAATGCCTTTTGGGAAAGAAAAAGGCATATAGTACGATTACCATATATAGAAGGATTTGAAGATGGATCTATCCCCACTAAGGCTAGACCAATTCAAATGAACCAAGAATTAATGGAATATTGTAAAAAGGAAATTAATGAATTATTAGACAAAAAAATAATTCGTCCCTCTAAGTCACCTTGGAGTTGTTCCGCATTTTATGTTAATAACAATGCTGAACGAGAAAGAGGAGCTCCGATTAGTTATAAATTATAAACCTTTAAACAAAGTATTAAGATGGATACGATATCCAATTCCAAATAAAAGAGATTTATTAAAAAGAACGTATAAGGCTAAAATATATAGTAAATTTGATATGAAATCAGGATTTTGGCAAATCCAAATAGATGAAAGGGATAAGTATAAAACAGCATTTAATGTGCCTTTTGGCCAATATGAATGGAATGTTATGCCCTTTGGATTAAAAAATGCCCCATCAGAATTTCAAAATATAATGAATAATATATTTAATCCATATAGTTCATTCTCAATAGTTTATATAGATGACGTATTAATATTTTCAGAAAATATAAATCAACATTTTAAGCATTTAAAGATATTTCTTAATATTATTAAGAAAAATGGGCTGGTAGTGAGTGCCAAAAAGATCAAACTATTTCAAACCTCTATCAGATTTTTAGGACATGACTTATCTCAAGGCATGTATAAACCAATTTATAGAGCCATAGAATTCTCTACAAAATTTCCAGATGTTTTAACAGATAAAACTCAGTTACAAAGGTTTTTAGGAAGCCTCAACTATGTCTCAGATTTTATTCCAAATCTTAGACAAATATGTGAACCCCTTTATCAGCGTCTTAGGAAAAATCCAATTCCTTGGAGCCAAGAACAAACACAAACAGTCCAAAAGGTCAAAAGTATTGTTCAAAAACTTCCATGTCTAGGCATACCACATCCGGATGCCTTTATGATTGTTGAAACCGATGCCTCTGAAATAGGTTTCGGAGGAATTCTTAAACAGCGTCTCTCTCCAAAAGAGTCTGAACAATTAGTCCGATACTGCTCTGGCATATGGAACGGAACTCAAAAAAATTATAGTACTATAAAAAAAGAAATTTTATCAATAGTTTTATGTATAACTAAATTTCAAGATGATCTAATAAACAAAGAATTTCTTTTAAGAGTTGACTGTAAAGCAGCAAAAGATGTTTTGCAAAAAGATGTTAAAAATTTAGTTTCAAAACAAATATTTGCCAGATGGCAAGCTTTATTATCTAGCTTTGATTTTCAAATAGAATTTATTAAAGGAGAAGACAATAGTCTTCCAGATTTTTTAACCAGAGAATTCTTACAGAAAAATCATGCGGCCCTTATTTCCAGTAAGGCCCCCAAGGCAATCAATGGAGCAGCACCATAACCAGAACCCACACATAAACAGATATACAGCCCTAGCAGAATTTCCTCAATTACCTCCTCCAACCCCGGTAAAGAAGGAAACAATATCCGGAACTTCAAAACAGTCATTAAATAGTTATGCCAGGAGAAGTATAAACAGTTATTCTGAGGCAGTACAACCTCCTATCAAACATGAACAAGCAGCAAGCTCTTCAACAGCAAAACCTCAGAAATTCGATTGGATAAATAGTCAACAGATACCAGTTATTGCCATTGAAAGAAAGTTCGTTGAAAAACGAATTACAGAAATTATCAAGACCTGCTACTCAGACAGGAATTACATAGAAACCGATAACCCTTATAAAACAAGAGAGTTTTATGAGGCCATATTAATAGCAACAAATTCAATAGAAATCGAGAATGAATTAGCAGACAAAAATGATCCGAGGAGTATTCGATACTCCAAGTTTACTATAAAAAAGATTTTAAGCCCTGCGGACTGGCCAGTAGATCATCTACACACGCCAATCCAATTCCCATTACCAGTTGATTTTAAAATATCAAGTTACAATTTTTATGACTATAAAAACGCATGGATTAACTTTATATATTTAAGACCTGGCAGCCATTCATGGTTTGTCAAGTTCTGTGAACAGATTTCAACAAGTCCCATTCCCAGATGGTTCTATGAATGGTGGAGTATATTCGGAGCAGATGAAAGAGTATTATCACCTTCTTTCAAACAGCTACACACAAATTATCAAAAAGAAAATGAAGAATTAGCGGCATTACCAGAATATATACAATTATGTAAATTCTTTGTGGCAAAAAGAGTGTCCTACATTATCAGTTGGGAGTTTAACATTGAAGTACTATACAAGGTCAGATACCTTGTTAAGACTATTAAAATCAAGGGATGGACCCCTAAAAATAAACAGGTACAAAGTCAGATAAAGACCGAATCAGCTAACAGATTATCCAAAGAAGCATTGAAAAGGAAACTTCAACAGGCCTTGGCGAATTTAGACCAAGCAAACGGCAATGAAATAGCTCAAATTACTGAATTATTGGATACTGCATCATCAACAGCATCAGCAGAAGATAATGGAGATATGGAGGACCCACACGGGATTGCTCAAGCGTATCTCACGGAATTTTAAAGAAGAAGACGACAAATAGATCTTACTTTACTTTTGTGAAGATAAGATTCCTGACAGGAACCCATTATCAGCAATAATGTAAATCTTATCTTACTTTATAAAAGATAAAGATTCCCCGTTAATAGCTCTCCACCTGTAAAGGAGAATAGTATTATTAGCAGCTATAAATACGAATAGAAATCAGAAGTAAGGCATCACTCGAAAATCCCCTTCGAAATATTGCCTACTCTCTCTGTATTACTCTCTCTGTAAACAAATGTTCTTTGAAGTCCAATAAACAGTTCTGATTTTAATAGTAAGTCTTCTGTTCAATTAAATATTTTCAATATTTATTTTAATTATTAGATTTAATTTAATTACTAGCTTTATAATTTTATAAATATGTCTTCCGCAAAGTTCTATTGCCTATTGATCGGTATTCTAACGATGTCCTTTGGGATGTCTTCATTATGTCACGTGCACTGATTATGGTGTGCTCATCTTCTAACACAGCGGTTGCTATGATATTCTTCTTGTCATGTGGGGTCAGGTCGCTTAGCCCTTTCAGCTTTCGTGCGGCTATACCGCCAGGATTTTTTTGGCGTTTAGATTGCCTTTTTGACGGAGTAGGGTTGAAGCCGACTTGTCTGACTCCATTTCATGGCAGGCAAGAGGAGAGAGCTATGGATTGTGAGCATATTAGCGAGTCTCCAAGCTCTAACTCTGTCTATGGCTCCAGGCAGCCTCTTGGTTTTGCTGGTTTGGTCTTGTCGGCGTTGTAACGCCTCATCGCCCGTTGGTTGTGGGATGCCCAAAGGAAGAGGCTCCCCTGTGGTAGGTTCCCACCTCAAGCCTTTCTGCTCTCGGCTATCTTCTGTTTGTGCTAGAAGATCTACGGAGATGTGCACTCCGATTTGACCAGTTGAGGTTGAGTCGGATGGTCAAGCTTTGCTGCCAGTCTTCTAGTTTCTCTTCAAGTTCAACGGACGAGGTGGGGGAAGCTTAGGCATGTACTCAGATGCTTTGGGGATCCCTTACTTTGATCAAGCAGACAGGCTTTGGCTGTTCCGGCGCCCATATGCTTTGAAGGAATACTCGGGATGACATATCTTAAGCTGTAAAAAGAAAGAAGAACTTCGGACTGTTTACGGCTTGTAGCTACAATCCAGATGAAGGATCTTCAGCCATGTTAATCCTGGGGAGCTCTTTGTTTTTAGTCTTCCCTTTCCTTTTTTTTTTTTATACAATTATCATAAACAAATATTGTATTAAAAAAGAACTAAATGTATATTATGAGCCTACGGGCTGTTTGTTATTAATGAAACGGTCATTCACCAATACTCTTATATGTACTTGTGTTATTACATGTTTCGTAATGTATAGTCAAGCAGTATGTTTGTGCACCTAAAGATTAGATGGCTTCAGGACGTTTTGAATGTCCTAATGTATAGAACATTTATCAGTGTGCCTTCTTTGAGCAATTATGCCCGTCATGCACTAATATTTGGCGGCAAGGTTGCATCTGTAGGAGATGGCTTTATGTGCCCACAATAGGATGACTTTTGCCCGTGTGATAACAGGCAATTTTGCGTCCGACTTTGAATGTCTGTGCATAGTTACTCGAGTATTTAAGACTTTCTGTCACTACGGGAATAGGACTCCCCATCGACATGTAGGTGCAGTTGTTGAATTAACGAGTTCAACTCACGAATAATGCCAGGTGGCTGAGCAAGACATGGTCTAGCTCTAAACGAGTAGTGTACCTTACTTTTTGTAGCGAAAAGTGACTGTATTACTTCAACTTAGGTCTCGCCGGGTGATATTTCCCAAGACACACCACTACTGAAGGACCAGATCCTTCTATGTGTTCCTTTACTAATTAAGTGCGGATTAACTAAAAGTAAGTAAATGAACACAGAATTTTAGCATTAAGAAATCCTTTTACTTGGGATCAAAAAACCACGACCTACTCTCTCCAGTAGGATTTCAACTTCACTATTTGAAAGACTCACTTGGTTACAAGACTTCCTTCTTACTAACCTAGGACTAACTCTATTCCTATAGTGAGCCCTTTCACAATCAGTAAAGTTTCTCCAAGTACAGGACTTGAATGATATGTACTCTTACAAAACTTCTATGAAAGTAAATAGTACAACTCGATATATCCTACTACAGATGAACTAACACTGAGAACAATATAAACTCAATCCTAAGGAACACGTTCCTCAACCAACCAACAAAATTCCAAATCAAGAAAATTTTGAACAATTTCTAGGGTTTTCAACTTTTGGGGCTTTGATTTTCAAATTTTCGATTCACAACCTTAAAGCGAGTTTTGTGGGTACCCAATCAACGGGAATGTGATAACAAACAATCCCCAATAAAAATCATCAAAGAAAACATCATAACCAAGAACATCTAGTGATTTTTTTGTGATTTTTGGTTTTTGAATTTTTTTTTCTTCTTTTTCAAATAAACAAGAACAAGAACATGAAAACAAAGAAGAAACAAAGATGACAAGCACGAAGAGTAGGATGAGGGTTCGTAAGAACGTAACCCTAGCCTTGCTCCGATACCAACTGATGCAATCGAAACTACGAAAGCGATAAAAGATAAGAAACGAGACGAGACTCACACGAAAGTCCAAGTAGCAAAGAAAAACTTGTTCCGTTACACCCAAACGATTGGAAAGAATCACCTACGCTATGCAACTATCCTCAAGAATCACGAGGTTCTTGCAAATAGAATGATCGGAGAGGTTTGAATTTCAACTCGGAATCCACCAATTGAAATCAAGCCAAAATCAAGGATTTTCAATAGAGAGAGTTTCATATGTTTTGTGTATTCAAAGTAAGCTAAATGAATTCAAGACCTAATGAAGACTTTTATAGTCTTCTACAACTTGTAATGAAAGGTCCTAAATACCCCCAAAGTGGGTTAAAACATTAAAGGCCACTTAGGGCTAAAGTAGGAATTACATGCTAAAAATAAAAGAAACCTGTCATGCTTGCACAGGGGGTAAGCGGTCCGCCCACCCCCAATAGGCGGTCCGCCTCATGAAAGTCCTGAGAGCAACCAGTGAGTAAGCGGACGCCCCTAGCAGGTAGGCGGTCCGCCTCACCTAGATCTAGAGAGTCAACAATTTGTAGGCGGTCCGCCCCTTTTGGTAGGCGGTCCGCCTCTTCCTGAAGCTTCTTGAAGTGCCTCAATTTGTGTCTCTTGAGCCTCTCCATGTGGTCTAAGTGGCCCTCCATCCATGGTGCTCCAATGCATGATCTTCAAGGTTGTTCCGGAGCTTCCATCTTCCACGTCCAAGCTCTTCCCTACCAAGTGAATGTGAGCATCATGGATTACCTTGGCTTGACTCCTAGTAAAGGGTCTTGGCTTGGTTTGCATTGCATCATTCAGGCTGCAAGTACAGTCTATGTTCAAAGAAATCTATCAAAGAAAGCTCTGAGGCATTTGAAGAGAAAGCACAACACATGAAGACAACCCATCACAATGCAAACTCTACCATCTCTATATTTCACTACTCTTTTGCTCTTTATCCCTGCTTTGTACCTAAACTACGTATGACCTGATTATTGTTTGACAAGATATGTAAGCAGCCTGCTTGGGCACAGTTTCATTATAATAAAACTTCCATTTTCCTTAGCCAAGATAAGCATAATTTTTAGGAAGTCCTCCTAATCCAATACGCTCAGAAAAAATCTTTCAAGCGAAAGAAGTATCCGCACGACCAATTAGGTAACCAAGATTTACAAGATATCGTATCAAAGGACAAATGCAGATTCGAGCCAACACTTGGATGTTCAATGCAAGGCAACCACTTTGTTTTCAACCAACAAATTTTTCTTTGAGAGCAGATAGATTCTATGAACACAATAGTAGCAGGCAACATAACTGAGAAATTTTACTGAAGAAGATAGCTCCGGCACAAATCTTTTCTTACAAATACAAAGACTCGCAGGCAATACAATATCTGAGAATGAATAGCTCCAGCACCAATACTTGACAAGCACTTGAGGAATGCGCTAACAAGTTTCTGGACATGTCACCTTCAATACGACGCTCAGCCTCATCAGGCTTATAATATGACGACTAGCCCCGTCAAGCTTATAATATGACTATTAGCCACGTCCGGCTTAGAATATGACGATTAGCCACGTCAGGCTTAAAATATGACGACTGGCCACGTTAGGCTTAAAATATGATGACTAGCCATGTCAAACTTATAGTATGATGACTAGCCACGTCAGGCTTAAAATATGAAGACTAGCCACGTCAGGCTTATAATATGACAACTAGCCACGTCAGGCTTAAAATATGACGACTAGCCACGTCAGACTTACAATATGACGACTAGCCTCGTCAGGCTTAAAATATGACGACTAGCCACGCCAGGCTTAAAATATGACGACTAGCCACGCCAGGCTTAAAATATGACGACTAGCCACGCCAGGCTTAAAATATGACGACTAGTCCCGTTAGGTTTAAAATATGACGATTAGCCTCGTCAGGCTTAAAATATGACGACTAGCCTCGTCAGGCTTAAAATATGACCATTAGCTATGTCAGCTTATAATATGACAATTAGTTCCGTCGGGCTTAAAATATGACGATTAGCCTCACCATGCTTAGAATATGACTATTAGCCCCGTCAGGCTTAGAGTATGACTATTAGGCCTGTCCGCCTTAGAATAGGATATCATATATATTTTATTTTGCAGACACTACTATAATAGGCCCATTCGTCTTAGAATTAGATATACGCATATATTTTATTTTATTTTACAGACACTACTAAAATAGGCCCATCCGCCTTAGAATTGGATATATACATAAATTTTATTTTATTTTGTAGGCACTACTACAGTAGGCCCGTCCGCCTTATAATTTGACATACACATATGTTTTGTTTTGCAGGCACTACTACAATAGGGTGATCTATCAAAGACAATAAACTGGGGCAAAATTTTTGAGGATCCCCTCAAAAATTCCAAAAAGATGCAAGTTGACACTGGGGCAAAATTTTGAAGTATCTCAAAATTCATTAAAAATCGATATTCACAAGCCCGAGAAGCAGCAACGAGGAGATTGCATTACATCAAAGAACGAGACACCCGTTTCAAGGAGGATGCACAAATCAACCCTTCCCCTTTCCCCATAACTCACAATTATTCTTTCAGTGCAGGCACAAAATACTAATTAAAACAACAAACACGACAACATCTGGGGAAGCACTACAAGACGTTCCTCGATTTTCCGGCAATTCCTCGAGCCACTCCTCGCCTTCTCACACTCTCTTTTAAAATCATTTCCCTATACTGAAATTGTGCAATCACAAAATTTATAATACGTATTATACACCATTTTAAAACTCCATTCGAAAAGCTTAGTCCCTTCGATTATGCTTTTGCTACTTCTTCAAATCATTTGTTCCCGCTCAAATCAAAACCTCTCTTACGTAAATAAGTAATATACCTAATCCTTTATAAAGAAGACAGTTTTCATTCTTTCGGATTGGTGCTTACCTTGTGTGAATCTTTCCTGTTTGTTAATCGTGCGTGTCTTCGTGCCTCATCATATTCATTTGTTTGAATCGTGCGAATTTACCATGCTTACTCCTCAATATGTCATCAAATTTCAAAGCACACACCAATCTGAATTTTTCATACTTGGACAAATTAACTCTTGACACCTAAATCGTGCGTCATGTACATCTCACACAAGCAACATGCCATTCTAGAACTACACACGGTTTGATTCTCGTGCAACCCGAGATATGTAGATAACTCAGAGACCAGAGTTCGGACAAAACACCCTAAAACTCTCATTTTTCTTTCTAGCATTTTGCCCACCCGTCGTGACAAATTGGCTACTCCGTCAACTTTTTTTGCCCGAAGACTCTTTCATCATCCCCGGGAAAAGAGGGGCAGCTGTTGACACCCAATTTTGTCCCTCCCTTTTTATAATTTGCTGTATTTAGCTTAAAAATGCATATTAAAATTTTCTAACCAAATTGCATTAGATGGCATGCATTTACATGTGTAATCCCTTATCCTTAATCTCATATTTATATAACATTTATTTAATTGTGAATTTATTACATAATTACATCATTTAGGTCGTTTTCAAAAATACTTGCACGATTTTGTAACTATTTGTACTATTAGTACACTACGTACCTGTTTTGCAGTTATTTATACCAAATTAATATTATCTAAGCTTGTCTATAATTATTTTGAATTAGTTATTATTTTTTATAAGTCACAAATATTATTCCTTATGTTTTACCAATTATTCTTTCATTTATTCGCATTTTCAAGTCTATTATTGGCCATTTATACTTAAAAATACACTGCATATACACTTGAATACATTCCCTACACACTACATATACACAATTGCATTCACAAAGCCAACACATTTGGCTCACGCGCCCACATGGCACGATCCGAGCCACCCGTTCCCCTCATCCAACGGCTGAGAAAGGCCTTTCCATTTTTAACTACACACAAAGTCCCCAAATCAGAATATCCTAAAACATATCCCCTTCCCCCTATATCCCCTAACCCGCCGCCCTCACTTCATCTCTCCCCTTCTTCCCTCGAAACTGTCCAAATGCACGCCCTAAGTCCACCGCAACTCCGCCACCAGTCACGCGGCTAGCTCTTTTCTCTCTCTTATGTAGTTTCACATAGAAAATCAAGGCAAATCGAACTCGAAAAGAAAAGCTAGGATTCTAATGAAAATCAGTCAGAATTTGAATGAAAATGGGAAGATATTTTGAAATCTCTAATATTCACACACACATACAGAAAGCAAACAAAAGAAATTCAAGCATGAATCTTGGAAAATTGTAACGGGTCAAGACTCGACCAGTGAGTTTCTGCACGACCCAACTCGGTTTTTAAAACGGGTAATACCTTTCAATTCTTGTTCTCTTATCATTTTACCTGATCCTTCGTGTTTTCATGAAAAATAGTGTGATGTTTACCACTTGAAATTCTCGCATAGAAGACTGCCCTAGATGAATTTTATTAGTGTTCCTTAGTTATAAAATGATAGCTTCTGTATAGAACTTCATATTGAATTTGTTAATTAAATGATGCTCTATCACGACCACTTGAAACAAGTCGTTTGCGCGACCATTTTAGATTAGTTGATTATGGTTTTCGTACTTAAAATCATGCTTGTCATTACTGCGAGTCTCAAAGAGTCTGACCGTTTGCAAAATTGATTGTGCTTAAGCCGTTTGCCTATTTGAATATGCTTATGTTAAACTTACAATAGGAATTAGTTTATGGAAAGGCTATCAAAAGCGATTTGCATAATCTCATAAGTTAGTATTACATTTAGAGTGACTGATAAGCTGTTAACTGCCCTTGATAGATTAATTGACTGAAAATCCTATCTTACCATATATGTGCGCGTCTGAAAATGTGTGGGGTGTGAACACTAGTTTCTCACTACTTGATTGTTGAATTCTTATTAAAGGAAAACGTATTCTGACTCTATAAAATTCAAAAGGGCATGCTATTTTTGGAAAATTTATACACTGAATATTCTTTTCTAATTGAATCCCAGTCTACCTAAACTATCTAAATACATTGTATTTGTATGCATAATATCCTGATTTTACAATCTATTTGCCTTCAAGTTAGTAATTGACAATCTGAGATAAATGTTACAGTTCCTTCCTTTTATTTGATGAAATTCGAATATTGTCTTTATTTCATTTCTTTTGGAAGCAAAACTGAATTCCTTATTGCCTTAGTTGAATGAAATTTGAATATTTTCCATGTAAGTGTAGTACCTCCAACATTTCTCAAAACATTATAAATACTCCTTGATTTTCACACAACTGGGGAGCAGATACATTACAATACTCTCTTCTTCCTCTTCTCTACACCTAGATCCTGCTCCTCTCCAACTAACACTGAAAAAGACACATCTCTTTCTCTCACAGTTTCTGTCAATGCTAAATGCAAAGTTGCTCTTTCTTCTTTGTTGTTTCTCTTTTATTCTTGTTAGTGGAAAACCAAGGCAAAACCATCGCCTTTTGCTTCAAATCTTGCTACTGTGATTCCTCTGTTTGGTTTCCCACCTTCTGTTTGCTATCACTCTAAAGGAATGTAATCTAGACGAAATAGAGGTCACTCAAATGAATAGTTTCTACTTTTAATGTTGCCTTTAACTCCACATGAAACTTTTTGTACCTACTTGTTTGTTTGGCCAGCTTTGGCCTTTTACTAACTTCTATTGCAGGTTTGAGTTTATGATTGGATAGTCCTGAGAGGACTACACCATTAGTAAGATTACTTGCAGGTTTTAGGCTTGGCCTGTTAATGAATTAAGGTTGAAGAAGCATAAAGCAAGGCTGAACTCACCAGTTCACTAACGTGCATATAGGACACTTTCCTTTCTTCTCTTATCTTCCCCTTAGACTCTTTATATGTTGTATTCTCTAGGTCCTCTGTCTGTACTTATAATGTAGATGAAACAATGATGAAAGGTGGCTATAATGGCCATGAAGCAGCAACAGTATTATTGCTCAAAGGGTGATACAATGAGCAGTAGAAAACATTGCTATGTGCAGTGAAAACTTGGCTAAAGGGGCCTTCTCTTACTCTCTTCTTATCTTGCATATGTTAAAAGGTTAAAATTGAAAACTGGACTGTTTGTGCAGAATTTCAGAACATGGGATTTATTGAAACAAGACAGGTTTATAATCAAACTAGTTTAGTACCCGCTCGATGCGCGGTTAATATCAACAAAACAATATATAGCAAATTTTATATATCAAGTTAGAAAATCTAAAGTTGTCATATGATTTTGATATTTACTATTGTGGTTTACTATTCTATTTCTTTTGGTTGAAATCCACTACTTAAACGACGCTATAAAAGAAGAAAAATGGAACCAATTAAGGAGGCATAAATTCAGAAGACATAAAATTTGAGAACATAAAATACTTATTTAATTTGTGATACTAATAATAATTTAATGACCATATAGTTTGTGATATAAACAATATGAATTGACTAATTAAGATAATCATTTATAACACATAATATTTAAATTAAACATAGATTCGAAATCATATTTAGTCAAGATGCAAAACATCTTTTCTTGAGGAGATGTTGAAGGATGAGTTTTGAAGATGACAAAGGACCTGGTGCTAAGTGGACCATGAAAAGGTTCACAGTTGAATGGAGAAGACCAGCTGTTCAACAAGATGATCGAGTCAGAGTTGAAAAAGGAAAGAAGAGAACGGCTGGAGTCAAAGTTCCAATCCTACCGGAAGTAGAAGAAACAAGAGGCGGTGCTGAGAAGGATGCAGTTCCTAAACGACAATGGATTGGAACATAAGGCAAATTAACTTAGGTTTTAAATAAGGAAATACGGGTAACCTTATTTAAACTGATTTCAAAGAGAAAAAGGATTCCTAAACTTAGTTGGATCCGCCTAAGTCTGGTTCCTATATATGCAAGTTAATTTGACCAGAATGACAACGCACAAAAGACATCTTAACAGAGCATATCAAGTACAATCAGATCGTGAGAAGCTTTGTGTGTAAGAACAAAGGATGAGCAGCAGAACCTTACGGAGGAGCAGTTTCATAGATAAGTCTGTTATCTTAGTTATTTGTTATAGGCTTCCCAAGAGTTTGGGTCGTGGTTTTTTATCCCTTGAGCAAGGATTTTTCCACGTAAAAATCTCTTTGTTCTTTACGTTTCCGCAATTTGTTTAGTTTCAGAGATAGGTGAAACTTGCAAGGAACCTGGTTCTTTGTGAGTTAGGCGCAGAAAGTGAAAAGCAAGTTTTAGGTTTCAAAAATCGGGTAAGGACACTATTCAACCCCCCTCTAGTGTCTTACGAAGGTGCACCAAGTGCAACAAGTGGTATCAGAGCAGGTTCTCTCGAAGAAAGATTAACATCTTGAGAAGGATCTGAACAATGAGTGCACCACCATTCATGCCCGAAGGATACTCTACTAGCAAGCTTCCGTAGCTCAATGGTCAACACTACAAATTCTGGAAGTTTAGGATGGAAACCTTTCTACAGGCAGAAAATTATCAGCTATGGAGGATTACACAGAATGGTCCCTTGATTCCTACAAAGACTGATACATCAGGGAACAAAGTCCAAAAGCCTGTAGAAGAACTCAATGAAAAAAACTTCAAACTACTTCAGATGAATGCTGAAGCCATGAAGATTCTTCAATATGGACTAGGGCTTAATGTATGTTTACGTATTCCCAAGTGCTCAACTGCAAAGGAAATCTGGGATACGCTAGACAGATTATACAATGAAGAAACTACAAAATCAGAAAGGAGTTCAATCGAGGTCATTCCTGTTAAAAACATCATTGTAAAGAATCTGAATCACTTAGAATGCTATAGGTGTGGCCAAAGAGACCATGTTATTAAATATTGTCCAACATGGGGACCTTCTAAAAGCGAAAGTGATGAAGAAGAAGAAGACCCAGAAGACGACTCTCCATTGGCACTGATGGCGGATAATGAATCTTCGATTGATGACACAACTGAGGTAAGTCTCGATGCACTAAAGCCTAGACTTCAAAACTGTTCTCCCATGGAATTGAATTTGCTTGCCCTGACTTTAATTGAAGAGATTGAAACTTTGAGGTCTGAGAAGGAACAAGCACTTTCTGAGAAGGACCAACTAATGTCAGTTGCGTCTGAGTTTTCAATGAAAAATAAAAACTAGGAAAAAGCTAAATCTGATCTTAAAAAGGAATTAATTGCTAGTGAAGCTCAGGTTTTGAAACTAAATCAGAAAGTCTCAGCCCTCGAATTAGAAACTCTTCAATTAAAGGAACAGGTGCTTTATGAGAAGAAGCTAGTTTCTGCACTCGAACTTGAGAATCAAAAATTGAAAGAAGTGTCCGGTAAGCAAGGAGTTAGAGAGGATCAAATCAACCTTGAAACTGAGCTTGAAAAGAAAAGCCTAGCTCTGCATCAGGAAACTGCGAAGAACCGGATTCTTCAGGAAAAGGTTGAAAAAGCTAACTCTGAGCTCACCAGACTCACTAAATGGAAAAGATCTTCTGAAGCTTTGATTTGGTTGCATGAAAATCATAATAAAGGTAAAACTGGATTAGGACATAGGAAACCTTTACCTGCTTGGAACCCTAATAGTAAATATGTAGGACTTCCTTGCAACAAACTCTGCTTCTTATGTGGTAGGACTGGACATATAAGAATGAATGCAGTGTTGCTAAAGATGCAGTAAAAAGGAATAAAAAATCAGTTTTACCTTATTGGGCTAGAAAAGATTTGATTCATCCATTTGATAACAAAAAGGGACCCAAGCTAGTCTGGGTTCCTGTTACTAACCCTTGATTTTCTTTTGCAGGCTGGAGTGAGATGGAACAACCCAAGCTAGATTCTTGATAGTGGGTGTTCCAGGAACATGACAGGAGATAGAAGAAACTTTCTCTCACTCGCAGCATTTCAAGGAGGTAGTGTGGCTTTTGGAGGAGGCAAGAGCGGTGAAATTGTTGGTATTGGAAAAGTTGGGAGATCCCTCAATCATGCTATTGACAATGTACTCTGTGTAGATGGATTGAGGCACAATCTTCTAAGTATCTCTCAACTATGTGATAGAGGAAACTCAGTGAGTTTCACATCTGTAGGTAGCACTGTAAAGAACCTGCACACTGGTGAAGTGATAATGGAAGGGAAACGAGCTAATAATGTGTACAAGGCTACATTGGGTTCTCTTCCTGAGAATAATTTGACTTGTCTGAATGTGCTGGAGAATGAAAGTCAGTTGTGGCACAAGAGACTAGGACATGCGAGCTTGACTCAATTGAATAAGTTGGTGTGAAAGGACCTGGTTCGTGGAATGCTAAGCAAGAGGTTCAATGACATCAAGATTTGTGATGCTTGCGTGAGGGGGAAACATGTGAGACCTTCATTCAAGTCAAAGAAAGTGGTTAGCCCTTCTAAACCACTTGATCTGGTTCACATGGACTTGTGTGGACCATTGAGGGCAGGAGCAGAGGAGGTAAGAGATTCGTAATGGTAATAGTTGATGACTACTCCAGATACACATGGACTTTGTTCCTCAGATCTAAAGATGAAGCATATGATATGTTCGAAGACTGGGTCAGAGTCAATCAGAAGAAACTGGGGCTTCAACTAGTGAGTATAAGGTCCGACTATGGTACAGAATTTGAGAATGATAAGTTTGCTGAATATTGTAACAAACATGGTGTGGATCACAACTTCTCTGCACCAAGGACCCCTCAACAGAATGGTGTAGTTGAAAGGAAGAACAGGTCCTTGGAGGACATGGCTAGAACAATATTGCTGTCAAGCGACTTATCAAAGAATTTTTGGGCTGAAGCAGTCAACACCGCTTGCTACCTGCTGAGTCGATTTTCTATCCGTCCTTTGCTAGAGAAAACTCCCTATGAGCTGATCAGAGGTAGGAAACCTAATATTGCACATCTCAGAGCTTTTGGGTGCAAGTGTTTCGTGCATAACAATGGGAAAGAACCTGTAGGGAAGTTTGATGCTAGAAGTGATAAAGTGTTCAATAAGAGGACCTTGACTGTAGAAGAAAGTGTGCATGTGGTATTTGATGAATCTGAAAGTGTTACAAACAGATAAGAAGATGATGATTGGGAGATCGGTCTTACAAGAGATGAACATGCTGAAGACCCTGAGAATTTGAATGGAGTTAAAAGTAATCAGGATGATAAGAATCAAACTCAGGGAGAACTAGAAGGCAATCAGACAGGAGGAACTGAACAGCAAGATGAAGAAGAGTTCGATGGCTCAGATCCTCCTAGAAATGACATTCAGCAGATTCAGCCTAAACCTTGGAGATATCAAAGTTCTCATCCATTGGAGAACCTTATGTCTGATCTAAACTCTTGAATTGTTACCAGGAGAGCTTTGAAGAAATTCTTTGTATCTTTGTGTTTCTGTCCTCAATAGAACCAAAGAATGTACGTGAAGCACTCGAGGATCCAGACTGGGTGATCGCGATGCAAGAGGAACTTCATCAGTTTGAACGAAGTAAGGTATGACACCTGGTCCCTCGACCAACGGACAGTTCCATCATTGGTATTAAATGGGTATTTAGAAACAAACTGGATGAACATGGTATAGTGACAAGGAATAAGGCAAGACTGGTGGTTCAAGGTTATAGTCAAGAAGAAGGAATCGATTATGATGAAACCTTTGCACCTGTTGCTAGAATGGAGGCCATTAGGATGCTTATTGCTTTTGCAGCTTACATGGAGTTTAAGCTGCACCAGGTGGATGTGAATAGTGCATTCCTTAATGGATATTTGAATGAAAAGGTGTATGTGGTTCAACAACCTGGCTTTGAAAGTACAGAGTTTCCTGATCACATTTACAAACATGACAAGGCATTGTATGGGTTGAAACATGCTCCTAGGGCTTGGTATGAAAGGTTGTCTGGGTTCTTATTGAAGAATGGGTTTACAAGAGGTAAAATAGACAATACTTTGTTTTTAAGAAAAAAGGCCAAGGACCTATTGATTGTTCAAGTATATGTAGACGACATCATCTTTGGTGCTGCAAATGAGAACCATTGCAAGGAGTTCACCGACCTGATGGGAAGTGAATTTGAGATGAGTATGATGGGTGAGCTAAATTTCTTCTTAGGCCTACAAATCAAGCAATCTCAGGAAGGCACAATGATCCACCAGCAGAAGTATATCAAAGAGCTGTTAAAGAAGTATGATATGAAGTCTGCTAAGGATATGAACACACCCATTGCTCCTGGAACGAAGATAGATCTGGATGAATTTGGTGCTTCAATTGATGAAACTAAGTACAGAGGAATGATTGGTTCTTTGCTGTATTTAACTGCAAGTCGTCCAGATGTTGTTTATAGTGTGGGATTGTGCGCAAGGTTCCAATCAAAACCAAAGGAGTCACACTTAACTGCAGTTAAGAGAATCTTGAGATATTTGAAAGGAACTCAAGATCTTGGTTTATGGTACCCAAAAGGTGGAAGTTTTGATCTAATTGGGTATGCAGATGCTGACTATGCTGGTCACTTGGTTGATAGGAAAAGTACATCTGGGATGGCACACTTTATAGGTCCTTGTTTAGTTTCATGGGCTACATAGAAACAAAATTCAGTGGCATTATCCACTGCTGAAGCTGAATATGTAGCAGCTGCTTTATGTTGTTCAAAGTTATTATGGATCAAGCAGCAGCTGGAGGACTTTGGAATCAAGTGTGGACCAGTTCCAATCTTTTGTGACAATACCAGTGCAGTCAATATTGCCAAGAACCCGGTCCAGCACAAGAGGACAAAGCACATTGATATTAGGCATCACTTTCTAAGGGACAATGTTAAGAAATGCCTAATTACTATGAACTTTTGCAGGACTGAGGACCAAATTGCTGATATCTTCACTAAGGCATTGAACAGGGTACAATTTGAAAAGAACAGGCTTGAGCTAGGGATGACCAATATACAATGAACGAAGCAGTACCTGGTTCTCCCAATGATTGGCTAGTGAAGTTTTCTTGTTTTTACTCTGCTTAACTTTTCTTAGTTGATTCTACTTAATTATTTTGCTTGCTAACCTGTTTGGAACCTGTTTTCATGACTTAGATACTGGCACATTTTTTAAATCTAGGATATAATTGAAGAAACTGGTGCATGGACATTCAGGTACACCATTCGATATCACTTACTGAATATAACGTTGTCTTACGTGGCCTAATCTATTACCAATCACCCTCACTTGGCGCCGGATTAGTGTAAAACTTTTAAAATTCAAATTCTTCAAACCTTGATGGCGTCAACTCCTATGCGTAATAAGTAGCAACAATTTTTTCCAATCCCATCAACCCGTTCCCCTTCCCGATAAACTTAAACCCACCTCTATTCCACTACTGATCAAGAAACATTGTTTCTATCGGCTGAAACGTTAAAACTCTCTCAAAACATTTTTCTCTCTCTAAAACACAATCCTCTATAAAACAAAATGTCGACCAGTTCCAAAGTAGACTCTCAACTCTCTTCTCCAAAACTCAAATTATCTAAACTAAATCAAAAGGCAAAGCAACTAGCCGCGAGTCGTTCGGTGGCTATGGCCAGGAAGTTTGCGAAATTGAGACAAAAGAAATTGTCGGAGGAAGCAACTAGTAAGGGAAGGCGGAAATTGTTCCAGAAACTGGTACGGAGGAAGGGATCATTAAAGCGACTCAAGAAATCGTCCAAAAAACTGAAAAGGTAAACCCTAGTTCTCCTACTGGTACTATGGTCGTCGATACTAGTTTACCTACTGTGCCTGTAGATTTAGAAGAACAAGTTGATAATGAAGTAGGAGATAAGGAAGAGGTAGTTTTAGAAAATCCTGAGAAAGTTGTCGAAACAGAGGTTGTTGTTGTTACTAAAGAAACTGAGAACATAGTTGAGGAACCTATTCCTGAGACAGTTCTTATGGTAGAAAAGACTGTTAGTGACAAGGGAGTAGAGAAATCTGCTGAACCTGCTAAGGAACCTGAGAAAGAACCTGGTTCGTTCTCTGGTTCTGTAGCAGGTGATGACGCAGATCTGAGAGATATTGATGATTATGTGGAAGAGAATGTAGAAGGTGTAGATTGTACTGAGCCTTTAGATGCTGTGTTGCCTAAGCCTAATCCCACTCCTCAAGCTAGTGAAGGTTCCTCCAGTGAGACTGATGTTGTGGTGGTGGAGGAACATAGGAGGTTGGGAAAGAGGCCGGTGGTTCAGGAACAAAAACAAACTGTAAAGAAAAGAAGGCTAGTAAAGGGAGGAGAATTTGTAGGTAGTTCCAAAATGGGAAGTTCTGGAGATGCAGAGGGGATGAGAGAAAGTAGTAGAAGAACAGGGAGTCATGTGAGAAGACCTGCGACTCGTGGCTCTGTGAGACAGCAGCAGGAGAAGATTGTGGAGGAACCTGAGGTTCGTAGGAGAGGTTCTAAATCAAAGCTGGTGATTGGAGATGAGAAGGAAGACAAGAAGATGAGGGTGGCCTACTTTAGAGGTCTACCAATGGTGAAGGGTAAAATTCTAACTGACCTGAAGCTAGAGGGTATGATTCAACTGGGTGCTAAGTAGAGAGCTCAAAGTTGGTTGAACCTATTCAGTATGCATCAACAATACATCATGCTTCTGTCAATACTCAACACATAGGCCATTTAGGACCAAGTAAACATATATTCATGAATGTGTACTCAAACCAGATTATGAATTACAAACACATCACCACAGTAATTAAACTTTAGTGTTTGTGTGCTTGACGGATCAACCCCTTTATTCACAGTCTAAACACCTAAATTATTTAGTAGAGAGTAGGAAGAGTTGTAGAGAAATCAGTATGTTTATCTGAGCCTATTACTACTGTATTTATAACTGTATAATACAGTAGTTGTCCTCTTGTAGGACTCTCTCAGGTAACTTATCTTTTTACCCGGATAAACATTAAGAGCACCCCTTTATGGGTGGACTCTTTTATTCAGATAAATCCAACATCTCCCACTCACACATAATGGGAGTGCTATTACAATATGAGAAACATATTCTCATCTCATCTCTATAAATATTCATACAGTGAAATAGACCGTGCGATCAGCATACTGTGAGAGCTACGTACTATACATATGTTAGGAGTATATAGCCTCTCGTCGAGTGCAAACCTGCAAGTAGATTATAAAGTATGCAATACCCTAGATCATAGGAATCACATTTTGATATCCTCTCAAAATCTCAAATATCATTTTTATGTATTCACAATTATAACTCATAAATTATAACTGGTGCACATGTGAATACAAAATTAGTGAGATTCCATTAATTATTTTCCTCTTCTCACGATTCTTTTAACATTTTTATGTATTCACAATTATAACTCATAAATTATAACTGGTGCACCTGTGAATACAAAATTAGTGAGATTCCATTAATGATTTTCCTCTTCTCACGATTCTTTTAACATTAGCTCAACTTCTTTTATAGATATGTCCCGCCAGACCGCATCCATTTTCATGGTGTTTTGGAAACACACTAAGATAGCTAACATTAGACTAAGTCTCAAGTATCTGATCGGAGTTACTGAGGGTACATAATTTGAGCTAGCATAAAGGCTCTGGGTCTCACGCAACAGTAAGTTGAGATCAAACTTATGTTAACCCAAGGTCGACATTAGCACACATGGTATGAAATATGTGCTACAACATTTTTCTCCTTTCCTTAAGGAGCGTATGTCTTTTTAAAGAATATTGTATAGATGAAATTCAGACACCATAAGTATCTAAATTTTAGTTCCTTAAACTCGCATCTAGCTCACTAAGTAGACTAGGTGAACATCTTTTCTCCTTAATAACCTTATGTCATTATTTAAACGACTCTATTGATTTTAAGCATATCGCTCTCAAATTATCAAAGTACATAGTTTTGTGAACAGCTGGAAAAACAAAGAATAATACAAAATCACTCAAAGTCTACGCAAGCCTTGAGACCTAGTATGTCTCACAAATGCATCTCTAGCTAAAGGCTTGGTCAGTGGGTCTGTACCATATCTTCTGTAGATATTTTTACCAGGTTCAACCTCTTGCATTTATACATGTCTCTTGCATAGTTATACTTGATATCTATGTGCTTAGTATCACAATGATGCTTAGGATTGTTGGTTGCATTAACTGCAGCCTTACTATCACAGTAGACCAACACTGGTTCATTATCAGTGTTACCCAACAAGCCTTTCAAGAGCCTATTCAACCAAACAACTTCTTGTGTTGCTTTTGACTGAGCCACATATTCGGCTTCCATCGTGGATAGTGCTACACATGATTACTTCTTACTCTTCCATGATATGTCACCATTACTAAGTAAGAAGACATATCCTAAGGTAGATTTCCTCTCGTCTAAATCTCCTACATGATCAGCATCAGTGTATCCAACTAATCGCAAATCTTTGCCGCCTTGATAACAAAGTGCGTAGTCAGTTGTTCCTCTCAGATATCTCATGATCCTCTTTACTGCTTGCCAATGTGCTGGACCTGGATCGGACTGATATCTACTTACCAAGCCAACTGCTTGACAAATATCAGGTCTAGTACACACCATAGCGTATATTAGACATCCAACTGTGCTTCTATAAGGCACTCGCTTCATCTTTTCTGTCTCTTCAGGAGCCTAAGGACACAAATGATTTCCCAAGTTATGGCCTTTGCTGATGGGAGTGTCAATTGGGTTGCTATTCTGCATATTAAATCGTTCAAGATTTTTCTTAATGTAATTCTCCTGAGAGAGATACAATAGTTTCTTAGAACGATCTCTTGAAATCTTGATTCCAAGAATATATGCAGCTTCACCCATATCTTTCATCTCATTGAGACGACAACCAGGCCTTTACCTCATTTAATAACTCCTTATCATTTCCAGCTATAAGTATATCATCGACATACAATGTCAGAATTACAAGCTTATTTCTTGATCTCTTGGTATAAACACAATGGTCTTCATAAACCATAGTAAAATCATTGGATATGATCACATTTTGAAAGTGTATATACCACTGCCTTGAAGATTGTTTGAGGCCATAAATAGACTTCAAAAGTCAACAAACCTTTTGTTCATGGCCTTTTTCAATGAAATATTCAGGTGTTTCTATATAAATTTCTTCATCTAATTCTCCATTGAGAAAGGCAGTCTTTACATCCATCTGATGTAATTCAAGATCTAAACTTGCTACTATAGCTAGAATCATGCGAATTGAGTTAAATCGCACAACAGGTGAGAAAGTCTCTTCGTAGTCTATTCCTTCCTGTTGTGTATAACCTTTTGCCACACGTCGAACCTTATATCTCGCAACTGTGCCATCAGCCTTGAGCTTAATCTTGAGAACCCATTTGCTCCCAATAGCTCTGCGTTCTTTTGGGAGATCAACTAGTTCCCAGAATTTGTTGACTCTCATTGACTCCATTTCATCTTCCATTGCTTTTATCCATTTTTCCTTAGAAGGGCATGAGGGAGCCTCTTTTGCATTTTTAGGCTCATCTTACAATAGCACCTTCGACATCAAATCGTCGACGGGGAATCTTTTTACGTAAACCACGTCCTTTTTTTTATTCTTCTTCGTTGTTCCCATTTGGATCAACGTTGCTCCCACTTGGATCAAGAACATCTATCCTGCTCCCACTTGGAACAAGATCAGTGACCATCTCGCTCCCACTTGGAACAAGATCCATTTCGTCACTATTTTATGTCAAATGATTACTTACATTCGCATCCGATGATGAAGGAGGTTGTTGATGTGAAACTAATTCATCATCAGTTAAATTTCTCCCACTCGAATGAAGTGATCTTTGTACATCTTGATCCTCTATCTCAAACAAGGTTAGGTCTTGACCTACCTCTCCTTTTTAAGGAAACTCATCCTCCAAGAATGTGACATCTCGTGATTCAAATGCAGTTACGCTCCCACTGTCTTGCTGGCCTATAAACACATAACCCTTAGAGGTTTCTGAGTATCTTATAAAGATACTTTTCTTTCCTCTCGGGCGTAATTTGCCATGTTTGTGAGAAGAATCATGTGTATAGGCAGCGCAACCCCAAGGTCTTAATACACTTAGGTTGGGTGCTCTTCCAGTCCACAACTCATATGGAGTGGTTGCAGCTAATTTTGTAGGCACTCGATTAAGTATATAGGTAGCAGTAAGCAATGCATCACCCCAATAACTAATTGGGAGGTTAGCTTGTGCCATCATTGACCTAACCATTTCTAGAAGCGTCATGTTTCTTCTCTCTGCAACACCATTTTGTTGTGGAGTATTTGGGATAGTCAACTGATGAACAATTTCTTTTCCATCACATAACTCGTTAAATTGAGTTGACAAGTACTCTCGACCTCGGTCAGTTCGAAGAAACTTTTATCTTCTTGTCTAATTGATTTTCCACTAAGCTCATATAGCGTTGGAAACAATTTATTGCTTCTGATTTGTGGGAAATTAAATAGACATAACCGGAACGAGTGTAGTCATCTATAAATGTGATGAAATAGTACGCTCCATGCCTAGCCCTGACATTCATAGGCCCACAGATGTCCGAATGGACTAATTGCAAGGGATATTCAGCTCTAGTCGCTTTACCGAAGGGTTTTCTTGCAGATTTTCCTGCTAGACAACTTTCACAAGTGAACAATTCCACATGTTCAATGCCAGTAAGAAAACCTTGTTTTGCTAACCTTAGCATTCTTTGCTGGCCAATATGACCAAGTCTAGCATTCCATATGTTTACATCACTATCATATTTATGTGAGGAAGCAAACATAGAAAAACTAGCATTATTATTAAATGAATCATAATCCAAATCCATAATAATAAAACCTCCGGTCACATGACCAAAACCAAATAAAGTTGAACCTAAAGTCAATTTGACAGAATTGTCATGAAAAAACAAGCTAAAGCCAAGCCTAAGCAAAACAATAACAGATATAATATTCCGGTGAATTCCTGGAGCATAGAGGACATCATGTAGTAGTAGGTGTCGACCACCACGCAAGACTAACTTGCATGTGCCAATCCCTTCAATAGAAACCTTATTGTTGTTGCCCACATAAATCCACTTTATTCCACGTGAAATACGCCGAAAATCCACAAAAGAATTGCGTTCCCTCGTTATGTGGCCCGTTGCTCCCGAGTCTACAATCCACAAAAGATTAGATTCAGCGAAAAATACTGAACTAGAAACACAAAGTTCACTAGTTTGAGTTTTGTGAAATACCTTTCTAGGAGGCTCAGAGCAATCCTTAGCATAGTGACCCTTTTTGTCACAGTTAAAGCATTTCACCTTTGCAACATTTACATGTTTGGGATGTTTGTTATTGCCTTGTTGTTCTGCCCTTGCTCTTTTAGCAGGCTGAGACTGAGTTGGTCCTCTTTTCTTAACCCAATTCTTTTTCTTAGAGCCACCTTTGGCCTTAGAGGATGTTGCCATATGCAACTCAGCTGTTGGTTTAGCAGCCTCAAGCCGATCCTCTTCAAGCTCAAGAGATCTCCGGACATCTTTCAGAGTCTTGATTAGCTGATTGTGGGTCAAATGCAAATTCATATGATCCAAAGAATCAGGTAGGGACCTTATGACAACTTGAATTTGTTGCTCATCGGTCAACACATGACCAACATCTTTTAACTCCCCAATCATGTTTGTCATATGCCTCAGATGTGTTCTCACTGAATGCTCTGGGCGCTTCTTGTATGAATCAAACTTGATTGTTAAGGATCGAAGCCTTGCAACAGAACAAGTACTAAACCTATTCTTCAAAGCAACCCAAAGACCCATAGCTCTTTGGTGATCCTTAAATTCCCTTAAGATATCATCATCTAAGGCGCTCAGCAACGTAATGCGAGCCAAGGAGTCTTTCTTTTTCCAAACGTCATAAGCCGTACGGTCACGCCTATGCTGAGCGGTGGTGCCTTCCTCAGGCTCATCCATGACGATGTTTATTGCCTCTAGAGCCTCTTGCTTTTCAAGCACATATTGAACTTTTAAGCTCCTTGTGTCATAGTTGTCACCATTGAGTTTCAACCCTTTGTTGAGCTCAACAACAATGTTCTTAGCAGCAATAAACGTTCTTTTAACAAAATAAAAAAATATATTGTGAGGATCTAAAGAAAAAATTTCTAAACACAAGTACTATGTTCAACATACATATTCGGTCAATAAGCACTAAGTTGATTAAGTTAATAAACACATATATTAATAGTGGAGTCGAAAGTTCACTATGTTCCCAGTCATCATCCAAAAATTAAACATGTAAATTAACCTAGTCAACTACTTAGCTTAATGTCTAATCATACTAAAAACAACATTTTATTTTTCATGATCTTATAATTCCGTATGGATCTAAGTTAAACAGATTAACTTAAACTAATTTAAATTTTGTTTAACATATTAAATAAAATAAGTTAAATGTTAAACTAATTAATATTTATGTGTTCGTTAAACTAATTAACAAATAGAGTAATATTAAATGAATTAATATTTTTAGCATGTTAAACAAGATTAACAATTATGCAATTGAGATAATAAACATTATGATTCTATTATAAATACTAAGTTTATATTTCTCTTAATACAAAGTATTTTGAATCTATTAAAAGAAATCAGAATCATCCCTTTAAAATTTTACAAGACTAGTTATTAGCCACAAAAAAGATAAAAGAGTACTATCTCTTAAAGGAAATTCCGAAATGGGTTATTTGCCCAATTAGTAAAAGAAATTTGCTTTAAGTCTATAAATGAATTAACCATATATATATATATATATATATATATATATATATATATATATATATATATATATATATATATATATATATATATATATATATATATATATGTACCATTTTATATTATATTTAAAAATTCAAGTATTCTAATAGTCTTACCATAACTGACTAAAGAATACTACTTTAGAAATGGGCCTATAGCCCAACGGCTGAGGAAGCAGATAACTCTAAAAGTACTTGTCTTCTTCCTTATTCACGTTAACAGCCGATTCAGTAAAAAAAATGTCTGTATCTTTTCTTCATTTAACTCTACCATTGAACCATCAAACTTTACCTTTTAACCGAAATCCCTTTAGTCAGTATTAGAGTACTAAACTCTAATTTTACTGAATAAGTGAGAAAGTGTATTGTTTTTTCACTATTGCAGCTGCCATCATTGTAGGAGAAGACTAGAAACTTATTTCGTCTTCTTCTTTTCGGAATTCGCAGTTGCCATGGTTATGGCGCACTAAAGCTCCACAAATTATGTTTTTTTGTTTATCTACACCTCTGTAGTGAAGAGTTAAGTAAAACCACATTATTTTATTTTTATTTTTTTAAAATTCCGTATGGCTAATCAGCCTCTCCTGACTGGAGCTATTTCCGGCGGTGAATGTGTCGTTCAATGCCAGAGCTTTCTCTGATGGTTGGCAGTGAGAATTGATGTCACTGCCATCAGATTTCAGTTCCTTTTTCTTTTTGTTTTGTGGATATATATTTGAAAACTGATTCAAATAATATTGGATAATATATAAATTTTTATGACTTCTTATTGTACAGAATACATATTCCTGATATGTCCTTGCAATGTCAAGGTTTGGAGAATCACATTTGTGGATTCATATTTGGAGGCATATTAGTTTTACCCATATTCTTTAAGCATTTAACAACAATGATTTTAATATCCCAAAGTCACAGACTGTATTTAAAAAATTCTACATATACAGTCTAAATTCAAATTGATAAATTTAAACAATTGTACATTTTTTTCGGACCAGAAAATCAGCCTATAACATCTGATACCAATGAAGGGATACATACATGCATATATCACAAATCTATACTAAATAGATTGTTTACACATAAACCGAGAACTTACATGTTGTTCTCGTAAGCGGAAGCGGTAGGATCTTGAACCGTGGCTGGAATTACTAGTCGTCGGTGGTTGTCACGTGCTTGACGGATCAACCCCTTTATTCACAGTCTAAACACCTAAATTATTTAGTAGAGAGTAGGAAGAGTTGTAAAGAAATCAGTATGTTTATCTGAGCCTATTACTACTGTATTTATAATTGTATAATACAGTAATTGTCCTCTTGTAGGACTCTATCAGGTAACTTATCTTTTTACCTGGATAGAGATTAAGAGCACCCCTTTATGGGTGGACTCTTTTATTAAGATAAATCCAACCTACTAGAATGAACCAGAAAATATTCTCCTGAACAAATATCCACTACCCATTCCTTTTATAACTTCTACAAAAAGAATATGCATATATTTCCACAAAATAAATACACACCTATGTGTATAGAATTTATTGTAGTGTCAAGGTTGTGATAAAATCAGTACCTGGTGTAGGATTTTGCCTAAAAAGATCCAACCAGCGGGTCTATATCCAGTATTTTCAAGCCAATAACTTAATATATAGTCAATGTAAATTAATTATAAAGCCATCAAAGAATACAAATACAAATTTTTGTGCAACTTGTAGAAAACACGTCATAAAAGGCTTGGTCCTTTTTTCTTGTCATTTTCTTCTATGAGTTTTCACATAAAGTAACATCAATTCCAAACCACCTCTCTATTATGTATGGATATACAAATTTACCCACACTTCGGCTATCAATTCTTTTATATTAAAGAAAAAATAAGAATCTATAGTAAAGCATACCATATTTAGACACCCTAAATAAGTTTCGTCCATCATTCCATAATTCATTGAGAAATAGCAAAAAATGACCCACGTATGCTTTCAGGCTATTTGAATTTACTGAACTACCCTTTATAAACCTACAGCTCCGCTTAAATATAAATCTCTCCCAAAAAAACATAGTAAAAACAGAACATAGTTCTCTCTCTCCCGACTCAATATCACAAAAGCGTCTAAAAAAGGTATGATAATAATTTATTAATTTGAGCTGCGCTTTTTTCAGTTTCTGCAGTGAATTCTCATATTTTGTAGTAATAAATGCTTTTTGAAACTGTAAAATAATAATTCGTGACTATGAGCTCATTTTTACTGTAAAATATGTGATTCATTCAACGCATTTATTGTTGCAACGCGATTTTACTGTTATATATATTTCAGTACTTTCAGTGAGATATTGACATTTAAAACATTCAAATCTGCTATGAGGTGAAATATCCAGCATTAAATGCTGGGATTTAGTGCCTTGTTGAAGCAAAAGGCCAGGTACATTATCCTGTGGCTATGCTTCATCTTTGCAATCCAGCACTAAATGCTGGGACTTAGTTTTATATTGAATCAAAGACCAGGTTCATTATCCTGTGCTATGCTTAATCTCTGCAATCCAACACTAAATATTTATTAATTTAAGCTGCATTTTTTCAGTTTCTGTAAAATAATGAATTCAGATGTTTATTAATTATGAATTCATTCGTTGAATGAACCACATAATAATTTCACTTTCAAATATTTTTCGGTAATAAATGTGTTTTGGAACTCTAAAATTGAAATGACTTCGGTTTGGTCGTTTCAGAAGATAGGACTCCGATTGGCGTGCTGATAATTTTAAAATATTCGTAAGGTCCATTGGGACTTGTCTGTAAAATTTGAGCCAAATCAGACCTCGTTTGGTAGGCCTCGGAAGAAGGTTTCAGTTTTTATTGTAAATAAATATTAAAAAGAGATTTTCGAGCTCGGTTTTGGCGAATGAGCTCCGATTCAAAATCCGAAAGCGCCGTTAGGTTCACATGATTATTTATGACTTTTGTGAACTTTTGAAAGTGAATTTCGATGTTGTTCGGCTAGTTTCGGCTAAAATGCAGAAAGTTAAATAATTTGACTTCTTTTCAATAAATTTAAATATTGAGTTTCGGGAGCCTGATTTTAGATCCGCCTTCGCGAGCATGTTACATATATTTTTTATAACTTGTATGTAAAAGTTGGAATTATTTCGAATATCGTAGGGTACCGTTTTAATTTTTACTGTACCAGTGAATTTTAAAGAAAAAAGAAAAAAAAAAAGAAAAGAAGACAAAATTGATGGGCGGCTGGATGAGCTTATATAAAGCTCAGTGATAAGCTCAAAATGGATGGAAACAGAGAAAATGAACAGAATACGAGAAATAGAGAAAATTATTAGAAAAATGTCAGAAATTGAGGAAAGAGCCGGAAAAATAGTAGAATATTCACCCCAAAACTTTCAGGTAATGATCCTAATATATTATTTGAGCTTATTACGTTTGTTTGAATATATTTTAACTGTAAAACTTGGAATATTAGACATCGTTTTAATAAGTTTAATTAATAGTTTAAAGGGTCAATGGACCCCAATAATGAAATTGATTATATATTCGTACTCAGTGAGTTATGGGAAACATATAAATATAATTTATTTGGAGTTTTGTTATATGACCTTAAACTCTGTATATAGGCCTGACTTGCGTATTGCGTATGCGAATAGGGTATCAGGTTCCTAACCGGATTGCCCTAAGATGTGAGGAATGAAGCCTTTAGCCTAAATTGATATATTTTTCTGCTTATTAAATAGAGTGGGATCGTTTGGCAAGGAAACCAAAGAATTAAGTGGTTGTTGATTAGCCGTACTAACTTTTGGAAGAGGTAAGTGTTTATATCCATTTCTTTGGAGGCACCTGGCCTCATGGATTTTCTACCACGTGTTCCTTACATGTGTAGCTGCCGATAGGCGCACTCCTTACGTCTTAGCTTTGGATTTACATAGTATATTATATGTTATGTCCTGTTGTTGGCATTGCATTGAGGATCTGAGCATTGTCCTCTGGCTGTGAGTTGGCATCCACTCCCCGGCTGTCGATGAGAGTCCCGCGCCGGTGAAGCGTTATTATTGCATCACATTGCATTCATATGCATTATATGTCATTCATATGCATTACAATGCATATCATATTGGGTGCAGGAGTATTCCGCCCCAGGAGCAGGAGTATTCCGCTCCATTGTATCATATTGAGGATAGGAGTATTCCGCCCCAGGATCAGGAGTATTCCGCTCAATTGTATCATATTGAGGGTAGGAGGATTCCGCCCCAGGAGAGTGCAGGAGTATTCCGCCTCAGCTTTACATTATATTGGGTGCAGGAGTATTCCGCCCCAAGAGAGTGCAGGAGTATTCCGCCTCTGGTTTATATTATATCGGGTGCAGGAGTATTCCGCTCCAGTTGGTTATCAGATTGGATTCCCCTCGAATGCAGGAGTATTCCGCTTCAGGATGGGATTACGGGCACATGTGACCCTTTGCATCAGATTTCATTTCATCTCATTTCTTTTCATACCATTGTGTAGACTTGTGGTACATAACTACTGTTCTGCTTATACGTGCATTGCTTATTTGTTGATATGTTTCTGGCTCGTATTCCTGGTTGAGTTTATGGTTTCATACGTGTTTCCGGTTATTATCTGGCTCTGCTTTTTATTAAATTTAAATAAAAGGAATTTGGTCTGTCTGTTTCTTTTCTCCCCGGCTAGCTATTATATTCTTTGAGGTGGCTAGTCCGCCCCATTTATTGAGTCCTTTTGACTCACCATTGTTTGTTGTTTGTTTCTTGTCTATCTATTTCGTTTTGGTAGGTTCGCTCCAGGATTGAGTTCGTCATGTTGTTCAGGAGCGATGACGACTTCAGCTGTCAGGGTGAGCCAGCTTTTAATCCGGATGGCCACCAGCTTATTGTTTATTATTTCAGCTGCATTTTGCTCCCTTCAGGAGGTATCTGTCTTCTTTTGTACTCTTAGATGTCTAGTCTGAACAACCCTAAATCTAGTATGTTGGGTAGTTAGCTGTAATTTCTTTTGTACAGCTTAGAGGCATCAGTATGTCTGTGTTTTTTTAAAGTCTTGTTCTTATTTATGAATTGAATTATATTTATTTTACTAATTTAATTGGTAAGGGTTCGCCCGACGGGTCCAGGGGAGGATGTCGAGTGCCCGCACGGCCTAGCCGGATTTCGGGTCGTGTCAGTTGGTATCAGAGCCCTGTTTAGAGTTTATCCAGACTAAGACAGTGTCTAGTAGAGTCTCGCTGATGGGTACGTAAACGTCCGTACTTATCTACGAGCGGCTATGATGGCATTTAGGAAGTTTCACTTTCTTCTTTTCTGATCGTGCGTCGGTCTATGATTCAAAAGTATTTTCGTTAATTCGTTAATTCCTTCGTGGCGTATGAGTTCAAGACGAAGTAGTCTTGCATGGGGCTAGAGCTACTCAAGCCCCGAGAGTGTTTGATCGTGCTGACGATCTAGTTACGGAGGTCGCAGCTGTGCCAGCTCGCGATTGGTGCAATGCAAATCCCGAAGGGGTTGCTAGCACAAACGCGGAAGAACAACAAGAAAGATAAAAGATAGAAGCAAGACAAAACTTGCTTCTTTCGAAAGAACAGTGAGGAACCTGTCTCAAAGCTCAATCGAAAGGGATACAAGGATCACCTATACTATGCAACAATCCTCAAGAGAACATGCCTCTTGCAAACTGAATGATCAAGAGGAATGTTCAATCGGATTAACCGAAAGCCACAAGTCCTTAAAAGCCCTCACCGGGGTTTTGCTCACGACGGAGACAAGAAGAAATGTGCTCGGCACTTTCATTCAATTCATCAACATTCAAAACTAGGTACCTTACAAATAAAAGGGAACAAGGTTTATATAGGAAACACTAAGGGTAAACTAGTAAAAGGGTCACAGGCGACCAATAGAAATAAGCCGCGCAGGGCTGAATTAACTTGTGTTCGGCAGACTTTGACTTCGGTAAGCCTTGGCTTCGGTTCTCGATTGTCTGCTCGAGCACACTTGTGGCCTTCGGACGCTCAATTGTCTTCGAGCTCATTGTCCTCGGTCACTTTGCCTTCGGGCTCAAATCTGAAGATAATGCCTTCGATTCTTGAGCTCGGCCACTCAGCTTCGGAGCAATTGTTTTCCTTCGGCCAGGCTAAGTGAACATGCACATCGTGCAGCAGTTTGGCTTGGCTTCTTGTCATCGGTCTCCTCGGTGGATCGATCATTTGATCAGCACGTGATCGGGCTGCATCATCCTCCCCTTCTTGAGAAGATTTCGTCCTGGAAATCAAGCCCTCGTCGTCCTCCGAAGTTGGACCTACAACACAAGGAACTAAGTCAGCAACATCAAAGGTGTTGGACACGTTATACTCACCAGGGAGGTCGATCACGTAGGCATTGTTGTTGATTTTGGTCAACACTTGAAATGGACCTTCCCCTCGAGGAGCCAACTGTCCTTTCCTTTGGTTCGGGAAGCGTTCCTTTCGGAAGTGAACCCAAACCCAATCTCCCTTCTTTAATTCCAACTTTTTACGCCCCTTGTTTTTCTTTAAGGCAACCTTTGCATAGGCCTCCTCGAGGTTCTTCTTCACCTTCGCATGCAATTCGACCAAGGCAGTTGCTCGTCGAGTACCTTCAAAATCAAGAACAGAATCTCGAGGCAATGGGGTTAAATCAAGTGGAATCAAAGGATTAAAGCCATACACACATTCAAACGGGGCCATGTTGATCATTCTATGCACCGTTCGATTGTATGCAAACTCCATTATGGGCAAACGATCAGCCCAGTTTCCAACCTTCCCTTTGGTCATTGCCCGAAGCAACGATCCCAAGGTTCGGTTAACTACCTCGGTCTATCCATCAGTCTGAGGATGGTGAGACGTCGAGAATAGTAGCTTGGTGCCGAGGGCACCCCACAAACATTTCCAAAAATGACTCAAGAACTTTGAGTCTCGATCACTCACAATAGTACGAGGTACACCATGCAATTTTAACACGTTAGAAACAAACAATGTAGCTACATGCTGTGCATCATCACACTTTTTGCAAGGAATAAAGTGAGCCATTTTTGAAAAACGGTCAACCACCACGAAGATGCTATCATGTCCTCCCCCCGACCTCGGTAACCCCAAGACAAAGTCCATGGATATATCAACCCAAGGTCGATCAGGCACAGGCAACGGGGTGTACAAACCATGAGGGTTGGACTTCGATTTTGCTTTCTTGCAAACGAGACAAGTGTTGCAAAGCTTTTCCACATCTCGTCGCATTTTGGGCCAATGGAACTGCTCGGTCAAGATACCAAGAGTTTTATCGACACCGAAGTGTCCCATCAGTCCACCTGAGTGAGCTTCTCGAACCAAGAGCTCTCTCCACGATGACACTGGCACACAAACCCTCCCATTCTTGAAGAGGTAGCCATCATGCCATTGATATTTCTCAACCTTTCGGCCACTCAAGATTGAGTCTCGAACACATTTCAGCTTGGGATCGTCCTCGTACATCGACTTGATGCTTTCGAATCCCATGAGCCTAGAGGCGAGAGTGGTCGCTAAGGCAAATTTCCTTGATAGCGCATCGGCCACAACATTATCTTTTCCCTTTTTGTAATGAATTACATAGGGAAAGCTTTCAATAAATTCAACCCACTTGGCATGTCTTCGATTCAATTTCTCCTGACCTCGGAGATGTTTCAAAGACTCATGATCACTTTTGATCACAAACTCTCGAGGCCACAAATAATGCTGCCAATGGGCGAGTGCTCGAACGAGGGCATACAACTCTTTGTCATACGTAGAGTAATTCAAAGTTGCACCCTTAAGCTTTTCGCTAAAGTAAGCGATCGGCTTCGATTCTTGCATCAGCACTCCTCCGATCCCAACTCCAGACGCATCACACTCGACTTCGAATGCTTTGCCGAAGTCAGGGAGTTGCAACAACGGGGCAGAACAAAGCCTCCGTTTCAACTCTTGGAAAGCCCTTTCTTGGGACTCTCCCCACACAAATGGATTGTCTTTCTTAATCAGCTCGGTTAATGGAGCTGCCACGGTGCTAAAGTCACGAACAAACCTTCGGTAAAAGCTAGCTAAGCCATGGAAGCTACGAACTTGTGATACCGAGGTTGGAGTTGGCCAATCTTTGATGGCTTCGACTTTTGATTCGTCGACTTCGACACCATTAGCACTGACAACGAATCCAAGAAAGACTACACGATCGACACCAAAGGCGCATTTCTTGAAGTTGGCATACAACTTCTCTTCTCGAAGCTTTTCAAGTACTTGCCTTAGGTGGTCGACATGTTCATCCACGGTTCTGCTATAAACAAGTATGTCATCGAAATAAACGACAACGAACTTGTTTATGAACGGTTTGAGCACATGGTTCATCAATCGCATGAATGTGCTCGGTGCATTGGATAAGCCAAAAGGCATCACCAACCATTCATATAGACCGAATTTGGTCTTGAATGCGGTTTTCCACTCGTCTCCGGGTTTCATTCGGATCTGGTGGTAACCGGACCTGAGGTCTATCTTCGAAAAGCATGAAGAACCACTTAACTCATCTAGCATGTCATCTAATCGAGGGATAGGATGACGATACTTTACCGTTATTTTGTTGACTGCTCGACAGTCAACACACATTCGCCATGTTCCATCCTTCTTCGGGACAAGGATAACAGGAACGGCGCAAGACTCAAGCTCTCACGAACGAGGCCCTTGTTTAACAATTCATCAACCTGCCGTTGGAGCTCTTTGGTGTCTTCGGGATTACACCGGTATGAAGGTTTGTTAGGGATTTGAGACCCTGGAACGAAGTCAATTTGGTGCTCGATTCCCCTCAACGGAGGTAATCCACCTGGCATTTCCTCGGGAAACATGTCCTCGAAGTCCTGCAAAAATTTACGAACAAACAAAGGCAAAGGGTTATCATTAGAAAAATCATCATTAGAGTTTAGAAAGATACCCTTGTGCACGAGGCAAATCATCATCTGACCGTGGTCGTTGCCTCGTAAGATCTCACCGGGTTGCATGATTGCACAAATTCCTTTTACTTCGATCGGTGAGTTTGTCTCTTCGGGCCCCAATTTTGCTCCCATCGGAAGCTTAGCTTTGGCCGCTTCTTTCAATTCTTTCATCCGTTTATAGTCCTCGGTGACTTGTTTTGGAGACAAGGGTTTGAGCACAAAACTCTTTCCATCAAGCTTCACAGTGTAAGTGTTGGATCTGCCATTGTGAACAGCTGTTCGGTCATACTGCCATGGTCGACCCAATAGCAAATGACAAGCTTGCATCGGAACCACATCGAATATCATTTCATCTTGATACTCTCCGATTTTGAACTTGATCCACACTTGTTTGACAACTCTCAATTCTCCACACTCATTCAGCCATTGTAACTTGTAAGGGTGGGGATGCTTCATCGTAGGTAATCCCATTTGTGAAACCAAAGTTTGGCTCACTACATTGGCACAACTACCGGAATCAATGATCATTGAACACACCTTTCCCCTCACTCGACATCGGGCATGAAAGAGGTTTTCTCTTTGGTTGTCCTCTTCTTCAAGAGTCATGCAGCTCAAATTCCTTCGAACCACAAGAAACATTTCCGGATGATCAGCTTCGGCAGCCTCATGATCATCATCAACTTCAGCTCGATCAGTCTCCTCGATAATTTCCTCCTCGGTGTCACTCGCTTGCTCATGGACGGTTCGATCTTCGAGCAGAAGCATAACCTTGCGAGTTGGACACTCTTTTGCCATGTGACCATAACCTTTGCATTTGTGACACTGAATGTTTGAAGCACTTGGAGAGTTTAGTTGCACTTTACCTCCCACTTCTCTTGGTTGGTTAACGGTCACTCCTCTTTCGAAGGGTTTCTTCGAATCTCGAACAGTGTTAGCACTTGTTTGGTTTGGACTCTTCCATTCTTTACTTCGGTTCAAAGGAGTAGAAGTAGTGACTCCTCGATACCGGTTTGCCTTATCGTCCTTCACCAATTTTTCAGCTTCGGTCGCAGCATCAAACAAATCTCCCAACGTGTGGTACACGTGGAGTCTCAACTGAGATGACACATCCCTAGCCAAGCCATTTTTGAATCGGATAATGGCTTGCTCTTCGTCTTCGTCCAGATCAAGATTCAATCGAACCTTTTCGAACTCATCGTGGTACTCTTGGATAGACTTGGACCCTTGCTTTAACTCATAGAGCTTTTGCATTTGAGTCTGCCTGTACTTGGCACTCAAATACTTAGCATCCATTGCTCTTCTCAATTGTGGCCAAGTATTGACTTCGGGATAGTCATTCCTTCGTCTATGCCTCTTGTCAGATTCCCACCATGTTGATGCATAGGCTTCGAACGAAGCAATGGCATGGGCAGCTTTTCTCTCTTCGGTCATCTCATTGGTTTCAAAGATGCGCTCCATTTTAAGCTTCCATTCAAGATACTCATCGGGATCACTAGTTCCTTTAAAGGGTAGAATAGTGATCTTGACACTGTTCAAATTTGAGTCTCGAACACCACGAACCTGTTCGACATACTCATCATTTCGATCATCAGCCTCACGCTCAATATTTCTTTCAACATTTGCGCCTCGGCCTCGACCTCGGAAATTTCCACGACCTCGGTGAACTTGCCTTCGTTGAGCGAATGGCGGCTCACGCTCAAATACGTCCTCGGGAAATTCCTCTTCATCAATCTCTTCGGTTACAGCACCAAGGTCTCTTCGGGCCCTTGGAAGTGGTAACCTCTCTCCTCGGGGAATGCCCAAGTTTTGATCAGCAGCTTGGGGATTGCCCAAGTTTTGGGAAGCAGCTTGGGGATTGCCCAAGTTAAGTTCTCTTCGAATTGCTTCACTCGTCAACTGATGTTGTCGAAGAAGCTCAGCATACAGCTCAGGTTTCATCGGAGTGGATTCGCTCGTTCCAGCGCCGGACCCATTTTTGGCCACGGACGCACTTCCCTGCTCGAGGTTAGATACTCGAGCACTCACTCCTCTTACTTCGGCACTGATGCCTTGTATCGCAGCCATGAGATCGGCTAACGACAGCTCGGGCTTCTCAATGCTTTTGCCATCGTTTCCAGCCATGGTACCTGCACAAGTCAAAGATCAAACAAATGTTAGGGTTAGAAATCACCTCACACACTCCCTCACCTTTGATGGGTGGCACTCGGGTCCACTCAATTTATGGGTTCGGTTTTTGATCACTCAAGGACTTGTAACAGTGGCTCGTCTGATTGATCGGTCCTCTATGATCCTTCAAGTTCGACAATAGTCACTGCCTCTTCGGGAAGAGTGAAGTGATGTTCGACTCGATGGAACGGACGCTTTTAAACTGAGCTCGGGGAGTCAAAAGAAATTTCTACGACAGATGGGACTTCGGTCACCCCTTCGCACGAGTTTCCTATCAGCTCAAAAAGAGTTAGTACGACCTCGAGTAGAACAATTACTCAAAGATCCACCAACCAGAATTTGACACGAAAGAAAGTGAGAACCTAGGAGAATCTACCCTTTGATTCCCTTTTGGAATCTTTTTCGATCACACCCACTCCTGTCCGTACAAGAGTGGTCCCTCCTTGGTACGGATAGGGTTTTACCTTATCCACTTTCCCCTTTCAGCCGACAATTTTCACCTGGGGTTTTGATGTTCAAATTTTAACCCCTTTCTTCTTCAATGGTACAGTGACCTTGCTCCGGCGTACGGACACAACAACTTCGGTTCACTGACCACGAAATTCAACAAGATCTGGGTCGCTTTTCAACTCCGGTCTCAACAACGGAGGAAATCAATCTTCACAGTTCATTCGCGTCGTACACTGTTACGATGGTAACAATTTTCCGGTGTACGGACAACGATTCAAACCATTAAACTTTGATTTTTAAGCAACAAACAAACCCAAATCACTCAAGAACCACCATTCTTCATCGGTTTCTTCCAAACACAATGGGGTTCGAGTTCAGTCACCAATGAAGCTCAAAACAGTCCAAAAATTCACCAAGAAACCCTAGTCACGAAATTGGTACGTCGGGCACTCGTTGGATTCGGAACTCGACGGTAAATAAGAATCAATGGTTGTTTTTCCCAATCAACCAACAATCAAATACAATTTTTGAAAATTTTCTTTTAACACACTTTTTTTTTTTTTTTTTTGTAAAATAACAACACCAACAGTAACAAAAACCAAGAACACGAAAAAGGAAAACAAAGACACAAACGCACGAAAATAGTGAACAGGATTGAGGTTGTAAGAACAAACTCAAGCCGTGCTCTGATACCAAAATGGTGCAATGCAAATCCCGAAGGGGTTGCTAGCACAAACGCGGAAGAACAACAAGAAAGATAAAAGATAGAAGCAAGACAAAACTTGCTTCTTTCGAAAGAACAGTGAGGAACCTGTCTCAAAGCTCAATCGAAAGGGATACAAGGATCACCTATACTATGCAACAATCCTCAAGAGAACATGCCTCTTGCAAACTGAATGATCAAGAGGAATGTTCAATCGGATTAACCGAAAGCCACAAGTCCTTAAAAGCCCTCACCGGGGTTTTGCTCACGACGGAGACAAGAAGAAATGTGCTCGGCACTTTCATTCAATTCATCAACATTCAAAACTAGGTACCTTACAAATAAAAGGGAACAAGGTTTATATAGGAAACACTAAGGGTAAACTAGTAAAAGGGTCACAGGCGACCAATAGAAATAAGCCGCGCAGGGCTGAATTAACTTGTGTTCGGCAGACTTTGACTTCGGTAAGCCTTGGCTTCGGTTCTCGATTGTCTGCTCGAGCACACTTGTGGCCTTCGGACGCTCAATTGTCTTCGAGCTCATTGTCCTCGGTCACTTTGCCTTCGGGCTCAAATCTGAAGATAATGCCTTCGATTCTTGAGCTCGGCCACTCAGCTTCGGAGCAATTGTTTTCCTTCGGCCAGGCTAAGTGAACATGCACATCGTGCAGCAGTTTGGCTTGGCTTCTTGTCATCGGTCTCCTCGGTGGATCGATCACTTGATCAGCACGTGATCGGGCTGCATCAGCGATGGGCAAGGGAATAGCGCCTTGTGGTTCCCTTGGCTCTCTACAATGCTTTTACGAGAATTTTAGCGTCGCAGATACCGCAAGAACTTATTATTTGCTAGGTAGCTTATCAGGTTACCGCAGATGGAGACGTTCGGTCTCAGGGAGCTCTTCTTCCAGTTGTGGATGTTGCTGCAGTAAATTATGTTCTAGAGGCAGCATGTGTTGTGCCTCTAATTATTCTGGCTGGTTAGCCCCAGTAATAGCTCGGTCCGAGTATCCGAAGAGGCTACAATATTTTATCTGGTTGAACCTTTCGATATTCTCAAGCAATGCATCAAAAAACCCCGTGAATTTTTTTATATATAAAATGATGTCAGCGTATCCTTCAGGCTCTTGATTATATCGAGCGGTATGGTGTTGATTATTATTCTTTCCAGTTTTAGGGGTCTAGCCTTGAATTGGTAGGCCGCTCTCTTATTAGCTAACTTGGTTCGATTTTCTTCTAAATTCGTGGAAAAGTTCCTTTCGAGTAGCGAGCGAGATGAAAAGTGTTGCCAGTTTGAGTGAATTGGACAGGGTAGCCTGTCGGTTAGCCTGTTGGTGCTTCAGAATATAAGATTGAATTCTATAGAATGGCTGAATATGCGTTAGAACTAGTCCATGAGCCTTTCGAGAGATTCAAAGATTTATTGATGACCTTTATTTTTTCTTGAGATCCCAGATGGCTCGAGAAATTGAGGTTGAGACTTCATTTGATGTTGTTGTTGATATTACCCGAAGGTACGAGGCATACCATAAGTTAGAGCGGGAAGAGTTAGAGCGGGAGAGCATGAGATCCCGTGGCTCTAGTGGGCAACCATGGTACCTCATTTAGAGATAAGAGATCTGATTATTTTGGGAGGTCACCTTCCAGGTTATCTCAGCTTGTGTCACGTGATTCTTAGAGTGTGCCAGTAGCTCGTCAAGATCAGATTCAGTCTTTTCTTTAAAGCTACCAACAATCTGTCCAGCTCCCATATTCAGCAAAAAGGTGTTATCATTGTCGTGAGTCTGGCTATCCTTTGAGGAGTTTCCCCTTACCCCGATAGGTAGGCAGTCGTCTTTTCTCTCGCCATCAGGCATCTGCACAGTCGCAGGGGATTTTATATAGATCTCAATTAGCCAGAGAAATGCCACCATCCAGTAGAGGTTGAGAGTGTGGTGGCAGTGGTTCTTCAAAAAGTGATTGTCAGGGTAGTGGCTCAGCTCAGCTGCAGAGGCAGTTCTATGAACTGCTTGTCTGACGGGATGCTGAGGTAGCCGATATAGTAGACCTTGAGGTTTATTCTTCTCTTAAATATGAGTAAGAATTGATTCTTTTGATCGATCTGGAAAAGGTGTGTCTTATCATGTTTCGATGGTTTCCTTGGATGTCGTTTCTACTAAAAATTGGTTGTGGTAGAGGGGCGAGCGTCTGGTATGATTTATTCCTGGTATTTGTGAGACCTTACTAATTTTTCTAGTCTAAATATGAGAGATTTGACAGTGACTGTCGCTATTATCTGCTTGGCATTCTGTTATGCCACCTTGTGTTACTATGTCAAGTCATTTTACCTCTCTCCTCGGAAATCAGTGTTGGTAGGATGATGGGATTCTTATTCGTCACCATCAGAAAGTGTCATTGTTTCTTCCGGTGTAAAGTGATTAGTAAGTGATACTCGATCTACGTATCTCCTCTTAGTTCAAAACGCTAGTAAAGTCATGTTATTCTATGAGCTTGTCTTAGTTATAAAAGGGTTTTCTGGTAAATTGTCAGAGTTTCCTTCTTATTGGGAGGTTAAATTGGTATGGATATTTTTCCATAAAGCTTATTTAATGTCTATCTCTTCAATTGCGATTCTTTGGCTAGTCTGACTCGGAAGTAGTCTAGCTCTGGTAGCCAAACAATAAGAAGATGAGCTTCCTAAAGATCTAATTGTTTCTATCCTCAGTTTATTGCCATCTCTTCTTCTTCCGATACTAGTGAGCTTGGGTGGTTAGTAGCCACTCCTGATGTTTCCTATGTTGAGCCAGAGTGCGTGTCAAGGTAGCCGGATAAGCACATTATTGTGTTTCAAGGCTACTAAGGGTAATGAGAGGCGTCATTTGACCTTTGATTTGATCCATCAGGCGGTGGTGCTTATAGAAAATGTATGGAGTTGTGACTCGAGAGTTGCAGCTGTTTGGCAACTCGAAAGCGTAGTTGGTAGCTTAGGTCTGCCTACGTTCAGCTTTTAGCTAAATCTTCTTTAGTCCAGCAGATTGTGCGGGGATGGTTATTCCTATTCAAATAGTTGCATGAGTTTGTGCTTTAAGTGGAGGAGTCTTCCTCCAAATATTGAATGGTAATACTAAATCTCTAAGGCGTTGATACCACTTTTGCCATGACCCAACCTAGGGCCACGACACTAAACCCACTATTAATCTATTAATGCCAGAGATAAGCTGGCAACCTGATCATATATACGTACCTATCTGCTGAAAGCATAAAGTCTGGAAAGATGACACGACTTTAACTTGCTGGCAATTAGAACACTGAGCCACAAATTCTACTATGTCACACTTCATTCCGTCCCACCAATAAATCTACTTAAGATCACGGTACATCTTAGTCGAACCTGGATGAACAGTGTATTTGAAATCTGCAACATCAGGAACACAAAGTCTATCTTTATACATGAGAACACTGTCAGTAGTAACCCTGTATGGCTACTCCGGTTTTCTTCTGGCTATCTATCTGCATTCAACTAGAATTGGATCCTCATACTGACGCTGTTTTATTTCATGGAAATTTAGAGTTAAAGGTCTAGTGCAGCTTGTCGACAATCCATCATGGGTATATATATCTCTTTCACACCTCAACTCTTTGAGAAGTTACTTTAGCGTTATAAGTGCACATGTAATCAACTTTGTTGCTGGTATTCTGCCTCAGCTCATGGTCCAACTATATATCTCTTTTATTTTCACTTTTTCAAGTCATAATATTTCCAATTCAAAGACAATACCCTGAAGTAGATGTTCGGTCTAAAGATCATTCCTGGTCTGCATCAAACTATCCAGTAGTATTTGCACGATCCTTATCCTTATATGATAGACCCTGTTCAGATGAACCTTTGACATACATTAGGATATGAGTAACTACATTCCCACAAGGACTTGCGGAACAACACTAACATCAACTGAGATGTTGCATAGTGCGTTCGTAAAAATAATATAGCTTGCATCAAATCTTCTGTAGTGTGTAATGACAAGGTACTTCAAAAGCTCCCCTATTGCATCAAGCGTGAGCTAATTCTTAGTTCCATCGACTTGCTCTATATCGAAAGGTATATCGAAGAGGTGATCATCAGCTGAATCATGTTAACCCATTCAAAGTTCCGTGTATCTTTGTTTCGAAAATGTAAGAACTCTCCTCTCGTGATCGAGGAAGGATCAGCTTAGTCAGAATAAGTTGGGCAACGATGTGAGAATATTATCAAGATATATTTTATTCCAAGAGATCGGTGTGCGTGTGTTCTATAATCAGAAAATAATGCGCGTGGAGTAGTTTATGAAGGTCATGCAAGTTCTCTTGTTATCTATATGAATTTTTCTTTAGACTTAGGCTCGTTCGAGGACGAACGAGAGTTTAAGTGGAGGAGAATGAAACGACCTCGGTTAGTCATTTCGGAAGATAGCACTCTGATTGGCGTGCCGATAATTTTAAAATATTCGTAAGGTCCATTGGGACTTGTCTGTAAAATTTTAGCTAAATCAGACCTCGTTTGGTAGGCCTCGGAAGAAGGTTTCAGTTTTTATTGTCAATAAATATTAAAAAGAGATTTTCGAGCTCGGTTTTGACGAATGAGCCCCGATTCGAAATCTGAAAGCGCCGTTAGGTTTGTATGATTATTTATGACTTTTGTGAACTTTAGAAAGTGAATTTCAATGTTGTTCGGCTAGTTTCCGCTAAAATGCCGAAAGTTAAATAATTTGACTTCTTTTCAATAAATTTGCATATTGAGTTTCGGGAGCCCGATTTTAGATCCGCCTTCACGAGTATGTTACATATATTTTGTATAACTTGTACGCAAAAGTTGGAATTATTTCGAATATCGTAGGTTACTGTTTTAATTTTTACCGTACCAGCAAATTTTAATGGAAAAAAGAAAAAAAAAAGAAAAGGGCAATCCCCAAGGTGAAGTTCCACTCATGCGGCCCCGAAGAAACTGACAATGGCCAGTTTACCCGTTGGTAACTCCGCCCATTCAAGGAAATCAGTCGATCCAAATGGGTCAGCCCACCCTAATGGAAAAGACCTTATACACCCAGCTGATCCACCAGCCACATACCAAACAGTACCACTAGCCATATACCAAACAACACCATCAGCCACATACCAAACGGCACCACCAGCTACTTACCAGACAGCACCACCCGCTACCTATCAGACAGCACCAACTGCTACTTACCAAGGAACCCTACCCACCACTTATCAAGCACCACTCCCTGCATATCCTACTTACCCAAGCACAAACTTACCTCACACCAACACCGCATATCCGCAGCCTTACAATCCCATTTTCACTACTGAAACCAAACAACTTACTTCACCCGTAAAAGACCATGAAAACTATGAATGGGCGGAGGATGAAGCCAATGATGACGGGAAGAAAGAGAAAGTTCGTAAGCTAGAGGCAGCCTTTAAGAAGTTTGAGTTAGGAAAAACCACTAAAGGTTTAGCTTATGAAGATTTGTGTATCTATCCTACTTTGAAATTACCTCATGGGTACAAAATACCAAAGTTCGACCTGTTCAATGGCACCGGAGACCCTATGGTTCATATGAGAATATATTGTGACAAGTTGATTGGAGCAGGGGAAGACGAGAAAGTGCGAGTAAAGTTATTCAGCTGAAGCTTGATTGGAGATGCTTTAAGTTGGTTTTCTAAACAAAAACCAGGCACATGGCTCGGTTGGAAAAATATGACAGCAGACTTTGTAGAAACATTTGGGTACAATACCGAAACAGTGCCAGATCGCTTCTATATAGAAAAGTTGAAAAAGAAATCCACAGAGACGTTCAGGGAATATGCTACTAGGTGGAGAGCAAAAGCTGCCAAATTGCAATCCACTATGAATGAGAAAGAAATAGTCAACATATTCATTCGCATACAAGAGGATGTATATTACGACAAGTTGTTGCATATGAAGAACCAAAAGTTTGCAGATGTAGTGTTGATGGGAGATGACATAGAAGAAGGGTTAAAAAGTGGAAAGATTATTAGCTTAGCTGCACTACAAGCTGCTAATAAGGCTATCCAGGCTGGAAATGTGAGTCTCTCCAAAAAGAAGAAAGATGAAGTTTCTTTTGCTGCAAACATTCAAGACCCTGTTTTCAACCACTATTATCAAACACCGCCACCATTCTATCCCTACCCTCACACATCTTCTGAAAAATCCATTTACAACACTCAACCCACTCGGCCTATATTCCACACCCCAACACCAAGCCGTCCATCATACCAGCAAAATACTCAAACCAACTACCTAAAAGCATCACCATACTCTCCTAGGCCTCGCCCTGAGGCAAACCAATGACCCAAAAGAAACTACACTGTATTAGCTGAATCTCGCACCCAATTGTTCGAGAGATTGAGAGCTGCTGGGCTTATTTTTCTAATACCTCAAAAGGTGCCAGACAATCCTTCACCGCACTTTGATTACAACAAAAGGTGTGCACATACCACTCAGGTGGACTGGGGCATGAGATGGAGAGATGTTTTGCATTGAAAGATAAGATTCAAGACCTAATAGATGAAAAGGTCATTCATTTGAAGACGCCAAATGTGCATAATAACCCACTCCCTAATCATGGAAATGAGAAGGTGAATATGATTGACTTCGGCGAAGAATACAACCTAGAAGGTACAATCATAAAAGCAAAAACAGTGTTCGATGAATACAAGTTTGGCATGGGGTACATCCTGGTTTGTAAAGGAGAAAGCACTACAAAGGACACAAGGGATTATCATTCACTAGAGGAGTTTATTCCAACTCTGAAATAGACTTCCATCCTTTTAAGCTACGTGAAAACTCTCGAGGGAGGAGGACATGCCAAAGGTGCTCGTGATGTAGAAGATGAGCTGACCGGTCTAAAGGAGCCATTCGTGGAAGAATGTGATGCAGTACCTAAAAAGCATACTGAAGCCCTGAACATCCAAAAGGCTAAAACGGGAGTTATGCCGAACAACTGAACCTGCAGCACATTCTGATCATGCCGAGAATCTTAGTGGAGCCGGGGCAATAGTTATTTTCTTAAATAAAATACGACTCCGAGCCGTTTGCTTTTGCTTTGTTTATTTTTCAACTTTGTTTCATCGTTATTTCCTTTCGAAGACCGTTTCTCAGGTCATATAATAAAAGCATTTCCTATTTTTCATTTTTCGTGTGTGTATCATTCACTTTTCGTAAAATCATTTTAATTCCATTGAATCTATGACTGCAATGTGAGAAAACAATCCAAAACGACGAGCACAAACCAGGCTATGGTGATTTTGACAAAAGACATTTGAGGAACTTCATGAAGACCTTATAGCAGACAACTGAGACAAGAGCATATTTTAGGAAGATGACTTACAATTCAAGGCAAAACAGTAGAAATACATATAAGGAGCATAACTAGACAATCCCAAACGGACCAAAAGCATACTCGAGCAAGTGACGCTTATGGATAGCAAAGAATGAGCACAACAAGCAATAGAATGACAAAGGCGTTTACCAAGAAAGTTAGAGCAAGACAGTTGATCCTAGAATAGAATTCTCTAAATCAAGACAAAACTCAGATACAATCAAGGGATACTACAAATCAACAACATTTATCTTTATTGGATTTGAACTACGTAGCGACCTGATTCCCAAAAGGGGATACGTAGGCAGCCTGCCCAAGGCATGGTCACATCATAAGAGAATTTTATTAGATACTGGGGCAAAAATTTTTGAGGGAAAATTCAAAGAATACATTATAACACACTGGGGCAGAATTTTTGAGGGACCTCAAAAATTCAAGGAAAATACAAGCAGCACACTGGGGCAAAAATTTTAAGCTTCCCTCAAAATTTCACGATGAATGATCTTTGAACAGCAAATGGATATAGAGGAGATTATGTCCAAACAACACGTCGCAGTCTATGATTCGATGGAATAAATTCTCATCACTCTTTAAATATTATTTTTGTCAAAACACATGCATATTCCCTTTTGTTCTCCCTTTTTTGCCCACAGCTCGACTAAGGTTTGACGCTCGAAAAGAGAGATATTACAAGGAGATTATGCAAGATGCAACGACAGAGTACAACGAATGCGCAAATCAACCTCCCCCAAAAACTCACGAATTTTCTTTGATTGCAAGTTTACACAGGTACCGAGTATACCTAACAACTCTTGTAAAGCAATATTCATCAATTTGATAAGTATAGAATCTATATCGATGGATTTATAGGGTCCGCATCGGTGGACATGACAGGTATAGAATCCATGTCGGTGGATGTAAAGGGTCCGCGTCGGTATGCATGACAAGCATAGAATCCATGTCGGTGGATATATAGGGTCCACATCGGTAGGCATGACATATATATAATCCATGTCGGTGGATATATAGGGTCCGCATCGGTGGGCATGACAAGCATACAATCCATGTCGGTGGATATATAGGGTCCGCGTCGGTGGGCATCACAAGCATAGAATCCATGCCGGTGGATATATAAGGTCCGCGTTGGTGGGCATGACATACATAGAATCCATGTCGATAGATATATAGGGTCCGCGTCGGTGGGCATGACATATATAGAATCCATGTCGTTTGACATATAGGGTCCGCGTCTGTGAGCATAACATATATAGAATCCATGTCGGTGGATATATAGGGTACGCGTCGGTGGGTATGACATGCATAGAATCCATGTCGGTGGATATATAGGGTCCGAATCGGTGGGCATGACATCATTTGAAGGAGCATAGAATATGCGTCGGCAGATATATAGGGTTCGTCGTGGTGAACATGACAACAGTTTGCAACAGTATAAGGTCTGCATCGGTGGGAAGAGCATTGGAAAGACATTTGGTTCGCATATTTGGATGAGACATCAATCAAATAAGCATAAGATCAAACAACCACTCGGCTCAACAGGGAAGTCTACTCTATCATTATCTTTACATTTATTGCATTTGTCATGATTTTGCAGCAGGGTACTCCCGATCTCTCGACAAACCCCTGTGCCATACTCTCATGCCTACTCCCAACATCACTACCAATTATGCAACCGCAAAACCTCAAACACATACAACGCAAAGCCTAACCCTACAGACAATGGCTTTTGCTACACCCGCAAGCTACTTATTTTGCCGAGTCCCAAGCTATAAGTCCATACACGTACCTGTGATCTACCTAATCTCCCCTTGCCGATTGGGTATCAGCTTCGTGTTCCTTCCTAATTCGTGCCCATCTACGTCAATCGTGCGTGTTTTCATGCTTAATCGCGCCCATCCATTTGAATCATGCGCATTCATAAAACTCGCTCCTCAAGTGTTTCCCAGCTCAGTCAAGGCAATATTGAAGGTGATATTGCTCATTCATCGAGATGAAGTGGAAACTATGTACATATAAACTCCTCTTTATGGGTGTGTAGCGCGCCATATTTTCATGACTAGGATGATTATAAGCCTCTTTTCTCACGCCCGATCTATCGATGTTATTTCATCTTCGACAATACCTTTGCTTTATTCTTCATTCAGCTCGCCAAAAGGCAAAGCATACACAAATCTAAACTTTGCATACTCGGATAAGTATAGCCTTTACATCCAAAATCGTGCGTCATAAATATCTCACACAGGTACCACGCCATTCTAGAACTACACATGACCTGATTCTCGTGAAACCCGAGATATGTAGGCAACTCAGAGACCGGGGTCCGGCCAAAAACACCCCCCAAAACTCCCATTTCCCCTTTCCAAATCATTTTGCCTACCGGTCGTGATAAAATTGGCTATTCTGTCAACTATCTTTGCCCGAAGACTCTTTCATCATCCCCAGGCAAAGAGGGGGAGCTGTTGACACCCAATTTTATCCCTCCGTTTTTCGCAATTTGGCTATATTTAATTAAAATCGATAATAGTAATTTTTCAAACAAAACTGCATTAGACAACATGCATTTACGTATGTAATATTATTATTAATCCCCTATTTATATGGTATTTATTTAATTGTAATTATAATTACGTAATTGCATTCATTTACGTTATTTTCTAAAATACGTGTGCTATTTGTGTATTTTAACGCATTACAATATCATTTAATAATTATGTGTGGCTATTTATATCTAATTAGTATTATTTGTGGTCATCTATATTTATTTATAATTAAATATATTTATTTATAATTAATTACAAAATTTCCTATTTTTCTACTAATTATTTATATTTATAAGTATTTTGATTAAATACTGGCCATTTTTCTATTTTACAATTTCATTTCTATTATATTCAGTCCACGTCATTACCCGTTGTCCACGTATACGCCAATCAAACTCCACATAAGCTTAACACCTCACTAAATACACTTATAGCACAAAGGCGTGTGTACCACTCATTTCTGCACGCAGTACAACCCCTCAAAGCCCCATTTTTCTTACACCTCAGCTATACAATCACACACATATATACACACGTGCCTACGTGGCACGATCCTAGCCCTTCATTCCCTCAATCCAGTGGCTAGAAATAAACCCAGCTTCTAAATATCTTCGCACCCTCACACTCCTAAACCCTAAAAACATTACTCCCTCTCATCCTAAACTCAGCAGCCGCCGACCCCATTTTCCTCTCTCCCCCTTTGCTCGTAATCCGTCCGGATACAACCAATCTCCACCCATACTCCGTCGTCTCCTATGCCATTGACGCCGCTAATCGCGTAATCCTCTCTCTCCCTTGTCGTTTTTACATGGAAAAAGGAAATCTCTCTCCATTTCTATGAAAACCGAAAGGAAGAGAAGGGATCGAGTGAATCGCGGAAATTATCAACGATCATACACACATAAGGCAAGAATGTCGAGGATTCGAATTCGAATTCCATGAATTTAAACAGAAACTGAATCGGGTCAAGTTGACCCGACCCGACACTAAAACAGGTAAAATTTGCCTATTTCTACGTCCTTGATTTTGTTTGATCTGATTTCTTACCTTCGATGGTTCTGTTCTAAATTGATATCCCCTACATGATTTCCTGATTTCTTGACCCGAGTAACTTTAATGTTTTAAGAATCGAAGTATTGAAGCATGTCTATATTTATCACTTATTTCAATTTTGATTTAAGCACATGACCTATGCTGAAACGACCATAATATGCGACCTTTCCTTTCCTTGAATATCGATTGACTGATCTTTTGTATAAACTTGCTTGGAAAAGTTGTTATATAGAATATTAGGAGATGTGGATTCTGAGGGAAGTAATAAAAAGGGGACAGATTGTCCATTCCTGGATCTTTTCCTGATTTTTGTGATTGAAGTTTGGAGTCCACTCTTACTAATTCTATAAATACCTCTCCTCTTGGGACTTAGAGGACACGGACACACAGAACAGCACTCCTCTGGTGATTTCTGAAATACACAACTATACACTCATACACCTTCTACACAGCTTTTGGGCACATTGATACACTTCTAATACATCTACACTTAGAAAGACAAGCTGAAAACATCCACAGATCTTACTCCTTCAGACGTCCATCTGCACACTGAATACACGATCTTTTACATCCCTGGGCAGACCTTTACACACTGAATACACAGCTCTAAAAGAACATCTCTATGCACTGAAATACACCTACACACACATGGACACCTTCAGCAGCTCCCAGCTTCTCCTCTCCTCTCCTCTCTGAATACACAACATACACACTTTAGACACTTAGAACCCCACATTCTCTTTTCTCTTATTCTTGGAAAAGTTTTACTAGCTGAAAGACACAATAAAAGTGTCATAAGCAACCTTCTGTTCTTTCTTATTTTCTTGAGAATTGCTTTTTCGACTGCAAGCCAAGGAAAGGGCTTCATTTTGCTACAGGGATACCACTGCTTTCACATCATCATGCACCCTCTTTGTTTCCTATTGCAATTTGCATCAAGGTTAGTCTTTGTTAAGTGCCAATTATGTGCTTGTATGATCCTTTAGTAAATTGAAAAACTGAGTTTTGGTTGGTGTTTCTTTGTCTACATTGAATTTAGTAGACTGTCTTCCTTACTATGTGTGTATAAGTTGATTCGCATGGTATTTGGCCATCTACTTTGCCTTCTCTAACCCTTTTCTGTAGGTTATAATAAAACCAATTTGGTATGGATAGCCAAAAAGCTATGTCATTGTTAAGCTTTCAATTGCAGGGAAGCAGTATTGTTCTTTGGCAACAATTAGTCATTTGTTGTCAAAGAAACAAGGCTTCATGAACTGAGCAGTTCATTTAGGGTGCACACATGGCACTACTCTTCATCATCTCTTTGTATGCACTTATACAGTCCTCCTAGATCATTTTTTTGTATTTGCTAGGTTGTCCTGTTTATATAAGTATCATAAGATGCAGTCGTAGTATTAGGACAGGTGCTAGCAATGAGTTTGTTGCTAAAAGCGATAATTTTGGCTAAACAGAAGCCTTTCCTCTCCCTTCTCTGTTAGTTTGTTTAGAATCAAGTTACTTGCATAAAACTGGAATGTTTATGTTGCTTGCAACATCTGAAATTTAATTGAAACATGATTGGTTTTAAAATCAGATTACAATAGAGATTGTTTTGCTGAACTTAGACAAATAGGCTAAAATCGCAACATTATCTTAAAATAGGACTGTTTTCTATAAATTATATATTCTGAAAATATGTCAGATTACCCTTTATTTTCTTGGAAATGGCTAAAACTGAAACCAATATTAGACGGCAGACTGTTTATGCAATTTAAACTCGGAGAGTAGATTATTGTTTGAAGAGGCTGAAATTGCAAGTCCGTTCTAAAACTAGAGTGTTTATGTAAATCTAGAATTCTGAGAACGTAACAGTGCATTTTGTTTTCTTAAAAGTGGCTAGTACTAAAATTAATGCCGAAAAGCATATTATTTCTGAAATCTGAGATTTTTATTGTCACAGTTGTTTTGAAAGAGACTGAAAGTGTAGGGCTGTATCAAAAGTGGCTTATCTTTGCAAAGCCCGAATTCTGATAACATCATTGAAGCTTAGTAGTAAATGTTCATCTAACTTGGAAGCCCACTCTTCTTTTATGTTTATAACATTGTCATTATTTGCTTTTGTGTATAACATGACCGTATTTGTTATTTGACGCCTAGATATCTAGATTTGGGGCACTTAATACACTTAGGAGAGTCTAGATATTTTCTTTAGTAGTCTCAATGGCCTCCTAGACATTAAGTAGGATGCTAGTAAATCTATAGGACGTTCTAAAATGTTAGTATGCGATCTAGTTAAATACTTGAAGAGGGTATGGGGTTTAAGGGTAATTTAAGCCCCTCAGATATGATGGAAACTACCCGAGCTATATACTTGATATTGGATTCTGAAACTATCGTCCCTTCCGAAAGCCGGGTTCTGATCCGAATAGGATAATAAAATCTAGGGTTATTTATTCAAGTGATTAATCAGTTATTTGTTATTTTGTGGCTATTTGTGCAACAAGATTACTATTCCAATTTGTCTATGCAAATACTTTAAATTGCCTATTTACTTACTTTGCATCACGTATCTCTTTTGTTTACTTTATTTAGATTTTATCCTTTTATAAGCAATATGTTAAACCCAATATAGAAATAGGGCCACGTTTAGTGGAACTTAGGAGGTGCCTAACCCCTTCCTTCAAGGCTATTTCGAACACTTACCCGAATCTCTGACTCGTAGACCAACCCGGAGTTAATTCTTTAAATGGAATTAGAAATTAATAGGTGACCTAATACGTCTAGTAAATTTATTAGGTGGCAACTCCAACACTTAAACTCAAATGAGTTTACTCAGTCAAATCCGAAATCCGACTCGCCTCGAATTGAGTCCAAAATTGGGTATGACAACATATATATTAAGTCTAATTATGCTCACACCAACCCCCACATTTCAAAATATTTCATGTTTCATATTTACAAAACTCAAAATTTTAAGAGCAAAAATAAGACCATGAAAGACTCTTCCAGAAGACACAATGCTTTTTAACATTTCATAACTCGTGTTGGGAAACTTAATGCCAGTACATTATTGCGCACCTCCTTGACGTACCCATACCTCTGTTGTGTCATTTAATTATAGAATTATCGGAATAATAATGCTTGCATCATCAAAGCCAATAAAATTTGTTTGGCATCATCTGCCAAGAGGCAACATAAGAGCAAGAGCCCTAGTGCCTCACTTTTTGAACCTTTTTCATCCTCTTCTAGGATAGTTCAAAAATAATTAATGGAATGTATTCACATATCACATATCCTTGTTGATAATATAATTTTTTTGATTCAACATCAATCAAGCAATCACGTTATATTGGTTATATATTGCCAAGTCCCAATGAATCCAAACTTCATCACACTGATCTGATTTAGAAGATTTCATCATTCTATTTCTCTTCGACTAATGTCCTTTTGTTGGAGTATATTTCAAAACTTTTCTTCATAAATCATTCTCCAAACAACACGACAACAATATTTCTAATTTTTGGTTTTCATTAAGAATTGATCCAACACATCTTGTCAGATCCTATTATTCCTAATCTTCCAAAACAATCAGACAACATTTCTCTCACGTCTTAGGAGTCGGACATAACCATATCCTACTGAATTGGCGAAGTTTTTAATCTTCAAATCCAATTTTGTATAACGACAAAGTTTTTAATCTTCAAAGTCGATTTAATACATCAGTAAAGTTTTTAATCTTCAAACCGTGTGTAACAACACAAAATATTTTTAATAATCCGGAAGTTTTCAATCTTCTAAATGGAATAAATATAAAATATTTTTAATAATCCGTTGAAGTTTTTAATCTTCAAAACGGACTATTAAATTTGGAGTAGAAAAGCTTTTCATATTTTAGTCTCCACAATAATTTGGAGTAGAAAATATTTTCAAATTTTAATCTCCAGAAACAGTCTATTATTGATTAGCAGACTAGAATACAGATTAGATTTCTTAAGCTTGTTAGATGTCTGCACTTTCGATAATAAAACAAAAAATAGATTAAGTAGAATGAATTCCAAGCCAACATTATACAATTTCTATCCTTAAGAAATCTAATCCCCCCATAGTTACCTAAAGTTTATGGATTAATTTCTCCCATGATAGAATGAATTTAACCTCACTGTGATAGCAGTAATTCAACTTACAGTGAACATCGAACTCAAAGAGTGGTAGAAAATCACATTGACTCATAACTTACTTTTTGTTTTGAAAAAAATGCAAAGAGTAAAGAGAGAGATATAAAATTTTCGAATGAAGAAATGAGGCAGAATGCCTCTGTATTTATAGCAAAAAGTGGGAGAAGTGAAGAGGTTTGAAGCCTTTTCAATGAAAATGTGCCAATGAACCGTTTTCCATTCACGCCCATTACAAAGTGGGAGAAGTGAAGAGATGTGAAGTCTTTTCAATGAAAAGGTGCCAATGAACTATTTTCCATTCACATCCATTACAAAAAGAACCTAATAGTTTGTCCTACTTACTAATTGAAGAACTATCGAAGTTAATTCGAATCGTAGTTCTAATATATGTTTTGTTGGTAGCATTTTTTACTCAGCTTCTAAATTAATCAATTTTTATTTTGAAAACTTTCATTGAGGGATGTTTGAGCGATAAAAAAATGCTTATTTCATCTGTGGAAAGTGAATCATATTTACTTTTAGAACATAGAAAGTGCAAGTTGCTCATACAAATCAAAGTAGTAAAGGTGTACAAGCATATCCCTTTACAAGAGTTGTTGCTTAACTTGATATTGTTAACGGTGTTTTCCTGGAAGTGAAGCTAACTGAAAGAGCAAATAAATGGAGAGCAACAAACACATCGATACATGAGTTTGCACGGAAAGGCAAGTAACTGCAAGTCTTAGCAAGATATGCAAGGAACACATTTTTGCCATTTATTGTAGAAAGATAATTAGTTACAGTGCTCTAAATCAGTAGGATGTGTTCTTGCTTATGTGACTTCTTGACTTCAGCATTGTCTTCATCGTCTCTTACTCTTCTCCTTTAGAGCGCTGGTGGACTACATAGAGTACTCGATAACGCATTAACAAAGGAACTCCTCACTTTTCTTCCTTGCATTTCAAGGCGTGTTTGACATTCGCTTATTGCTGCAAAATAATTAGATGATTACCACCAAGGCCAAGTCAATGACATCGTTGACTATTGCGTTAAATAGTATGAGTGATCTAATAGTGTTCTTATGTTCTTTCTTGCACATATTGTACTAAAATGTGCCCTGTTATGCTCATGTTTTACAAGAATACTTGTTCGTTACCTTTTCTTTTCTCCAATATGGAACACTATTTTTATTATCAAAACACGCATCGCCTTCTATCAAATCGTAGATACTAATCTCTGATATGTAATAATGTAAAGAAAGCACTTTACAAGCACAGTACATTCCAGAATGGTTTGTTCTTGTATGTATACAAATAATATGAAGTATCTAGTATAAAAGCTATCTTATTTTATTATTGACTACATAAGTGCTTAATTTATGTTCCCTGCATTTATATCAATACAAAGTTTAATGTGAGATAGTTCAAGCTTCCGTAGAATCACATAACGTATTGAGCGCATGCCATAACCACAGTGTTGAGCGCATGCCATAACGTATCTTGTTTATAATAGAATCACAAAAGAAAATAGTGTATTGAGAAAAGTGTATAGTCTATGTTGGAGACTATGAACCTACCTACTCAAAAGCGAAAATACAATTACTAAGTATTTAAAGCGGATAAAAGATGGATTTATTTTTTGTTAGATTGGTTATGGTGTTAACCACAGTAAATTTCTCTAGAACTTTTTATGCTAGTTGACATATTAAACCCCAAAATTACAAAATATACCGATATTTTCAAATATTTACAAAATATATCAACATTTCTCAATTTATTATACTACATATACCATTTTTCATTTCCACTCTTCCCAAAATAAAACTTTATCTTCCTCTCTCTCCTCTCCTCCACCCACTACCTACCCCTCCCGCCGTCCCCTCATTGCCGGCGATCTATTCCTCCCGTGAACCGCGACGGAGTGACGCAACGACTGTTCCTTACCCCCTCCGTCGTCCCGTTGCCGCTGCCGCTGCTCCGTCACCGGAGTGGCGGCGCTGCTTCTGCTATAGATCCGACCTCGCCGGAGCTGCTGGTTCAGAACCGCTTTTTCTTCTTCTTCTTCTTCTTTTTAATTTTTTTATATGTATATACATGTATCCCTTTGTACTTTCATGTATCTGCATATTTTTGGTGATTACAGTGGTTGTTAATGGTTGTTTGAAGGTGGAAGAAAGTGTATTGTTAGTTTTTCTATAGTGTATGTATCTGTATGTTCGTGTATATACATGTATTTATTTCAAGCACACAAGTGTATGTATGTGTATATCTCTGTATGAACGTGTATATCTGAGTATATATTTGTATTTTTTTATGTGCTTTTGTGTGTATGTCAAGTGTATGTGTGACAAACATAAATTTGTATGTTTAATTTCTAGATCTATAGATCCTTGTATGTGTCTGTCAAGTGTATGTAAAACATATTATTTTTGTGTATTTACATGTATTTTTTGTTTATATATATGTTGCAAGTGTATTTTTCAAAGAGAAATCAATGTGTATATGTTTATTTCATTTTTTAGATCCAATTTTTTTTTTTTAAAAAAAAAAAGATTCCGGCAGCAGCCGACGGTGACTAGGTGGCGGCATCGATTGGGGTGGTAGCAGTGGGAAGGGGGCAGTAAGAAGGAGGAACAAATCCTAATTTGTTATTTTTGTATATAATATGTAAAAAAATATTGATATTTTTTGTAAAGTGGAATAATGTTATTATTTTTTGTAATTTTAGTATTAGGGTTGTATATATTCGTAATTAATGTATTGCATTACCAATTAGACCAAGTTGATTTTCACTGTATATCAACCACAACATTTCGCCGAATGTTACTTTGATACGATACTGTTTAAGTTTTATCTCAATTTAAGAAAGTTGTGCAAAGATAGCTTCATCTTATCAAAAATATTGACAAACTCGCAAAAGCTTATTGGTTCACTGGTCAAAACATGAAAATTTGGATTAACTTTTTGCACAAGCTCTTTACAAAAATTAAACAATACGCTAAAACAATCCTATTCCAGCAAATATCCAATAAAGAGTAGCCACAAGACAATTGGGCCAACATCGAAAAGCCATATAACCAAACCCTAGCTTCAACAGACTCTCTTTTAAAGCCCCTCTCTTCTTCCTCTGTCTATGTGCTCTCCTGCTACTGTCTATCTTTCTCTCTTGATACTTTTTTCTTCTTTGTTTTGTTTTTCTTATTATTATTTTGTGAAATAAGCAAGTTAGCTTCTTGGTTGGAATCGAAATTATGACGATCCAGTCAATTATTTTACTCAAACTTGCAAAATAAAAGTAGCCCAGTATCACTCGCCTGATTCTGATTTTACCTTGATTTTTCAGGCCCTTTTACTACTGGCACATCTCATATCAAATAATTTTTAGTGAGGAGAAAATAAGCAAACGCACTCTGTCCCATTACCTATAATTAATGTTTTGAGGCAATTTCTTCGTTTGCTAAATTAATGTTTATTTTCAGCTTCCAATTACTCATCCACTAGATTTTTTTTTTCAATGATCTTAGTGGACACATGGTTGGATTACATTTGTTTTACTTTGTATGTTTCTAATGTTTGCACTACTCCCCCACGTAACATTTTATATTTATCAAGAGATAAAAATGTTATAATACTCGTGAGTGCTGGTAGCAGAATGTATTCCTAATTGAGATATTCCGAAATATTGCTAAGGAGAATATGCAGTACATTCTGCTACTAGCATTTACAAGTGCACTAAAATGATATGATAGTTTTATTAACATATCTTTGTTAAGAGTATTTTGATTAACAAAATTGGATTATGTTTCATTTCTTGGTCGTTATGTCAATAGTCATGGAAGAATATTCACTAAGAAAATTAGCCTTTCTTGATTTACAATTTTTAAGCTGAAATGACTTATAAATGCAATAGTAAGAAAATGAATTTAAGTATCGAAATGAGTCTGGATTGAATAGGATTTGTGTAATGTATTATAGAATTGGCTTGTTACATCATTTCTTAAATAGATATTGATAATTAAAAGATGCATTTATTATTTCGGAGCAGTAATAAATAAAAATAACTTTGAAGCACTAAAACAAAAGTTGAATAACTATCAATGTTATATAATCCAATAATGTTTGCAGTTTGAAGAGTTGAATTGGTTGGAACATGTCATAGGCGATCATCCATTCCATTGACTTAAAACATATATTTGATAGATTTTTCATTAGATTAATCCTTCTATGCCTAACAAAATGATGGACGGCAGCATTTACTGAATTAACACTCCAAAAGTTCAACCATTTGTGTTAAATTTGAATTAAATGCCATAATTTATATAAAAGTCAAAATATATTTTTCTAATTATCTCAAATAACGAATAATTTTATTGTAAAGATTTGAATCGAGAGCACGTTAGATATGGCATCGTTAAGGATTTGAATAGCTGAACTTGTCGGCGAAGTTAGATATGAATCTATTGCACGTTTCCTTGATTTTAAAGTGCTATGACATTGTTACTGAAATCGGAAAAGATCAAAATTACCTTTAAACTCTATGAAATATAGCAATTTTGCCCTCCATTATCTTTTGGCATCAATTCTACCTTCACTGCTAACAAATTGGACCATTTCTACCCTTTAAATCTAACAGATTCCCAGTTAGCATAAAACCCAAATTATTGTCTTTTGCTGATCTGGAAATACACGAGAAAAACAAAGACCTATCTATCTCTTCGCACTCATTCCATGAATAGCTATCAGATTTATAACCACATTTGCCATCTCTTTTCTTTTATTACTTCCATCACCTAAGCCATTTCCAACCCATAGACCATCACTCAACATGGTTGCGTCGCCATGGAACTAAAAAAATATGTCCAACGGTGAAATTTTACCACATAAACATATAAAGATCGAATATTGAAAAGCTTTTTTACAGAGCTTGAAATTAAATAATACTGCTAATTGCAGGGACAAAATAAAGGTTATGATTTGGAGAAGCATAGTTAGCAACTTTATTTTCTTGAAAGAATTGTAAATTCGCAACTTTTATTTTCTTTTCTAGTGGAGAATGAATTACTTAACCCTTCATAATCAGACTTATAACTTGGGAGCTGCCCCCAAAATCCAAATGGGATTTGCCAAACAGCTCCATTTTGAAACCATAAGAAAAAACACTATATCAAAGTTTAATATTAATGAAATTAAGAAGGAGAGATTGGAATTTAAGAATAGTGAGGAAAAATTAAGGAAAAGCGGGAAATAAATGAGAAAAATATAAAAGGAAGCCAGGTAGTTGATATTAGAGGAACAGAGCAATGAAACTTAAAAACACAGCTATTAGAATCTAATTTGAGGAAGAATACAATGATATATTGATAAAAATGATACATGTGTCAAAATAAGTAGTCACGTCAGCTGAAATATGTAACTTTTAATATTCTTTCATTACATCTGGAGTGTTGTTAGTTAGGAGGGGCAAAAATGGTCCATTTTGCTAACGACGAGGGTAAAATTGATACCAAGAGATAACAGAGAATAAAATTGATCTATTTTCAATAGTTGAAGGATATTTTTGGTCCTTTTCTGTATTGAATTTAGTAGATTTTCCAATAAATTGGGGTCAGCTGAAGGAGATTCTTCATACCTCTCTTATTCCTAGACTAATTAAATGAACCAAAATTAGAGACTCTGGATATACTAAGAGCATGTTTTGGTGAACTTATTATAAGTAACTTATAAGTCTAAGGTAGTTTATAAACTATTTTTGAGAAGTTAAGATTTTCTAATTTCTCATTTTTGGCTTATTTCGCTAATGACTTTTTGAGTTACCAAACACCCCTTAATATACTTATAAACACATATACGATTTTAAGCTAATTTTGAATTTACCCAAATGGGCTCTAACTCTTCCAACTAGGTTAACCAATAAATAACCAACATAATAACTAGGCTATGATAACCCAGAAAAATGACAGTAATAATTTGCTAAGAACTTATGAAGTTATTTGCACTATTAGTGCATATAACTCAGATCCATTTGAATGCATAATTGTAACTTGCAACTACATTCTACTACTAGCATTCAAATTCTTTTAACGTTTTCTATCTCTTTGGTCATGGTATCAGCTAAGCACACTAAAACGACAGTTTTATTAGCATATCTTTGCTAGAGTATTGATTTACAAAATTAGATTATGTGTCTTTTCTTGATAGTTATGCTAATTCCATTGAAAAAGTATTGAAAAGGGTCTGGGTCTGAGTCGGTAGATTTTTGTGGTAATGTGTTAAAGAATTGTGTTATTACATTAATTATAATTAAGATATATTTTGAAAATTAAAAATATCACGTTATTTTCTTGACAAGTTTTTAGTAAAAATTGGTCATAGTAAAAATCGGTCATAGTTATTTTCATGTATATTAAAGATAAAGTTAGTGACTTTTGTTTAACAAAATAGCCAAATGAGTTTGAGGTTGAAAAATAAGCTCATAAAATTTACTCCAACAATTTTGACTGCAGATTGAAGAGTTGAATTGGTTCGAACACGTCATAAGAGTGATAATCCATTCCATTGGCTTAAAACATAAACTTAATAGATTTTTTTTATTACATTAATCCTACCACGCCTAATGAAATGGTGGGATGACAGCATGTACTGAATAAAAACTCCGAAGTTTCAACTATTTGTGATAAATTTGAATTAAATGGACTTAATTAGCATAGTTTAAATAAAAGTAAATGTACTTTTTTAATAATTTCCCAAATAAGGAATAGTTTTATTGTAAAGATTTGAATTGAACGCACTTAGATGTGACGTTGTTAAAGATTTGAATAGCTGAACTTGTTTGGGAAGTTAGATTTGAATCTTTGCACGTTTAGCTATGACGTTCCTACAGACGACCTTGATTATAAAATGCCACTTAAAGTAAAAGGACAGGCCCTGGGTAAGTCAGCAACAATAACTTAACTACAAGTGTTAGAGGGTGTTTGGATGGGCTTCTCTAAAAGTGCTTATAAGCTACTCCTAAAAGCTAAAAGCAAAAGTTAGGAGAAACCCAACTTTTAACTTTTAGATTTTTTTTAGTATTTTTTTGACTTAAAAGTATGTGCTTAAAAGCACTTTTTTTTTTGTCAGACACCTCAAAAACTTAAAAAGTGCTTAAAAGCAATTTTGGTTTAAAAGCACTTAAAATAAGTCAATCCAAACACCCTTTTAATTAGATTTTGCAACAAGTTGGGGTCATCTAAAAGGAGATTCTTCAAATCTCTGTCGTTTTGACACCGATAACAAAATCCAAATTTAAAGACACGCACTCTCAATACTAGATAACGATACTAACGTTAAATTTTTCAAGCACACTCTCACTATTTAATACTCTATCCGTTTTGAAAGGATGGACCTATTACTATTTAAAGGGTCAAACAAAATTATATTGATCACATGTTTTACAAATATTTTCTAATTTGAATTGTTAACTATTGTGACTTATAGTATTTTTCATGTAATTTCTAAATATATAAATTTTATTTAGAAAAGTTTAAAAATTCGATGTGCAAATTTTCGTTGAAAATTAATCAATTTGACCCTCGTACTCCGCAAAGATTCATCCTTTTTAAAACGGATGGAGTAATATATTACAAGAACGGTAATAACCACAAAGTTTATCTTGTTAACAATTTAAGTTCTTAATATAAACTTTTAATTCTATCTAACAACCATTTAGTTGGTTTAAGTTACATTGCATAAGAAAGGCACTTATGTGTCTGTATAAATAAGCATAAAAGTACATATTTATCAAAGGCTAGATATAGCATCAATATATTAGAGCTATTTTTATATAAAAAATTACACAATCAACTGAGTTAATCGAGGCGAGCTAGCTCAGTCGAATTCAAGCTTCAATCAAGTCAAATTAAGCCGAATTTTGAATAAAATCGAGTCAAGACGAGCTTGGCTTTTTTTCCAAAACGAGCTCAGCTAAAAGCAATCGAGCCGAGTTGAGCCGAGATATTATACCCTTAAAATGATTAAATTGCATAAAAGAAAAAATTATGCTAAATAAGATCTTACTTGTTGCTTCTATTAGGGTATTATACGCAAATTCAGAAAAACCCCTGTAAATTATACACACAAAATATTCTGCATTATTCCTTCCAAGCCATAGATGCCTTGGTCTGCAGCAATTATATTGCAGAATTACAAATTTGCTATGGTGTTCTCCTAAGAAAAAGACCACTTACAGTAAACTAGAGTTATAAGATTGGGGATTATAAGATTAGAGTGTAAAGCTTTCGAACTTGTCATTTTAAATGGGGTTTATGTGGACTAATAATATATATTTTTTACGCCATCTAGTTAAGTTGACTTAAAATAATAAATATTGTATTGGGTAAAAATTGGCTCGTGTACGTGACACCTCGGGGACTCGATTCAAGGTGTACCCAACAATTGTTTTGTAACTGAAGTCCGAGGCAAGCAACAAGAATATTGAAGTCATCAATCGAAGCCTCAATCCACGGGACACCTCGGTGAATGGTAACCTTGGTCATACTAACGACAATCTGCATCTCCGAGGTCATCACCTTGAGCCTCGGTAGATTATCACACTTTCAGCAGGATAACTACCCATGATCTCAACCCACTCCACTCCAAAGAATGTGGGACGTGCGCAGATTAGTGGGAGGGAACAACTTGTATTACACATCTATAAATAGCATTTCATTGATATTGCAATAATCTAGAAATATATACCAAAACTCTGCCAAAATTTGGACTCATCGTTAATATTGGAATTTCGTCTTTACTATTCATCATATTGTTCAATTTCATTACTTTATTTCAATACTGATACTTAGCATTGCTTGTAAACCCATTTCAAATTCGATTTGTTGTCCTAACTGATTTAGGCCAATATTAATCGGGGTCAGCCATGAGGATTCAAGCAATTACATTTTGTTCTATGGTTGAATCATAATTCATTTCACGTCCGTTCTCTCACGTTATCCTAGTAATGGCCAACGACTGCGAAGATGCCAGTGGACATTAGTTTCCTCCCGATAGAAAAACTAGTGCGTTCGTACCGCCACTTCCAACAGGAAATACACCTGTACCACCACCGCCTCTGGTAGACCCTTCATCATCGGCATCGAATGACCCCTTTCAAGCATTTGTCATACACTACTTAAATCATCTCCAAGCATGATTTGACGAGCAAGCTAACTTCAACGATAAATTTCGCATCTCTCTAGAAGCAGTCTCGATGAGAAATCATACCACCCCAACTGATACTCGCGTAGCTCCGAATAGAGGCATCCCGAACTTTGTTCCTACGGGTGTGACAACATAGGGACCTCAAAATGGAGCCACGTCTAGAGGCTCGGGGATTGCGCCGAATACCAATCTACCCTTCGGGACAGTTCCCAACGTGGCGGAAACTAATACTCCTCAATAGATCTCGAAAAATAGAGAAGGGAGATCGAAGCCCAAGTTAAGGATCAAGTCAAAAAGCGGCTCGAAAATATCCCTGGGGAGAGGAAGACCCAAAGAGTGTTGGACATCGACAAATGTAGGCAATTTCCTTACAAACTCGAGGCTGCCCCAGCACCAATTTCGAAGCATATTTAGATGCAGATTCTATAGAAGTACGATGGCACCACCGACCCAGTTGAACATGTGACTGGGTTCATGGCGATGGTGAAAGGGAACAATTTGTCTGAAATTGAAAAAGAATCTGTGTTCTTAAAGAAATTCGGGGACACTTTGGAAAAGGGAGCGCTGTATTGGTACATGCATTTGCCCTCGGAGTCTATCTCAGACTTCAAGGAGTTAGATAATGCATTCATCAAAGCTCATACCGAAGCACAAAACATTCTTCAAAGAAAAGAGGATATCTTCGAAGTCAAACAACAATATGGGGAACCCATCAAAGACTTCCTCGAGCGATTCCAAGCCGGGAAGATAGAACTGCCACCATGGGAGAAACTTGGCTATCATAGATTTCGAGAGAAATATCAATGTTCGAAATCCTGAAGCAGCTGCCGAATTAAGGAAAGAGCTCCAACAATATCGAGCTCAAACGTGGGATGAATTACATGATAGAACTACCACCAAGATAAGGTTGGAAAAAGCATAATGAAGGGGTGCAGGTCAAAGCTCAAGTTATAGAAATCGACCGGAGTCATTACGACGCACCGAAGCGCAACGTGGTAACTCAAAGGGTCGATATGAACCATACAACTTACAAAGACAACATGTAAGTTAGAGGCTCGGTGGGCCACCAATGAGCCAGCGCCTTGGAGGCCAAGTAAACCACACTACTAACCAAGAGAACACCACGAGGCTCGCTTTGGTGTCCAAGGATAAAGATTTACCTTGGATACCAGACTACAACTTCAACATATCAACCACATAGTTGGTAAATGCTTTAAAGGGAATGAAGACAAGGGAGTGAGATTGCCCAAAGATATGAGGACTGCCCCTGAAAAAAGGGATCAAAGTTTGCGTTGTGAACTCCATGATAACTATGGACATCGAACCGAGGACTGTAAGGCACTTCGCCTCGAGGTGGCCTATCTATTGAAGAAAGGCTTGTTTGGTGAATTTCTCACTAATAAAGGCAAACAGAATTATGCAAAAAACATAGGGGATGGACAGCCACCTAGGGCACCACCCCCCAAGAGGGTTGTAGATGTGATAACTTGGGGGGGTGGGTTTGAAGTGAACGGTTCGAACTTCGCCGCTGCCAAGAAGTTTGCCAATTTGTCGATTACGATGAAAAAAAAGACCTGAACAAGAGGCTCGGGCAAGGAGATTGTATTTGACGATGACGATTGTGATGGAATGATGTTTCCCCATCATGATGCCTTGGTCATCATGCTAAGGATCAATGACTCAGATATCAAATGAGTTTTGATTGACCCCGGTAGCTCAGTTAACATTATAAGCTACGGGGCTGTTAAGAAGATGTGGTTGAAGGACCAAATCATCCCAAAGGCAACCGTCTTAACTGGTTTCAACAATTCCACCGAGAAGACGTTGGGCGAGATCACGCTCAATTCATATGCAGAAGGAGCTGTTAAGGAAACAATGTTCCAAGCCATGCCCGAGGACATGGCTTTCAATGTGATCATCGGGAAGCTATAGATTCATTCTATGGAAGCTGTACCATCTATTGTTCATCAAGTCATCAAATTCCCAACCCCTTGGGGAATTCATTCGATTAAGGGAGAGCAGCGAATGGCTAGGGAATGCAACTCGGTTGCGCTGAAGAGTGGAGTCGTCCCGAATGGACCGAATAAATAGTAATCAGAGCAGCTGGAGTCTAGTGAAGAGAGAGGTTCGGCTCCTCAAACCAACCCCCAAGAAGAAGAAGTAGAGAGGATCCCGGCGTGCATTCAAGAACCTCGGAAGCAGAAAGCTGAGGATTTAACTACCAAAGAGTTGGAATCCTTGATGCTCTCGAAGGATTTCCTAGATAGAAAAGTGTTCGTCGGCTCGGAGTTGGACCCAGAGTCGAAAAAAGTTATAATTGAGTTGTTGAAGTCCAACAGTGATTGCTTCGTGTGGTCCCACGCTGACATGGTTGGCATCGATCCGGAGATCATGACCCATAAATTGAACATGGACCCACGTTATACCCCGGTGAAGCAGAAGAAGAGGTCGCATGCGGGCATACGGAGAAAGGTGATCGAGAATGAAACAAAGAAGTTGCTCGATAATGGCTTCGTCAGAGAAGTTAAATATCCCGAATGGCTAGCTAATGTCGTCGTTGTGCCAAAAAAGAATGGCAAGTGGAGAATGTGCGTAGATTACACGGACTTGAATAAAGCTTGCCCCAAATATTCTTGTCCACTGCCTCAAATAGATAGATTAATAGACTCCACGGCTAGACATAAACTATTAACTTTCTTGGACGCCTATTCAGGTTACAACCCAATCCTTATGGATCTCGAGGACGAAGAGAAACCTCGTTCATTACTGACTGAGGCACATATTGCTATAAAGTAATGCCCTTCGGACTCAAGAATGCTGGTGCAACTTATCAAGGCTGGTGTCTCGCATGTTCAAAGATTACGTCGGGAAGTCGATGGAGGTATACATAGACGACATGTTGGTCAAGTCAGTTCGAGTTGAGGATCATCTGAATCACCTAAGGGAGGCCTTCACTGTCCTAAGGCAATATAATATGAAGTTGAATCCCAAAAAGTGCGCCTTCGGTGTAGGCTCGGGAAAATTTCTAGGATTCATAATCTACGAACGGGCTATCGAGTCTAATCCAGAAAAAATCAGAGCTATTGAGGAAATCCCCGATGAACTATTAGAGGTAAAAGAAGTTCAGCACTTAACTAGTCGAATCACTGCCTTGAGTCGGTTCATATCTAGATCCTCAGAGCGATGCCCATAAATTCTTTGCAGTCTTAAGGAAGAATAACGCCTTCGAATGGACACAGGAGTGCAAAGAAATGTTGAAAGAGTTGAAACAATATTTGGCACCACTGCTCGCCAAGCCAAAATATGGGGAAACTTTGTTTGTTTACCTAGCTGTATCCGAGGTGTCAGTAAGTGTTGTGTTGGTTCGGAAGGAAAATACCAAGCAACAACCTATTTACTATGTGAGAAAGACACTCCCCGATGCCGAAACTAGGTACTCACATCTTGAAAAATTAGCCCTTGCCTTAATTGTTACTGCTCGAAAATTATGGTCTTATTTTCAATGTCATCCAATAGCCGTAGTCTCCATATTTCCCCTAAGAAGTATATTGCACAAACTAGAGTTATCGGAGAGGCAATCTAAATGGGCGGTAGAACTAAGTGAATATGACATTACCTGTCAACCATGAACTGCTATAAAATCACAAGTCTTAGCGGATGGCTGATTTTAGTATGGGAATTCTTCCCGAGGCAGAAAAGGAGAATTCAATGTCCAAAGGGATGACCTCGGAGGTATGGATACTTTACACCAACGGAGTGACCAACTCAAAAGGTTCGGGGCTAGGAATTGTCTGGGTGACCCCAACGGGGGGAAAGGATCAGACATTCGATCAGGTTCATAAAGGTGATCAATAATGAAGCAGAATATGAAGCTACTTTAGCAGGGTTGTAATTGGCCAATGAGATGGGAATAGAAAAAGTTGAGTTGAAATGTGACTCACAATTGGTCGTGAGCCAAGTGCTCGGGGAATATTTGGCTCGCAAGCCTAAAATGTAGCAATTTGTAGCCGAGCACATCACATCTTGGCTAAGTTCCAAGAGTGGAAAATCCAGCAGATACGAAAATGTAGAGGTTGATGTTTTAGCTAACTTAGATTCGGCTGTTGAGGAAGAATACTCGGGACTGATTCTCTTATTCGGTTTCTCTCGTCTCAAATGAAAAACATGAAGCTAGAAGTCAACTCGGTGAATCATTCTTGGGATTGGCGAATCAAGTTCATCTCTTATTTCGAATTGGGGACTCTCCAAACCAATAAGAGAGAGGCGAAGAAATTGAGAACCCAAGCAGTTGCATACTCATTAATTTTAGAAAAATTGTACAGAAGGATGTACTGTGGCTCGATGACCAAATGTTTGGGCCCGGGAAGCTCACGAAGACGAGTGTGGCAACCACTCGAGGGAAAAGCTTTAGTGCGCAAATTTCTTCGGGCTAAATACTATTGGCTAACTATTAGCGCCGATGCCAAAGTCTTTGTGAAGAAATGTGATAAATATCAACGTCACGGCCGAATGATCCACCAACAGGCCGAGCCTCTACATTTGGTCGTGCCACCTTGGCCATTCATGAAATGGGGACATAATAGGTCTCTTGCCAAAGGCAAAAGGAAGTGTTCGATTCATACTCGTGCTGACTGACTACTTCACAAAATGGGTGGAAGCAGGGCCTTTTGCCAAAGTTAGACAGAATGAAGTGATAGATGTCATCCGCAAAAATATCATCTAAAGGTTTGGTGTCCCAAGAGAAATTATTTTGTGACACCGGCCCTCAATTTATGGTGTCGGTGGTCACTCATTTCCTTAATCAATGGGGCATAAAAAGGATAGTGTCAATCCCCTATCACCCAAGTGCCAATGGCCTAGCTGAATCTTCTAATAGAGTGATCGTCAAAAATATAAAGAAGAGGCTTGATAAAGCAAAGGGTGCATGGCCCGATGAGTTTCCCGAGGTGTTATGGGCGATGCGAACCACAGAGAAAAATAACACCGGTGAAACTCCTTTCTCCCTTGCATATGGGAAGGACTCACTCATTCCCGTGGATGTAGACGAGCCTAGCTTTCGGTGAGCTCATGCTATTGAAGATGCAAAGCAACAAGCTATGCGCATAGAGTTGGATTTACTTGAAGAAAAAAAGGAACTAGCTTTGGTTCGGCTAGAGGCATAGAAAAAACAAATCGAAGCATATCTCAATAGGAAAGCTAAACTTTGGGATTTCAAAGTCGGTGATTATGTTCTAAAAGCTTCAAATCAATCAACCAAAGAGAAAAATGCTGGGAAAATCGTTGCAAATTGGGAAGGACCCTAAAAAGTCAAAGCAATTGTGGGAAAAGGATCTTATCAATTGGAAGACTTGAAGGGCAAAATCGAACCCTCGAATTGGAATATCTCCAATTTGAAGCGGTATTATTTCTAACAATGAGGTACATTACCCTTGATCAATAAACTTTCACCTACAGCTATGAGACGAAAACGCTCCGAAGCCTGGGCTGAATGACTTTAACTAACCCATCGTTTTACCTTGCTTGACCTTTTCAGGAAGCAAAGGTAACGACATATAGTGCTCAGATCTTCATCAAGATTCATAACTGAACACTTGACACGACCCAGAATCCGGTTAGGCCGTGCGGGCACCCGACATCCTCCCCTAAACCCGTCGGGCGAACCCTTACCAATTAAATTAGGAAAATAAATATAACAATTCATAAATAAGGTTAAGACTTAAAACAAAAACACAGACATACTGATACCTCTAAGCTGTACAAAAGAAATTACAGCTGACTACCCAACATACTAGGTTTAGGGCTATCCAGACTTGACATCTAAGAGTACAAAGAAGAAGATACCTCCTGAAGGGAGCAAAATGCAACTGAAATAATAACCAATAAACAGGTGGCCATCCGGAATAAAAGCTGGCTCACCCTGACAGCTGAAGTCGTCTTCGCTCCTTCACAACGTGGCGAACTCAATCCTGGAGCGAACCTGCCGAAACGAAATAGATAGACAAGAAACAAACAACAAACAAGGGTGAGTCAAAAGGACTCAATAAATGGGGCAGACTACCCACCTCAAAGAATAGGATAGCTAGCCGGGGAGAAAGAAACAGATAGACCAAATTCCTTTTCTTTAAATTATAAAAAGGCAGAGGTAGATAACAACCGGAAATACGTAAGAAACTTATAAACTCAACCAAGGATGCGAGCCAGAAACATATCAACAAATAAGCAATGCACATATAAGCAGAACAGTAGTCATGTACCGAAAGTCTACACAATGGTATGAATTGAGATGAAATGAAATGAAGTGAGATGAAATGAAATATGATGCAAAGGGTCACATGTGCCCGTAATCCCATCCTGAAGCAGAATACTCCTCCATTAGAGGGGAATCCAATCTGATAACCAACTGGAGCGGAATACTCCTGCTCCTGGGGCGGAATACTCCTGCACCAAATATAATGTAAACCAGAGGTGGAATACTCCTGCACTTTCCTGGGGTGGAATACTCATGCACTGGATATAATGTAAAGCTGAGGCGGAATACTCCTGCACTCAATATCTGACATAAGAGCGGAATACTCCTGCTCCTGGGGCGGAATCCTCCTACCCTCAATATGATACAACGGAGCGTAATCCTCCTGCTCCTGGGGCGGAATACTCCTGCACCCAATATGGTATAAACCAGAGGCGGAATACTCCTGCACTCTCCTAGGGCGGAATACTCTTGCCCTCAATAATACAATGGAGCGGAATACTCCTGCTCCTGGGGTAGAATACTCATGCACCCAATATGATATGCAATGTAATGCATATGAATAACATATACTGCATATGAATGCAATATGATGCAATAATAACCCTTCACCGGTGCGGGACTCTCATCGACAGCCGGGAAGTAGATGCCAACTCACAGCCAGAGTACAATGCTCAGATCCTCAATATAATACCAACAACAGGATATAACATATAATATATAATGTAAATCCAAAGCTAAGGCGTAAGGAGTACGCCTATCCGCAGCTACACACGTAAGGAACACGTGGTAGAAAATCCACGAGCCCAGGTGCCTCCAAAGAAATGGATATAAACACTTACCTCTTCCAAAAGTTAGCATTGCTAATCAACAACCGATTTATCCTTTAGTTTCATTGCCAAACGATCCCACTCTATTCAATAAGCAGAAAAATGTATCAAATTAGGATAAAGGCTTCATTCCTCATATCTTAGGGCAATCCTGTTAGGAACCTGATACCCTATTCGCATACACAATACGCAGGCCAGGCCTATGTACAGGGTTTATGGTCACATAACCAAACCCTAAATAAATTACATTTATATGTTGCCCATAACTCACTGAGTATGAACTTATAATCAATTCTATTATCGGGGTCCATTTGACCTTTTAAACTATTAATTGAACATATTAAAATGATGTCTAATATCTCAATTTTTACCGTTAATATATATTCAAATTTACGTAATAAACTCAAATAATGAATTAATATCATTACCTGGATGTTTCGGGGTGAAAATTCTACTTTTCTCCGGCTCTTTTCTCATTTTCTGGCATTATTTTCCAGCGTTGCTTCTCATTTCTGTTTCTGTTTTCTTGATGTTTCTAATACTGCGCTTATATAACTTTAGCTTATAAGCTAATCCCCGCCGCCTAACTTTTCATATTCTTTGTTTTCCTTTTTGTCTTTTCCTTTTTTTTCTTTCCTTTTTTCTTTAAAATTCGCTGCTACGGTAAAAATTCAAACAGTACCCTATGATATTCGAAATAATTCCAACTTTTGCATACAAGTTATATCAAATATATGTAATACAATTGCTAAGACGGATCTCAAATCGGACTCCCGAAACTCAAGATGCGAATTAAATAGAAAAATATCAAATTATTTATCTTTCGGTATTTTAGCGGAAACTAGCCGAACAATATCGAAATTCACTTTCGAAAGTTTAAAAAAGTCATAAATAATCAGACGAACCTAACGGTATTTTCGTATTTTGAATCAGAGCTCATTCGCCAAAACCGAGCTCGAAAATCTCTTTTTAATATTTATCGACAATAAAAACTGAAACCTTCTTCCGATGCCTACCAAACGAGGTCTGATTTAACTCAAATTTTACAGATAAGTCCCAATAGACCTTACGAATATTTTAAAATTATCGGCACGCCAATCGGAGTCCTAACTTACGAAATGACTGACGGAGGTCGTTTCAACACTGGAGGAGTTGTGAGAGATGGGTGCAATCCGACTCGACTCGAAGCCTTTCATACTGGGGACTATCGCCCGTGGATTAGCTTAGTCCTTTGTATTTCCTGTCCGATAGTGGCGTCATTTTGAAATTTTTCTAAGTCTCTTTTCGACTAGGTTTTATGTAAAAGCCAATTTTCGCTCGTTATTATCATCAGTGGAACGAACTTGATTCAATGCCTATCTGTTTCTACAATCTTTTATATCAAAGATATACTATTTGACCGAAGTCATTCTTTCATGCCATGGCTCGGGAGCGAGGCGTCGCTCCAATCTAGCATCGATTTATTATAAATGATAAAGTCCAAAAAGAATAAATCATCCTAAAGTGTTCAGTCAAAAATTTACAAGGCAAAATAAAGGCTAACACAGGAAGACAAAAAGCAAAATTCATTATCACAAATCCCGAGGGTCATAAAGATGGTTTGTACAACACGGATCTATGGCCGCAATAAAAAACAAAAGCATAGAAAGAGAAGTGCTAAGTTTCGGGACCATCTTCCTCCTCAGAAGTCACATTTTCAGCATCCTCGGTGTCGTCTTCACCTTCATCTTCTTCATCCTCGGCTTTGTCATCGCCCGAACATTCACTCGAAGGAAGTTCATCTATCATGGCTTGGGCTTTAGCCGCATTATCCTCAGCTTTAGCAATTTAATTCTCCAAGTTAAGCTCGCCAGCTTGAAACTGCTTAAGTAGCTTCAATCGAGACTTGATAACAGCCCAACGCTTATCCAGCTCCGCCCTCTTAGCTCTGATCTTGGCCTTCGCCTTCAGGTCCACCACCTCATCTCAAAGCTGCTTAGCTTCGGTTTCAAGAATTGGAATCCTTGTATTTTGACCTTCCAGCCTTTGGATCTCGAGCACATGCTTTTTCAACTGCTCGTGGTGTTTGTTGGCCTCTTCTATGAACTTGTCCTTAACCCGAGCCAATTCTCCATTAAGCCTCACGATCTCGGAATCCAGCCTTGAGCGTTCCGCCTGAAACCCATCACCTAAGGCTTGAATTTTGGCCTCGGAGGCTGCAACAGCTTATTGCAAATCAAAGCAGGACTTGGCCAATTGAGCCTTCAATTCGGCAATTTGAGCATTAAAACTGTCCTTCTGCTTATCCAAGCATTTGCGACGCGTTGAACTTCTTCTAACCTCATATTTTCTACTTCCACAGCCCTTAAAGATAGAAGGAAACCCTGATTAAAGGTCACCGAAGGAATAAGCGCCCAAACAGAAGAAGAACTAAGCTGATGAAGACTTACCCAAAGTGCATTTGTAGCAGCAGTAGCGGCTAGCCTCGTAGGGGTGAACTTTTGAACAATAGCCTCCTCCTTGGGACCCAACAATGGCGCGAGGCTCAAGATATCCTCACGAGAACACTCCAAGAGGTTCGTCAGAGCTGAAACCTCCAACTATCTCAAAGGCCTTGTTGACACCTAATTTTGTCCCGAATTTTTTCAAAGTTAATAAATTATGGTAATATTTTATAATTGAGGTTAAATTTGAAAATAAAAATAAAATAATGATAATAAAAGAGGATCAATTGAAATTTCAAGGAAAGTACTAAATTTTCAAAATCCCTCCAATTTTAACCCACCCGTTCAACCCATTTACTTTTTCTTAATTAATTTTAAAAATTGAGGCCAAATCCGCTCACACCCTAAACACTAGCCTATTTGTGCAAATCACCTATAACATTGCACACGCACACATTTACATCCATTAGAACCCATTTTTCCTTAATACCCCAACCCGTTTTCGAACCTCCTTCCTCAACCTGATTCCCCAATCTTTCCCCCAAAAATTTAATCCTAATCAGTCCAAAATCCAACTCAGCTGGTCCCCATTCCTTTTCTCTCTCACCAGTACAACGTATAGTTAATCTCATCCATCTATTTCAAACTTTGATTGAATCCAAGCCTTGGATCGATTTCTTGGAGATAAGGATGAGAGAGGTGTGAGTTTTTTACCCTGCCCACTCTTATCTCACAAGAGATGGATCAAAAAAGGGGAGGGTATATTTTTAATTGGAAAAATAGATAGATGACACCTCTAAGTTGTACCTAATTCCCATTTAGACACCTCAACTTACCTAGTGACTAACTAGACACTTTTTCTCGTCGGAAATGTATCTTTTGAACACCTCATGGTGACATGGCAAGTCATGTGAGTTTCACACATTGTTGAGAGCGTGATGGCTTACCAAATTTCTCATGCTCTTTTTTTGGAATATAATTACACTTTAGGGTCCCACAAAACATTAATACAAAAAAGAGAAAAAACCCAAAAACTTCCAAGTTTCCAAGTTCCATGGCTGAACACAACACCCCTACGCCTCCGTTAACCCCCGCTCCGGTCCCTTCTTCCATTGCTGCATGTGTATAACTATGCCACCACTTTTTTACTCTAGCAGTCCCTATTAACCAGCTCTACGTGAAACTACCTTGCTCTGATTTAAGATTTTTCTCTTTTCTTTGTCTTCCCCAACTTTCTTTCCGGCGAGCACTCAACCGGATTCAATCATTTTGTGAAAATTAACCAGACAAATCTCTCAAGCTCAAATTACACTCCAAAAAAGGCAACAGCCATGAAATGAGAGAAGTGGCAACAACAGAAAAAAATGCAACAATTTAACCAAAATAACATACATGAATTGGAGAAACATATTTGAAGCAACTAAAAAATTCAACCCCAAACCCACCATTTTTAGAACCTCTGAAGCAACTATCTTTGGGGGGAGCGGGTAATGTCTCAAAAAATTAGATGGATCAAAAGAAAAAAGAGGGATAGTTATGTTTTGTTACTGAATGAAAGAAAGGAAAATGATAGTGGGGGATATGATTTGGAGTCTTTGCTCCAGTTTTGCTACTGCATAAAGGAAAGGAAGAGAACGGGTGGGGATGGGTTTGGAGTGATTGGGACGAAGAAAGGAAAATGGGGGTGGGGTGGGGTGGGGGTGGGGCTAGGTTGAAGGTCTTTCCTTTTTTCTTTTACGTTTTCTTTTAAGAGTAAAATGTGTTTTAATTTTTTTTCTTTAAAATACACAAGTTAGTTTTTTTTCATTCATTTGACACGTGGATGGCGTTTGTAGCTCACACACATGGTGTGATAGACTCGAGTGTTCAAAAGATATATTTCTGACGAGAAAAAGTGTCTAGTTGGTCACTGGGTAAGTTGAGGTGTTTAAATGGTAATTGGGTACAACTTAGAGGGGGTATCTATGTATTCTGCCTTTGTAATTTTTAGGGTTTTAGAGGGGTTCTAAGTTTTATATGATTGAAAACGGCAGCACTTAAGATTCTGAGATGTTTTACTAATTTTCTTTCCCTAAAATATACTATAAAGATAATATTAGTGAGGGATGAATCTAGTTCCGGGAAATATACTTCAGTCTACTCCTCTTTTTACTTGAAGTTTATTTTTTTTAGTCATTCGTTTGTTAATATCCTTTATTAACTTTCTGAAAGGTAACAAAAATCAGTACATGTGTGCCTGTTAAAATAACTTTAAATTGTTTTTTTAGTAGAGTAGTTCTTTTAACATAAAACTTGAATCTTTTGAATGGAAATGACCGTTTAAATTAAAGTACACAACTTTATGCTAAGTTGAAGTTCTTATCAGTTTAAAGTGGTTGAAATCAACTAATAAAGAGCAAGTTTGGATCTTATTTGCTTAATTTTTTTGCCTAAAGAACAGTTAGGAGTCTTTTTTTTAGTTATAACCATGAGTTTTAAGATTATACTTTGAAGTTTAGTCTCACTTGATAATGAAATCTTATTGATGATATTAGTTCCCTATTGCATTCAGTCCTTTTGTTTCCCTGTTGTATTCCTATTTTTCTCTTGGATATGTATGTGTAGAGTTGATAAATTGGATCTTGGCCTCTGTATGGGTGTGTATTAGAGGTGTATTGTTAGGTTGGTGTTTGTTCAAGGTATAGGAAGGGTGCATGGGTCTTGTGTGGTTGCAGGAAGTATGTAGGTGGTTGTTCCATCAATGTTTAGCAGGTCTGGTAGGTGTTTCAGGTGTGTAAGGGTATGCTTTGTTTGGGCCAGGATGTGCATGAGAGGGAGATAGGGCTGCAGGTAATGTGAGGTTGGTAGATGTGATGGAGATGGTCATGAGAGTAGCATTAAGAGTGCAGTAGTGGGTCTGTTTGAAGCTGTAAAGGGGGTGCAAGTTTGGTCGAGAGGCTATGGTGTGCTGAGGTTTAGGAGTTGTTCTGGTCTGTGTCCAGGATGATCCTTGGCTTATGAATGTGAAGGTGCATAAATGCAGATGTGTGTGTGAGCATGTCTGCATGTGCAGGTGTGTATGCAAGTTGCGGGAGGAGTTAGGGGATTATTAGAGGCAGTGCAGGTGTGTGTGGATGATTTTGAGTCCAGGTCAGTGTCTTTTAGTAGCAGTAGGTGATGGGGTCATGCTTGGAGCTAGCTTGGGAGGCCTGTTTATGTAGGTGGTGCGTTTGTGCCTGAATGAGTGTGTGTACGTGTGCAGGCTGTTTAGGGAAATAAAGAGGTTCAGGGTGTGAGAGTAGTGCAGTGCAGTGAGGTGATGGTTCAGTTGTGAGAAGAGTGGCAGGGAGTTGTATCTCTTGGTTTGCAGGTGTAGAATGTGGTTTCAGATATTTAGTGAAGTGTAGGTAAGATTCTTTTACTGCAGTTTAAAAGAGTAGTGCAGTGCAGTGAGGTGATAGTTCGGGCGGTTCCAGGGTGTGTAAAGGTGTTGTTCAGGTTTTGTCCTAGTGTGTGTAGTTGTTAGGAGAAGTATGCATGGGTTCAGGGTCTAAGTGTGTGTGTTCAATCCTGCTCTTATTTAGGTTGAAAGAGGTGTCTGGCGTTTTGTAAGAGGGTCGTATGGGTCTGTTGTTGCTAATAGAGAGGCTGCAGGTCCTAGTCCTCTTTCTGGATGAGTTTTAAAATGCTGACATCTATGAGGTCATTTTGAAATGTATTCTAGCATCTATGAAAGAGTTCCTGTGTTGATTTTTATGTAGTTCTTCAAGTTTTGATGTAGGAGCAGTCTAGAAATAAAGTAGTTCAGAGAGTTAAAATAAATAGCATGTTAAGAGGTTACGTATAAGTGAATTAATAGCAGCATAGCGTGATTTTAATATCTTCAATGTTATCTTCTTTTAGTCCCAGGGTTTCATTTCTTGTTTGCTCTATCTTAAAGTGTCCCTTGTCTTGAGCCTGTTCTGTTCCTGCTCTGTGTATATAGTGTTTCTACTAACTGCTTGCCTTGTGATTATCTAGAAAAAATATTGCTCAAGTTCTGGATTTTCATTGTTCTTTCATTGCTCAAGCTGCTGACTTGCTTAAATTGTTCTGACTGATATTGGTACTAATCCTTATTACTTTCTTTCTTTGCATAATACACACTTGGGATCGAGTTGAGTAAACTCGCAAATTGAGATCGCCTAATTGGCATTGGAGTTGTCCGAGCCTCGCTTTTAGATTTTGAGCTCATGTTTTACCTAAAATAAGAATGAATGAAAATTTTGTAAAATTCACGGCTCGTGTGGAGCTTGCTATCCGGGTTCTATCTTCTAAACCCCCTCTCTCCCGTCCCTTTTAGAAAAGCATAACGTAGGATCCCTGTAGACCGGACTAGGACTTTGCATGATAGAAGCCTGGTAGGGTAGCCGCTTTATTATAAATTGTTATCTTGTCGCATGTTTAGAATTGTTTTATGCAACTGCCTATTCTCGTTTCTTAGGAATTCGTCATTTAATTTAAAGTATTAAGAACCGATTGTCAATTAATGAGTGCAAATTAAAGTTCAATTAAATTTGTATCTTTATTTTTAAATTATTTATTTATTAATTTACTTATTTTATTAAATATTCAGTTATTTATTTATTTATTTATTTATTCATTATTTATTATTTATTTATTAGCTATTTACTTATTTATTTATTATTTACTTCTTTATTTATTTGTCCTATATTTTTTCTAAAATTTCTAAGTTATTTATTTTATTAAAATTCTTGAAAATCGCCGGATTAACCGCTTTTAGCGGATTTTCGAAAGTGCTCCCGTAATAGGAACCTTCTTTTGAATTTAAAAGAACCACTTACCTAAGAATCTCTAACTTTTATTTTTCCTTTAAATAAGGAATAAAATTGCACTCTTTAATTAACATTTGGTTCTTAATAATCCTAAATTAGGTGGCGACTCCAAAGAAGCCCTTTGGACTCCCATTTTGTTGAAATTACACCCGATGTATATTTATATGTATTTTAGGGGGTTCAACAGGCCTCTCCAAGGCTGAAGCTCTAGCAGGCTCGGAGTGCGCCCCAGCAATGCTTGTGGCTATCTCCTCCTCGGCCGTAGGGCCCCAGCCTCTCCAACCTTAGCTTTTCCTTTAGCCTCGGCAACAGCCACATCTGGTTTGTGCTCCAACTCTTCGAGGTTTACCACCTCAACTTCCCTTTGAACCTTAAGGTCCTCGTCGCCTTCATCGATGGGTTCATCAATCAGCCCCCGGCGCCGCTCAACAACAGCTTCAGGCCCGGGGGAGGTCACCGCCTCGGTACAAGGGCGAACCTAATGTGATGACTTCTTTGAGGTTGCCCTCTTTCTCTTTGAATCTGCAAGAAATGAGGTGAGAAGTTTATAGAAGAAGAAATGAGCAGAAGTTGAAATGCAAGTGAAGTTACCGAGAAAGATGTCA